>CM053026.1:511071352-511498062 GCA_028564925.1 Lithobates sylvaticus | reverse complement strand
TACATTAGGGGGCGGGGCTGACGTCTGACGTTATTGATCGGCTTTCCCGATGACTGGGAACAGCCAATCAATGACAGGCAGAGTAGGAAGCGCGGGGAGAGGTTTGTTTACACATACCTCTCCGCGTTCTTCAGCTCCGTAACCCTATTGCGCGACACCAGCGGCGATCGGGTCCGCTGGTCCCGCAGCCGGGGTTACAGAGCTCCCGACCGGGTCGCGGCGGCGCGCGCGCGACCCACAGGCAGGCAAATGCACGACCACGTACAGGTAAGTGCTTTTGCCTGCCCGTGCCATTCTGCTGACGTATATATGCAGTGGGCGGTCGGGAAGAGGTTAAGGCACTGTATGCTGAATCAGGACGAAGTTGGCTGATAAGCTTTGCCCTGATAAAGGTGGCCTACACACATCTGATACAGTTGCAAATATAGCCTGACACTGTGAAAATTGCATGTATCAGATGTATCATACTCATGACATAAGGAAGGATTAGTCACTGCAATTATATAGGACAAACATGGTGCAGTCAGGACAGAGATGCAATGCTTTACTTGATCATATGTGCACTATTCATACTGCAAGCACACAATGTACACCAGATGCAGCTTGTCACTTGCCATGTCGCCTGCCATGTCACCTGCCACTAGATGCAGCTTGCCACTTGCCACCACGTCGCCTACCACCAGATGCAGCTTGTCACTTGCCACATCACCTGCTACCAGATGCAGCTTGTCACATCACCTGCTACCAGATGCAGCTTGTCACTTGCCACGTCACCTGCCACCAGATGCAGCTTGTCACATGCCACGTTACCTGCCACCAGATGCAGCTTGTCACTTGCCACCACGTCGCCTACCACCAGATGCAGCTTGTCACTTGCCACATTGCCTACCACCAAGTGAAGCTTGTCACTTGCCATGTCACCCGCCACCAGATGAAGCTTGTCACGTGCCACCTTCGCCTGCCACTAGATGCAGCTTGTCCCTTGCCACCAGATGAAGCTGATCACTTCCCTCCAAGACTAACAACTCTGCCTCCCAGCATTCTGGCACCCGAGTGTGTAAACCGGCACATGCGCAGTTGAGGACGGAAGAGCAGCAATGCGGGCGGGAAGAGATGATGTAATCTCTCTGCTCACTTGCCGTAGCTCTGATGGAGCAGCATTCGCGGTCTGGCTGTGAAGGCAGATCAGCGCTAATGCAGGGCGGGTGGTGAGAGATGTCATCTCTCTGCTCGCCTGCCGCACCTCTTACAGTGCAGCCTTTCCTGGCCCGGTTGCAAAGAGGCTACGGACAAGTACCAGTCCGCGGCCCGGGGGTTGGGGACCCTCGCTCTAGAGCATGCAAATTAACTGTAATTGTAGTTTTGGGCCATTGGCATTCTTTAAGCCTAGAAAAATCTACCCAAGACTCTGAGCTCAGCCTGCCAACAGTATATGATTCAGTATAAAGTTGTCCTGTCTACATAGCATATCAGTCAATGGGTCTTTTGCCTATGGGTAAATGTAATGTACTATTTAAAAGTTTAGTTAACATTTTTTCACTATAGCTTTAGTTACATTACTTACCTGAAATTAAGTCCTACGATGTGTAGGCTGCTGAATTCTGTAGAAATCTTCACTGCAGGACTGCCCTGTCCTCTTCTTGCTGCTGAACTTCCAGTGCTGTGGGAGTTAACAGCTTTGAGTCTCCTGGGGTAGCTACACTAGAGATGAACTGATGGGGACACATCCTCTCCTTTCTCCTCCATGGAGAAAAGTCCTTGTACTGATTACACTGCCTGTGTATGGGGGAGGATCTGATTAGTCACACAATTCTTTTCCCCATTCACAGTTTATGGTACAAGCAGTGTAATCAGTGAAATAACTTTTCTCAATGGAGATGAGGGAGGGCAGGAGTGAGAGTCTCCATGAGATCATCTTTAGTGCAGCAGAGCCTGAAGACCCAAACATGTTAACCCCCCATAGCTTTCTACAGAATCCAGCAGCCTGCACATCATGGGGCATACTTAATTACAGGTATGCAACTAAAGCTGTAGAGCAAAAAGTTTGTAAGCTAAACTTCAGGTTTAAGAGGATGAATAGTATTTTTACTCAAAGACCTACTTCATGGTGTTAGAATTACTATTTTCTATGACTTTCTGCCTCCAATCGTCAATGGTTTCATCATTAATGCAGCTGGTGTAAGTTTTGTTCTGGCAGGAGCGGAAGTCATCAGCAGGCTCAGGCTTCTAAAAGACAGGACAGAAAATCTAAAGATGTGAAGCTGCTCCAAAAATAAACTGACCGGGGTTATAACCCTACCTTACTCTATTCAATATGCAAAAAAAAAAAAAAAAAATGGTTTTACCTAAAATTCTACTTTACGTTTTTTTATTTTAGACTTTAGTTGCACTTTTAGGCGTATGAACACTACGTTTTGGACAAAGTATGGATGGAAAAGAACCCATCAGGTTTGAATTGCTGTCTGTGTTCTTGCTGGGGAGATTCACTCTCCCCATTTCCTGCGACAAGAAATGAGGGGGAAATACATTCTATCGTCGTCACCAAAATGCCTTGTACACACGGTCCGACATTCCGACCACAAAATCCGTCGGATTTTTTCCGACGGATTTTGGCCAAAACGTGTCTTGCATACACACGGTCACACAAAGTTGTCGGAAAATCAGATCGTTCAGAACGCGGTGACGTACACGTACAACGGGACTACGAAGAGGCCAGTAGCCAATAGCTTTCGTCTTCAAATTTATTCTGAGCACGCGTGGCATTTTGTGCGTCGGAATTCTATACACACGATCGGAAAAAGTCAGATTGGATTTTGTTGTCGGAAAATTTTAGGTCCTGCTCTCAAATTTTTTCCGTCCGAAATTCCGACGGAAAAAGACCGCTAGAGCCCACACACGATCGGATTTTTCGACAACATAATCCGACCGGACTTTTTCCGACCGTGTGTACGGGGCAAAACAGGTAGGTGAGGCTAAATCTTCCACTGATGATATCTGGTTTGGTGAAAACCGTCTCAGAGGGGAATTTACTTTTTAGAGATTTCTTTTCACCCCAGGTTGTGTCTCCAGGACAGGAAATTAAGGGAAATCTCCCCAATTGGACAAAGACCGCAAATTATAAAAAGTCATGGGGGTTAACACTTAGCAACGCTATACTAAACAAAAAAAAGAACAAAAAAGTTTGGGGCGATAATCAGCACTGCCACAATGGTCTTTTCTTTGTATGAAGTTATTAAACTAGACTTAGTAGCCAATACAGATAAGGAAGACATGATTAAAATAACAATAACATTAGTCTCTTATGACTCACCTCTGGCTTCGAGCAGAGTACAAATGATTTGTCCCAGCCACAGAAAATGTGCTTGATAATATTGTATGAAGACGGATCTGTGAAAATGATGCAACACTTATGGCAGACTTGCAAGAATAATTATTAAAAGCATGCACGTGTAGTGCAAAACATTGCATGGCATCTCGGAAACAAGATGTAATTTCTAAATTACTCTTTCAGAAACGTAGTAAGTACTTGAAGGTGCAGGGAACATGGGTTCAACCAAAAGACTTGAGGCACCGCGGAAAAAAAAAACAGCGCTTTGCCCTCTAGAGGCTTAATGCCACAGGTCTCGGGTCATATTAACAATCCTCGCTATTGCCCACAACACTTATTATTATTATTCAGGTTTTATAAAATGGCAGTTTGAATAGCAAAAGATGTTCAGTTCAAGTCAGCTCAGGGGAAAGAAAATTGACCACTTGCTTCAAAAGCCCATTGATCTTACGGTCCATCAAGAGGAAGAGGTTTTCATGGTTTAGATGTAAGTGGAAAACCCTTTTTATAACTGCTACTCCTTTCTTTACTTATTGATCCGATCTTCCAACATAAAGCCATTACTACTTACCAATTGTGGGTGGAAATTTAATGCAGGGCATGGTCCACTTTCCTTTAACCGTAGTGGGGCAGATTACATTATTTGTGTGTCCGATGCCAAGCTGGCCCCGATCTCCACATCCAAATGCATAGAGGATTCCTGATGAAGGCACATAGGCAATAGTGTGCTGTCTGCAAGAATAAAAATACATATTATACACACGTTGGCGTTTTTTCTACACCATGATTTTTCGCATAAAGTAAAAAAAAAGCATTTATAGCATATCATAGCCGATCAATTGAACGGTCTGTCTCATCACCTATCAACAAACTATCAATTTCTCATACGTTTTTAATTCTGGTCATACTTCATTTATTTGATTGGAGTGCTGCTTTGAGTATTGGAACTTTGTCTATATAGACTAAGGACTTTTACTTGCGTGTATATTTCAGTTTTATTTAGTGGCTGCTTTTATGTACATAGACTTGTGTCAAATACATACACACGTTTATATATATATATAATAATCATTTATTATATATATAAAATCATTTTTTGGAAACTTAATTTTTCCTGAGTGCTGAGCGGTGCAATTAGGCCTTTTAGATGCTGAGATTAAGCCCTGAAACTAGCATGGAAATAGATATTATGATGCAACTGATGTTGAATTGACATGTATTTTTTGCACTAGGCAGCACAGGAACAGTTAACCTCACCAAAATGACCAAAGAATTTACAGATAACCAGATAAATGCTTCTATTGTATTACCGGGAACATTTGATAGAATGCCATTGTTCTCAGCCTTGAGAAGTGTCCATGAACAGGAGATGCCAGGAGTTATATAGCTGTTGGCATGTGGATTGTTTTCTTCTAAAATCTCATTCACTGTCTTTAGAAAGAGTGTCAGTCTCAAGCTGGCCATACATGGATCGAAATTCGGACAGTTTAGCAGGGATTAAACAAAATTTCAATCCATGTATGGGCAGAAGTCGATCCACCAATCGACTTCTGTACAACCACCCCGTCTGTTTTTTTCCTGATTGATCAGTGCCACCAGCTAGAGCCAGCAGCACTGACCAGTGTATTCTAATGGTGGGCATGTTTCCCCACTGGCAGTGGTGAATACAATACAAATGCGGGAAGGATTCCTTTCTTATCCACATTGATTGTGTGAATGGGGAAAATTTTTTTTAAAAAAATCGGGTCATTTTTTTTTCATTCAACTTCCTGGTTGGAAAAAAAAAAAAAAAAAACAGACTAATGTATAGGCTGCCTTAGATGGGTAGAAGTTCAAACAAATATTCTTAGGAAAAAAATATTCTACAAAAGTGCATTTGTTTTTTCTAAGTGGGTGAAATCGATGGTCGTTTCAACCACAGTGACGAGAATTAAATGGAAGGAGCAGAATGGAAATTTTTCGCAAACAAATTTCTAATGTCGCGTACACACAATCGTAATTTCCGATGGAAACAGTCCGATGGGAGCTTTTCATCGGATTTTCCGACCGTGTGTATGCCCATCGGTCTTTTTCTGTCGCCATTTCCGACGGACTTTGGATTGAAAGCCTGTTCTTAACCTTTCTATCGGATTTTTCGATCGTGTGTATGCAATTCCGACACGTAAAATTCCGGCGCATGCTCGGAAACAATTCAGCACATGCTCGGAAGCATTAAACTTCCCTTTTATAGTGCTGTCAAACGTGTTGTATGTTGTGGTGTTATTGACCGTCGGAATTTGGTGTGACCGTGTGTAGGCAAGACTGTTTGAGCGAAATTCTGTCAGAATTCCGACGGGAAAACCATCAGAGCTTTTTCCGACGAGAATTCCGATCGTGTGTACGCGGCATAACAGTGCATGTGTTATTTGTTTGATAAAGCCCATTCATTCAAAAATCAATTATTAAAAAGTAAAACTAAATCTTTTGAACAGCACACGAATGTTCTGAGAATTTTCATACCAATTTTCCTAAGACTTTCCTAATAATTTTTACTTTAATGTAGAGAATGCATTAAGGTAAAAAAACATTTGCCTTTACAACCACCAAGTAAGAAGTTACTTTTTTTTACTTTATTCTTCTGGATTTTCTTTTTGAAATGACCAAATTCAAGTGCCAGTAACAAAGTGAAACTAAATCAGAGAGGGACACAGCTTTTCTGGCTAATAAAAAGGTAATAGCAGGCATCTTAAAAAAAGGTTTATCTTAAAGCTGAACTTCATGGAGATTTCAGTTTCTATTGCAATAGGTTTTCCCCAGCACTGCAAGGATAAAGCTGAAGTTTAGGTATGGCAGTTTTTACATGGTTACATTGGTCCAGTTTGGACCAATGTAAGCATGTACAGTATCTCGCAAAAGTGAGTACACCCCTCACATGTTTGTAAATATTTTATATCTTTTCATGTGACAACACCGAAGAAATTATACTTTGTTACAATGTAAAGTAGTGAGTGTACAACAGTGTAAATTTGCTGTCCCTTCAAAATAACTCAACACGCAGCCATTATTGTCTAAACGCTGGCAACAAAAGTGAGTGAAATGTCCAAATTGGGCCCAAAGTGTCAATATTTTGTGTGGCCACCATTATTTTCCAGCACTGCCTTAACCCTCTTGGGCATGGAGTTCACCAGAGCTTCACAGGTTGCCACTGGAGTCCTCTTCCACATGACGACATCACGGAGCTGGTAGATGTTAGAGACCTTGCGCTCCTCCACCTTCTGTTTTAGAATGCCCTACAGATGCTCAATAGGGTTTCGGTCTGGAGACATGCTTGGCCAGTCCATCACCTTTACCCTTGTAACACTAACGAGTCACGTGAAAATGGCTAATTGGGTCCAATTTGGACATTTTCACTTAGGGGTGTACTCACTATTGTTGCCAGCGGTTTAGACATTAATGGCTGTGTGTTAACTTATTTTGAGGGGAAAGCAAATTGACATTGTTATACAAGCTGTACACTCACTACTTTGTAGCACAGTGTAATTTCTTCAGTGTTGTCACATGAAAATATATAATAAAATATTTACAAAAATGTGAGGGTGTACTCACTTTTGTGGGATACTGTATGTGTCATACCTACTGTATCCCCGTGGAAGATGAAAATCACTGTAGTAGACTCCAAGCATTCTCCGATTGGCTGAGGGGAGGCGGGGCAGTGACATCACAATCTCCACCTCATCCAATCAGAGAACACTTTGGATTCATTAAGAAAATGCAAAGTGTTTTCTAAATGGCGCCCGTGACAAGCAAGCGACGTCCTGTTCAATAAGCAACAGGGCAGCAGCTTCGCACAAGACCTGGTAGCCAGTGCCAATCACTGTAGTAGCAGTGCCTACTACAATGGTTTCCAGCTTCCATGGGGAACTCACAGGTATGGCACATATAACCGCATAAAAGTTAGGATGCTGTGTAAAATCTACATAAAAACAGAATGCAAATCTCATAAACCCACATTTTTATTTGCAATAGAAAAAAAGAATTCCATCTTCTATTGTGAATAAAATATGGGATAATTAGATTTGCTAATTATTGCTTTGTGTTTTTAAGATTTTACACCGCATCCCAACTTTTTTGGAATTGGGGTTGGGCATACTTACACTGGTCCAAGCTGGATCAATATAACGATGTAAAAAAGTGTCATACCTAAACATCCGCTTTAAATCGCTCGTTTTGGACTAGGAGGAACAGAAACAGCAGTTTACCTTACCCCTTGTACCCAGCCACAAGGGACTTGTCACAAGGAACAAGGCAAATCACACTGCTTTTTAATGTTCCCCTACACAAATACAAGCATTTAACCCTTGTAGTACAGCGTGAGCCCCAGTACAAGGGAAACTTTGGATTTTCCCTGAACTTCATCTTTAAGAAGATGCGGTCAATGTGTGGGTCGTACATGTTATGCACGGTTAATCTTTGGGTAAGCCATATTTTAAGACAACAAGTTTGTGCTTTGCCAGCTCACCTGCCACATGCAATCTGAGATACTTCGCTGCCCATCAGTTCCAGTATACGCCTGGGATTGATCTCATTATGGAGAGAGTCATGCCCCAGCTGCCCGCAGCCTCCAGCTCCAAAAGTAAAAAGCCCACCAGTCTGCAAGAAGCCAACGACACAAGTTTACTGTAGAACAGCTTGTACAGAAACAAGATAAGAACAGAAGGTGTTATCCATTACCTTTGTTAGGACAGCTGTATGCTCTTCCCCGCAGCTGATATACACAACCTTCTGGGTGCGCAAAGGCTTTACATGGCATGGTGATTCACGGACTGTAAAAGGGAATACAAGTTACTTGAGACATGCTGAAAAGTATATATTATTCCATGTTCAGCTTGTCCAATACCCCAATATCGTTCTTATTTGAGATATATTCATTCTGATCTTTGTCTTTTTCAGCATTTGCAACCATTTAAAGTGGTTGTAAAGGAAATTTTTTTTTTTTTTTTTTTAAATAACAAACATGTTATACTTACCTCCACTGTGCAGCTCGTTTTGCACAGAGTGCCCCCAAAACTTGGTCTTCTGGTCCCTCGGTGGCTGTCTCGGCTCCCCCCCCCCCCCCCCGCAAAGTACTTCTCACCTTCACGCAAGCTCCCTCGCATGGTGAGGAGTACTTGCGGGCACGCTCCCATGATACAGCCGGCGGCTATAGCCGCTCGCTGTATCACTCGGCCCCGCCCCCCGGCGCGCGCATCATTGGATGTGATTGACAGCAGCGCGAGCCAATGGCTGCGCTGCTTTCAATACATCCATTATAACCAATCAACGGCCAGGCTGAGCGGCAAAGAGGACGTCGGGGGCGAGCGCAGGATTTTGTATGGTCAGATGTTTTTTCACCTTAATGCATAGAATGCATTAAGGTGAAAAAACTTTTACCTTTACAACCCCTTTAATGCCAAGATGCTTTCATTTTTAAAGTGGATATTCCAGACAGACAGCTAAATACACAGTCAAAAAACACCTATATGAACGGTCTTATCTGGCAACAGATTTGGAATTTTAAAAGTCCAAAATGCAGCGCTTAAGTTCACATAAATAATATTATTTGGAGAGTGACACCACGATTTCCTGTGATTAATGATTATATATCTACATATCATTACCTTCTGGTAAGCAGATTGGATTCACTTGGGTGTGGTGTATCTTTCCATACACACAGAAGCTGGTGAAGGGTCCCTTGTATCTTCTATTCGTTTATTGAAAGAACTTTTATGTGAACTTAAGCACTGCATTTTGGACTTTTATTTTTATTGTTTGATGATCAACAAACTGTGCTGGCTGCTTTTATATTTTATTGTCATTTTTTGTTAGCGCAGATACCCATCACCTTTTTCTTATTACCAGATTTGGAATTTTGTTCAGCCTCTTTTATGATTCATACACCTCCGCCAGGAAGGGTGCCTGGAATACACCTCCGCCAGGAAGGGTGCCTGGAATACACCTCCGCCAGGAAGGGTGCCTGGAATACACCTCCGCCAGGAATACATCTGCAACCTGTGAAATGGACACTGAAGTAGCTGCAACACACTGATAAGTTACCAATAGCGCTGGGTCTGCTCTCCCCTTCTGTCAGTATATTATATATATATATATATATATATATATATATATATATATATATATATATATATATATATAAATAAAGCAAACCTTAACTGGCTACTAGTACTGGCCTGTCCTCTTTCAGTGTAAGTGCAGCTTTGCAAGGGATGACAGTAGACCAGATTCAGTTAATTATATTAATACATTTAATTATTTTTATAGACACACACACACACACAACTGCATTAAATGGTATATTTTATATCTGCCTGAGGTTAAAGTGGCTAGATCCCCTTAAATAAGTACACACTGCAGAGCTCAGTGAGGAGGGCTCTGAGAGCTGATTGGAGGGAAGGAACACACCCCCTTTCACACAGCTCACAGGAACAGAGATGAGGCTGTCAATCAGCTGGAGCTCCTTCCCCGTCACCGCTTTTCTCAAAGTGTCCCCCTCCCGCTGCGCCCTGGTCGTCTCTGCCGCTTACCGGAGACAATCGTCCTTTCCCCTCTAACTCTGGATGCAGAGTGAGGGAAAGATAGCCTCCACTCGGCTCCATAACATTAGATGGCGGAAGCAACTTCAAACATCACTTCCGCCCAATGGTCTTAAGGGGAAATTTATTATTTTTTTTCCAAAAAAAAAAAAAGACATTTAATTATTATTTTATTTTTTTATTGCATTTTGGTGTAAATGAGATTATAGTCTATTAAAGGAGATTGCGCTTGTTAGAGTGCTTTGCAAATACGGTGCGACAAAGTATTGCAATGACCACCATTTTATTCTCTAGGGTGTCTGGAAAAAAAAATATATATATATATATATGAAGTGGTTAAAGCGTACCTTGTAACTACTAGGTAAACTTATAATAAAGTTTACTGATTGACTTCTGTTCAACTGTCCTGTTAAAATTTCTGCACCGCACATATCCCGTGGCAGGGCAGCCCGGCTGCATGAAACGACATACCTGTACGTTGCTCGCGCTCCCTGGTTGGGGGGGGGGCGCGCACACACCACCGGCAACCCGCAATCATTCGGGGGAATGACAGAGCAGCGGTCTGCCTATGTAAACAAGGCAGGCCGTCATTCTGTCACAGAGGAAGAGAGAGATTCCTGGTAATCAGGAACACCATCTCTCTCTCTTTGTCTAGTGTCAGCATCTCCCACACAGTAAGAAAGCACACATAGGGAACACATTTAACCCGTTGATTGCCTTGGTGTTAACCCCTTCCCTGCCAGTGTCATTTATACAGTGTCAGTGCATTTTTTAGCTTTAATCACTGTATTGGTGTCACTGGTCCACAAAAAGTGTCACTTTGTGTCCACCGCAATGTCGCACTCCCACTATAAAAACAAAAATCGCTGATCGCCATCATCACTAGTCCCTACGCGTTGGGGAGGGGACAGGACGGCATGTTAGGCAGGTGATCTGCCAGGAATGATCATCACACCATCCCGATAGTCCGATATTTCCATATATTTTCGTTAGATGTAGAGTGGCGCGCTGACGCGCCTGTCTGATGTCAGTACCCTGTGTGGGAAAAACCCTGTGTGGGATTTTATTGTGATTCAATAAACTGTTTAAGCATATTACACTATGAAGTCCTCCTTTTTCTATTAATTTCCTGAGACATAGAGCTGACCAGTCCAGGATTCCGGTTATATAGCTGAACCCAGAGGTGGTTCAAAGGCGTGTACTGACTAAGCTTAAACAGCAAAGTCACACGCTCTGAGGTGAGCGCTGAATACCTAGGGGGAGCACCTGAGTGAGAACACTGCATCTTGCACTACCTACACAGCATTTGCTGAATCGCATGGACTTTGGAGCACTCTTGTACTGGCATAATTGAAAATTGCACAACACACAGAAGCACTTCTATTTGAGTTTTACTTATCAGTGGATCAGTTGTGATATATGATCCTGTGGACTTTTAAGCTTTTTCATACTTTTAAGCTTTTACGTATATTTATTCATCACATGGATGCACATTGTCACTTTATTTAAATGTATTCATTCATTTTTATTCACAATATTTTATCACAAGATATATACCGTATATACATATGTTTTTATTTATTATTTTGCACTATTATCACTTTATATAGAGGGTAATTATTTAACATACCTCATATATATTTTTTCAGCATGTTTATCTACTTTGTTCAGCACTAGTACTTTGTATTTTTTGGAAGCGCAGTGCGAAGTGCAGAGCAGGGTATATATCTGATTTACTGTAGGTGCTCCCAACATTTCTCCTTGGATTCTGTCTATTTGTGAGGTGTCAGACAGAAAAGAAAGTGAGGGGAAATCTACCCAAAAGGGAATCATGTAGCCCAGTGCACTCATTACAGACCATAGGTAACGGGTGCTGAGTGACCATCAACTGAATGTGCCATCGTGGAACAGATAGAAGTTGTTAAGTGTCATGAAATCATAATTTTGATGTGAAGTTTCAGGGCCACCATAAACATGATACTTTACCTTTCTCGTCATTAAGGCCAAGTTGCCCTGAGTTGTTCTTCCCCCAGGCAAACACAGCTCCAGAAAGGGACAAGGCAAAACTGTGGAAGCCTCCTGCTGTCACCTGACCCAATGGTATTCCTTCCAAGGACTTTACTCGCTGTGGGCTAGACTGGGAGGTGAATCCATGCCCAAGACCCAGCTGACCATGGCTATTCTGGCCCCATGTAAACAACTGTCCATCTGGAACACAGAAGGATAATATCATTAAATAAAATGAGACAAGACTATATTTTACTGGACAGGTCAAGAATTAACAAAAACTTGATTTGGTAGAAACACATCGCAGTGGCTACACCATGCTCAGGGATTGGATGTAGAAAGAACAGAAAATAGGTTTCACCAGACCAACAATATCTTTCTTCACCGAATGAACATAACTAGATAGTCAAGAATCTATCCTTCAGCTAAACAAAGGAAATGTATTTTTAGACTGCTTTTGCTCATTTTAACCTGCAAACACTAGCTGCCTTGCTGTCTTTACGTTAATGCATTCTGAGAAACTGAACTGTAACAAGTACGTGGCTGGTGAAATCAGATTGAGGCCTCTGCTAATGATCTGCATGTTTCTCCCTTCTCAGTGATTCAGCGTGAAGATTAAAGTATATCTAAAAGCTATTTTTCAGTAGGCAATGGTTACAACCCTTGTTAGTTTTTTCTTACTTTGTTTTCTGTCCCGAAAACACACCAGGAAGTGGTGGAACTCTCTCAGAAGTAAGGGGAAAATCCCATCAGGCAGTTGTCACCCAAACAGGTGACCCCATTAAAAAAAGTCGCCTCACTGCCTGTTGTGGTGACAGCTGCAAAATTTTGGATTCACCATTACTTTCTTCCCAGAGTCAATGGTCACCAGAATAAACTGAGGATGAATTTTCTCCAATTTTCTCCATGGAGACCCAGGCAGTTAAACTCTTGAAGCATTTAGAAAAAAAATTTGGCCTTAGATTAAATTATAGCTACAGGATCAGCAAGACGGTTAAACATGCAGCGCGAAGAAGAGGTAAGCAATGGCAGCCAACATACTTTTAGTACAAGAAAGAAATAGTCCTATTATGGAGAATAGCAAAACAGAGCAATGTAGACATAACCACAATATTCAAGTGTTAAGCAGAGGAAATGTGTTTCTGCAAAATCTCAGTTTGCAATCAGTTCTGATTAGTGACCTGAAGCAGATTAGATTACAGAGCCCTGAACCAATCAATTTATTTTGTAAAAGTATAAAAAAAAAAAAAAAAATTATAATCTTTTTACCTAGATAAGCAAACAATAGAACATCAGCTGTAAGGGATCTTCCAGAGTGCTGGATATCCTGTGTGTATCATACCCATGGCAGCACATCACAGACAATGCAATCAGGATTCCTTGCAGAATTCTGGAATTATCAGTCCCTATATGCCGATTCTGCTATAATACCTTACTGTGATATAGGAGATGGTTTATCAGTCCCTATATGCCAATTCTGCTATAATACCTTACTGTGATATATAGGATGGTTTATCAGTCCCTATATGCCGATTCTGCTATAATACCTTACTGTGATATAGAAGATGGTTCATCAGTCCCTATATGCCGATTCTGCTAGAATACCTTACTGTGATATAGGAGATGGGTTATCAGTCCCTATATGCCGATTCTGCTATAATACCTTACTGCGATATAGAAGATGGTTCATCAGTCCCTATATGCCGAGTCTGCTATAATACCTTACTGTGATATATAGGATGGTTTATCAGTCCCTATATGCCGAGTCTGCTATAATACCTTACTGTGATATAGAAGATGGTTCATCAGTCCCTATATGCCGAGTCTGCTATAATACCTTACTGTGATATAGAAGATAGTTCATCAGTCCCTATATGCCGAGTCTGCTATAATACCTTCCTGTGATATAGAAGATGGTTCATCAGTCCCTATATGCCGAGTCTGCTATAATACCTTACTGTGATATAGAAGATGGTTCATCAGTCCCTATATGCCGAGTCTGCTATAATACCTTCCTGTGATATAGAAGATGGTTCATCAGTCCCTATATGCCGAGTCTGCTATAATACCTTACTGTGATATAGAAGATGGTTCATCAGTCCCTATATGCCGAGTCTGCTATAATACCTTACTGTGATATAGAAGATGGTTTATCAGTCCCTATATGCCGATTCTGCTATAATACCTTACTGTGATATAGAAGATGGTTTATCAGTCCCTATATACCGATTCTGCTATAATACCTTACTGTGATATAGAAGATGGTTCATCAGTCCCTATATGCCGATTCTGCTATAATACCTTACTGTGATATAGAAGATGGTTTGCCTACAATTTGTTCTTTTTTGTCAAGGAAGATAGGATCATCCGACTGCTCATAGAGTTGTAATGCATGTGAATTTTGCGCAAGTACAGCAGAATAAACACTGATGAGTCAAACTCAATAGACATGGGGAGTGTAAATATCAGCCCTGTATGCATCATTGATTGAAAGCATTATGTGTGGTCATTGTTCAGACTTTTAGAGAGTCACAAATTCCAATCTTCAAAGTGGATCACAGCTTTTTTTGATGGAGGACAAGCAGAATTTTCTGGGAAAAAAAAAAGGGGGGGGGGGGACACAGCTGATACTTCTGAATTACCAAATGCAGTACGCTTATTTACTTACCATCTGAAAGGGCCAAGCAGTGCTGGCTTCCGCATGAAACTTGCAGTATCTTCTGTTGATTTAACTTCTTAATTAATCTAAAAAAAAAAAAAGGAGACTCAGGTTTCAAAATTCTGTAGTACACGCCATACGTGAGCTATGTTTTTATTATGCTTAATAAACGGAAGAAATGCACCAGAATGGAAATTACAAGAGCAAATATTACCTTAAAAAGGAGAGAATGTTTGCAGTGTAAGATGTTATCTTATTAAAATATCCTGGCATATACAATTTAAACACGAGAAACCAAATGTTGAACAAACAAGGCAACACTCCAAACTCAACCTTTAGAAGGAAGAAGGACTTCAAAAGACAAAACAGAAATCTAGACTCCAGACATATGGAAATACAGTAGTATACTTTGTCCAATTTCGGCACCAAGGAGCTTTGCAATAACTGCGTCAATTAATATCTTGTAAGTTTAGGTTTAAAATATAATTCCTAAATAAAAACAGAATTTCTGCAAGTTTAAATCAAGCAGTAACAAGAGGATTGGTTGCTCCAATTTTCCCTTTTATTAAAAAAGTCCATTATTTATATATATATATATATATATATATATAATTGTAGGACCCACTTAGACCTTATAAACCCACCAAACCTAAATTAAATAAAACACCACCAAGCCATTTTTGGCAAAATAATTGGCCGCGGCACCTTTATTGGTTTAAACATATTAATATAACTCTTTTATTCAAATCATCAATTCAACCAACACAGAATTCTATCTGCTCAGTTTTCAGAACTCGAGCAGTACCACCATTTAAAATATAATTAACAGTCCCCCCCAGAATCCGGGGTGACCCTACCACATAAGGGTGCACGCGACAGGGCGGGAGGGAGGGAGCTCCAATCTTTTTGCTGGTCCAAAGGGAAAGAGGGCAAGCCCCTTTCCTGATATCCTTATATAGCCTCAACAGACTTCCAGAAAATTCCCTAAACCCCGATTGGCTCTTCCTGCCTACCACTCTCTCTACCCTAAAGGGACAGCAACATATTAAACTAACACTAAAATAAATGCTATTTTCCTTCACCAAAAAGAGAGGGGGGGGAGGGGGAGTCCACAATCTCAAGAAAGTGGACCCATATTGTGTCCCCTTTTTCATTATATACATACACTATATATATATTACACATACATACATACACATACACACACAGCACTTTTTTTATATGTATGCAAATGCTAGATCACAGCAAGCACTTTGATTTGCTCAATTAATGTTTCCTAGTAAGTTAAAAACAGGAAATGAAAAACAGGAATTGCATGAACCAAGGTAGATTGCACACACACACACACACACACACACACACACACACATACATATAAAACAGGATGTGAAAATCTATTTAATGTGCAGATATTACTTGCCATTGTACCATACCTTTGGCTTAATTAAAGTGATTGTAAAGTCTCGTTTTTCTTTTTTAATAACAAACATGTTACACTTACCTCCTCTGTGCAGTTGGTTTTGAACAGAGCAGCCTGAATCCTTCTCTTCTCGGGTCCCTCTTCACTGCTCCTGGCCCCTCCCTCGATCGAGTGCCCCCACAGCAAGCAGCTTGCTATGGGGGCACCCAAGCTGAGCTGCAACTCCCTGTGTCCATTCAGACACGGATCTGCCATTCTGCCCGCCCCCCTCTCTCCCCCGATTGGCTAACTGACTTTGATTGACAGCCGCGGGAGCCAATGACGCCGCTACTGTCTCTCAGCCAATCAGGAGGAGAGTCCCGGACGGCCGAGGGACTCGTGGACATCGCTGGAGTGAGATGGGGCTCAGGCAAGTATGCATAATTATGCATTAAGATAACAAACATTCTGCCTTTACAACTCCTTTAAGAGAAATCCCTTTTGGATTTCATCCAGAGTCAATGACAAACATGAAATACCAAGGGCTAACCATTTAAAATGTACAGCCAATATTTTTTTGTTTTAGTTTTGTATAGAGAAGGAAATGTTTAAATCATGTCAGTTGTATTTTGCGTTTTTTGTTCTGGTTTGGGAGACTTCCTTTCACTTCATGTACACAAAGCAAGAAATTTGTTTAAATCCTCTCCCTGGCTCCATTCACACCTAATAAGCACTTATAGAAGTGCTTCTATGTGGGGGTTTTTTTTTTTTTGCAAGTTTTAGCGCACAAAAATGCATGTTTTTGAAGAGTTCTATAGGCATTTTTGCACGTGTATTCAAGCTCCTGGGTGGGAGAAGAGCAAAAGAGAACAATTGTTCAGGCTTGTGTCACGTGTTTCCAGGCTCCTACATTAAAGTCTATAGTGCCAAAACATAAAACACAAATTCAAACTAAAGCCTAGTACACACTACAAGGAAAAAAACAGACAGATCGCTGTACTAACAAGCAATGTTAGTGCAGCGATCCTCCCCGCTGAGGGATTGTGTTCTGACAAGGTGTAGGATTCCTTAGGCTACTTTCACACGGAGGCGCTTTACAGGCGCTACATCGCTAAAAATAGCACCTGTAAAGAGCCTCTCCTGTCTCTCCAGTGTGAAACCCCAAGGGAAATTGTCTAATTGGGCCCAATTTGGACATTTTCACTTAGGGCTGTACTCACTTTTGTTGCCAGCGGTTTAGACATTAAAGGATGCGTATTGAGTTATTTTGAGGGGACAGAAAATGTACACTGTTAGGCCCCTTTCACACGTACGGACCGTTCAGATTCGTCTGTCAGTTTTTCCAGGCGGATCTGAACGGACGCTCCATACAGCTCTATGGAGCATCTGATGTCAGCGGTGACATGTCTGCTGACATCCGATCTGCCCTGATCCGATAAATCCAGATGGATGGATGTCCTATTTTTCATCCATCTGGCGGATCGGTTGAAAACTGACAGGCGGTCTGTAATCCCCCGAACCCCCAATAGAGGAGAGCGGTCTCTCTGACAGGTCCGTCCCTGCACAGAGTGCAGAAAGGGACTTGTCATCCGCCAGCCCAGCGATCCCCGCCAGCCCAGCGATCCCAGCTGAGCAAGTGGAGGAGTAAAAAAACGGACAGCCCCGTGTGAAAGGGGCCTTATACAAGCTGTACACTCACTACTTAACATTGTAGCAAAGTGTAATTTCTTCAGTGTTGTCACATGAAAAGATATAATGAAATATTTACAACAATGTGAGGGGTGTACTCACTTTTGTGCGATACTGTAGGTGAATGAAAAAAAAAAAAAAAATGTATAATCTTAAACAATGTATTGCCAGCTTTACTGTCTAAAGCTGCCCATTTTTAGCCAGATTTTTTTGTTCAACCAGTGGGTTGAATGCAAAAAAAAAAAATAAAAAAAGTCTCGATTCCCCCATCCACACATTCAAAAAGGTGGATGTGGGAATCCTGCCTGCTTTGTCATTGTATTTTGACAGAAGGCAGACTTCCCTGTCATCAGAATACACAGATCAGCATTGCAGGCTATAGCCTGCAGCACTGATCAGGTGGCTAAAATCCGAACAAAAGTCAAAACGGTAGATTGACTTCTGTTCAACCACAGTGGCCATACATGGAAAGAAATGTAACTGGTCCCTGCTGAACCAGACAACTTTCAATCCCTGTATGACCAGCTTTACCATACTTTTTATTCAAAATAAAACCCTTTTGGCTATAGATAAAATGTAAAAGTCTCCTATGTAAGCGTTATAATTTACAACAAAAATAGTTTTGTAATTTCATATATTTGCAAATGTGTGATCATCTGTATTCTTGCATTAGAGACAGACTGTGAATAATGGTTACATCTGCTTGTTAGCATAATGTTGGGGTGTGGTATGGTTTACTTTAATACTGTCTTCTATGAACAGGACTATAATGTCTTTACACCCATTCCAGAAATGAACTATCATTACACAACAGACAAAGGCTGGCACTGTGGAGAAAATGTAGAATTTTTAGTCATGGGACTTGTTTTGATTTTTTCCCGAAATGGAATTCCCTCTTGGTCTACTTTCATTTTCACTGTCAGCGCATTGCCAGGTCCCTGTACTGTATGTAAACACTTGTGTGCTTCGACTCTTTTCTTATGTAACTATTTGCCAAATGTCATACTCTAATTCCTCTTTTTAAACTCTGCAAATGGCCTTTCAAAGGGCAAGGTCTCAGATACACCGTAAATACAGCTTAAGCAATAAGTAGATCAAGTGAGATTAAATAGGTTTATACCAGAATAAATATTCCAGGGAGATTCTGTTAAAGGTTTGGTATCATTTCAAACCTTCCCCAGTTATTTAGCGTATTTATCTTATTCACTGGCTTTACTAATTCATCTTTATTGTACAATGACTTTCTCACCATAGGAATGTTGCCAATAACATGCACATATAACCAGGAGGAAAATGTAATTGAATGAAGTAAAACTTTATCAAGGTTTTAACAAGAGGCAAACATAACACAACATATGTTTTCTGAAAGAGGCAATTCCAGATTTTGCTATACAGGGGGTCCCTAGTTGCAAACATCCGACTTACAAATGACTCCTACTTACAAACGGAGGGAGACAACAGGAAGTGAGAGGAAATCCACCCCAAGGAAGGGAGATTCACTCCTGTAAGAGTTATTATGGGAAAAAGGTGTCTCCACTGATGCTTTTTTTATCAAGGCTTGTTTCCACAACAACCCAAAATTTTCAAAATCCAATTGTCATTGGGACAGGAAGTGAGGTGAAATCTTCTGAACAGGGGCACAGACAGCAAAACAAACTTTACAGGGGTGTTAACCCTTCCCTATGTTATCCAAAAAGCTTAAAAATAGTTTTTCTGTCTGGAACTACACTTAAAAAATGTACCTGTTCTGACTTACAAACAGATTCAACTTAAGAACAAACCTACAGACCCTATCATGTTTGTAACCCGGGGACCCCCTGTAGTGTAGGCATCTACATTCATTTGGCTCTCCCCAATGTGCTCTTCTCTGTCAGAATAATTTCACTGCCAAGTCATTGAAAAATTGGTTACCCAATTCTATGAGAGATTACATAAATGATGGCACACCTACACACACATTAGGTATATGTTTTACACATTAACATTTAAACAAGACACAGACCTATGGGTTAGCTAAAGTTTCACCCACTTGCTAAAAAAAAATGCAAACATTAAATTTTTGACTTGCCTGTAAATTCCTTATCTTGGAGCACAGTACATGGATAATATGCAAGCTACCTTTAGGTGATTGGACCCAGTGAAAACTTTGCTAGGGCTTCCCCTAGCGAACACTCAAAAAACCCCATCCATTCTGTGAGAATCCAGTTTTTATTCAAGCCACAAGAAATTACCACAGTAGACAGAGGTAAGGGACCCGTTTCCTGTACATGTTAAGACATTTACAGGCAAGTTAAAATTTCTATTATCTTAAAGGGGTTGTAAAGGTAAAAGTTTTTTTCACCTTAATGCATTCTATGCATTAAGGTGAAAAAACATCTGACAATACTGCCCCAGCCCCCTGTTTTACTTACCTGACCCCACGAAAGTCCCGCGCTCGCCCCCAACATCCTTTTCGCCGCTCACCCTGGCCATTGATTGGCTAGAGTGGATAGATTGAAAGCAGAGCAGCCAGTGGCTCGCGCTGCTGTCAATCACATCCAATGACGTGGCGCGCCGGGGGGCGGGGCCGAGTGATACAGCGAGCGTCTATAGCCGCCGGCTGTATCACGGGAGCGCGCCCGCAAGTACTCCACACCATGCGAGGGAGCTCGCATTAAGGTGAGCAGTACTTGCAGGGGGGGGAGCCGAGACAGTCGCCGAGGGACCCCAGAAGACCAGGTTCGGGGCCACTCTGTGCAAAACAAGCTGCACAGTGGAGGTTAGTATAACATGTTTGTTATTTAAACCCCTTTAAAAGGGGAAGTCCACTCTAAAACTAAAATCCCTGCATCTACAGACATGCACATTCTAACACTAACCTATCTACAACTGTAAAGAATAAATTAGTATACATACTGTGACGGAAGCTTCCGTCAGTATACCGCTTCCTAAGTCCAATGGATCTGGCTATAGGAGCCCCCAAGAACTAGACAACACCAGTCTTGGAGTACATCAGGAATGAATTTTATTTGAGATGTCACACAAATATATACAGCCGGATGACTAAAACCTAACCTAATTAGCATGAGCCAATTATCTTAATCGACACTGGACTCCTTCATTCAATTGCAGGGTTAATTAGCACATACAATAGGTGAAATACTCTTTAGAATCTGTGTCAAGCCAGACCAGCCTCATTTACATTATACAAGACAACAGACAGGCTGGCTGGAGTTGATGATATTAGCATCGGACAACACATATTATATATACATATATACAGCATATACATATCCAGAGTCTATGTGTCTTGGGGGGGCCAGCATGAACCTGAATCCAAGTAAAACCAGCTCATAAACAGCACCGTTCCCCCAAATGCCAGGGCCCATAATCCCAAGGCAAGAGGCTTGCATTACGTCCCCTCCAACAGCCTCTGTCCTGGCTAGGTCTGTCACACATACCTTTTCTGATGCCGATCCGACCCAATCTCCAGCGGCGGAAGCTCTGCAGATGACACAGCCGACAACGGCTGTGAAGTAAATGGTAAGTGACGTCACACATAGAGTTACTATGGGGCTTCCGTTGTCAGACGTGTTCTCTGCACACGCCTCCACAGTGATCGGATCACCTGCAGAAAAGGTATGTATACTGATTTTTTTCTTCACAGGGCTAGATAGGTTAGATCATCGATGTCTGTAGATGCAGGGGTTTTAGTTTTAGGGTGGACTTCTACTTTAGGTGTACAGTACAGGACACAGGACTTGTATTCATAGACCATTGGACATCCTAAAGCGGTGAGCTGAGGGGTGGGCAACAGCACAGCAAACAGAAATGCCAATGGGCACACAAAAAACAAGGGTGAAGTAATCCAAAACACTGAGATAACAGTTTGAAGCACATTGCAGCTCAATTCGCATCAGCTGAGGCTTGAACATCCACCTAATACAACCTGGAGAATGTGTGAACAGAGGACCTGGTGGTGGCCTTGCAAATTTCAGATACAAATGCTTGACGCTGAAAAGCCCAAGAGACACCAGATAGACCCCGATAGCCCTTGCAACATCCAAGCAGTGTAGGTACATTACTATGGTATGACTTGTAGCAGAACAGAGGGAAGGAAGGACAATATCCTTATTGAGGTGGAGAGCAGAGATCTCATTGGGTAGAAAAGAAGGTCTTGTCCCTGTGCAATACAAGGAAAGGTTCTTTACAAGAAAGAGCTGCCAGCTCAGAATGGCCACCAGGGAGGAATACTTGCATGTGAAGTTTCTCAAAGGGATATCACTAAGAGGTTCAAAGGAATGTCTCTAAAAAGGTACAGAGATCACAGGGTTGTGTTCCAAGGCAAAAGAGGGGTGGATTGGGGGGGGGGGGGTTATATGAGCAACTCCCTGAGCAGTTTTAAATAAAGACTGAGAAGCAGGAGGTTTGTAGAAATTAATTAATAAGGCAGGAACCCTTAAGGGTGCTCAGAGCCAGACGCTGATCACGACCATGTTTAAGAAAGGCCAAAATATGAACAGAGTATTTCCAGGCAAAGTAAGCCTTCCATTGTGCAACGCTAGATCTTGCAGGGGTAGGATGATTGAAAAAGAGGCATACCCCTATCCTTCAGGACTTGGGTTTCAACAGTAAAGTTATGGAAAGAGAAGCACGGTGCAATAGGGGGCCTTGTGCAAGTAAGTCTGGAATGTTTGTAAGGGGCCAAGGCTCGTCTGCATGAGTTGAAGTATGTCTATGTACCAAGATTTTCTGGGCCAATTTGGTGCAATGAGAATCTCTGGAACCCTTTCTACCTCACTCAAAGGGGAATATTTACCGAAGGCAAGGCATAGGTCTGTCTGAAGGGAATCCAAAGAATCACTAGGACATCTACCGGGCAAGCGAGAGAATCGCTGGTCCTGGCATCAACCTGAGCCAGGAACCCAGGTTGTCCAAATATGATTTCCCCTCTTTTGACAAAGATTCTGTACAATCTTGGGGTGCAGAGATTTTAGGTACACAAAGGATTCTGTTTAAAGAGTTTCAGATCAATACGGGAGAAAGCCTATAGATTTGGGGACTGAGAAAAGGTTTATTAAAAACTTTGGAACATTTTCTCTGAAGGAACTGGTGCAACCCACACTTGTGAATGAAGTTGGTGCAAGGCACCCAGTTAATCTACTTGTTTGTACCCCTCTGAGATGACAGATTGTACCCAAATTACAGATTGAGGTCTGGGACATTTCAGATCCAGACTTGCACAAAGGCCAATACACGTCATTCTAAGGAGGGCTTCTGGGAAGGTTTTGTGGATTTAGAGGTTCAACGCTTGCAAGGAAAGGGAGTACTAAGCCTTGGTTTTGAGGCCTGGGGTTACTCATTGCCCAAAACAATTACAATACAGAGTAACACAGTAAATTATATAACTCCCAAATCCTACGTATCTACATTTTGTGTCAAGCACTGTTGAATGTGTATTAATAGCCAGTAACTGGTGCTAGAATACAGGGAACCCTGTGTTACCTTCTCCACGTTTCTGGGCCAGGTCTAGGATTTGCCTAGAACGGTAGATAAACCCCGAAGGGGGTCTTTAGAGTCTGGGAATCATAGAGATGGACCACGGTCCTTAACCTGTATAGCACCCTGCAGCCAACTACACTAGTTGCACTTCTTGCCAAAATTAATAACCAACCCAGAATCCAGTGTTTGGAGCAAATATTGCAGGCTGGCCCAACACAGTGCGGTCCAGGGGGGGTCCCCCTCAATCCAGAAACTACTGCTAGATAGCCCATAGCAATAAGCAGTCAGATCTTGATAGAAGTGTCAGGAGAAAATAATTAAAAAAATACAAATAAAATCTCCAAAAAAAGCAGAAGAGTTCAATCACCCAAGGACATTAGAAAAAAAACTGGAGTCTTGTGGAGTGTGTGGGGTTATACGAGCATGCACTAGGGGCTGCCCTATGCAGTGTTTTTTACCAGTGTCCAATCAACTGAGGGTAGCCTGCATATAACCCATGGTCCATGAATACAAGCCCCATGTCTTCTATACAATTAGGGTACATGAATATGCAATATTTCATATTTACCTGAATATAAAATAAATATTTTAAAAAGCGATAAATTGCAAGAAATCAAAATTACCATCCTATCTAGATTTGGCAGATATTGATATAGTTCTTTATTTTCCCAGTTTAAATGTTGCTAAATTATTGTTTGGTAGAGAAAATTTAACTGTTTACAGATAAATTTGAGCTTGAAAGATAATTTTAAGATGATTGCTCAAAGTTCTGTCAAGCACTGCATTATTTAATCTTAGAGGCAGAGGGAGATTGATTTCCGAAGAGGTAAAAGCATTTTATATAGTGCTTCCACCATACTCAGCAGTAATACTCTTAACAGCTTGCCACACCTTGGATACTTCTAAGCACCAACTTTTTGGTTGTGTGACCTGCACATAGTAAGCACGGTTCATGGTCAGCAAAATTAAAAGAATACAGCATGTATTGAGATTATGATAAAGGACTATCAGAGTAAAAGCATAGTCTGCAGGTGCATGCATCAGCTGCCTAATAAGAGTTTTGCTGAAGTGGAGCATAGACTGTGGGCAGGCGGCAGAGCTAAACCACAAACACTGTTGTATGGCAACAACTGAAAATATTACAGTTGAGCAAAAAAAGGAGTGGAAGATAAAGAGAAAGTATGAAAGAGAGAAAATTGTAGTAGAAGGAATTAGATCATAGTACATTTACACACTAAATTTTTGTATTTTTTTAATCTGTCCAGTACTGCAAGTCCTTAGTGAATCCCCCACTAATGGACGATTCTGCACACAATAAATCTTCATAAATCCCAAAAATTTAAGGCAGCGTTTACCAACTCCGGGCAATGTCATGTGAGAACAAAGCAATTATCTTAACATAATGACTGTCGTGAAAGCACCTCGGCATACCTCGGCACTGGAATACACTGTTCAGTGGTGGATTGCCCCAGCTGTCCATCACTACCAGCACCCCATGAGAAGATCTGGCCTTGGTTATTTAGTGCCACGCTATGCGATCGGCCACATGCCACATGGACTATACGTTCGCTTGCTAGTGCATTCACATGACCTGAGAAAAAAAACACAATTAGGACACAATAACTTATAAAGTAAACCATTTATTTGTCTGAATGTTCAGATTTAAAATATAAAACCTCTCATTAAATGTCATTTTGATATCTAGGACAGTCTAAATCAGGAGCAAAGCCTTGTACACACACGGGCCGAATAGCAGACTCCCCAACAGAAACTGGCCAACGTTAAGCCCATGTGTACAGCAGCCTGTCCGACAGAAGCTGGCCGAACAACTGGCTTCTGACGAAAGGGCATGCTGTAAAAACATCTACCGATTGGCATCCGGTCAGCGCTCACAGCTAATCCCTGTACTACCAGTGCATAGTTCGTACAGCGAGCTCCAACTCATAGTGTGTACTGGGCATAAGGATGAGATTCAAGCTCAGAGTGATGCAGAGTTCTCCGCAAATGTTTGCGGTTTAGGAAACTAAATGGCCTGCTCACTCACCCACAGCTGAGAACCTATGGCTGGTCAGGTAGTCATTCACTGGTGGCATTATTACTACTACCATCACTAATGAATGACAGCTGTGGTTGCTAGGATGCAATATCTTAGCAACCAATGACACCCTTATTCAGCGGAATAAGTATTAAATATAGCCATTTGGTCAGTTAGGCCACAGTCAGCATCCCTGGCCCACTTTGATTACCATCAGCTAAGGCAGGGCTTGACAAATTTGCTTAGAATCTAGGAGCCAGCTGAAAAAGTTAGGAGCCAGTTATTTACATCCTCTGCCCAGCGCCCAGAACTGGCACTGACGGGCGGCACTAATTGGCACTGGCAGATGGCATTGGGTTGCACTGGCAGATGGCACTGGAAGATGGCACTAACTGGCATTGGCAGGTGGCACTAACTGGTGACACTGGCAGGTGGCACTAATTGGCACTGGGTGGCACTGGCAGGTTACAATGGATGGCACTAACTGGCATTGGCAGGTGGCACTAACTGGCATTGGCAGGTGGCACTAACTGGCATTGGCAGGTGGCACTGGATTGCACTGGCAGGTGGCACTGGATGGCAATGGTTGGCACTGGCAGATGGCACTAACTGGCATTGGCAGGTGGCACTGGATTGTACTGGCAGGTGGCACTGGATGGCAATGGTTGGCACTGGCAGATGGCACTAACTGGCATTGGCAGGTGGCACTGGATTGTACTGGCAGGTGGCACTGAATGGCACTGGCAGGTGGCAATGGTTGGCACTGGCAGATGGCCCTAACTGGCACTGGCAGGTGGCACTGGATGGCACTAATTGGCACTGGCAGATGGCACTAACTGGCATTGGCAGATTTCACAGCCGATAGTGTAAATGTGAAACTGAATGCTCTCTGCAGCTCTGCGGTGTGAGAATGTACTGGGTACTTCTGACTCAAGAACTAGATACATGTTCTGAGTGTCAGTGTGCTGTGAGCTGGCTGATTGGTTGCAGGGAGGAGCTGAGCTCTCACTCTAGGATCATATTACCAGGCCTGCTCTGCTGTGAAACTGTATGGGAGAGAGCAGCTGACAAACTCAGCATAATGTCAGAGGTGGGTGGGACCCAGCAGCCAAATACACATAGCGGCCCGCCCAGATTTCATCCCATTGGCTAGTTTTGGATAGCTGGGTCCTGCCCACCCCTAGTCCCGCCCACCTCCGACATCCAACCTCAATTGTGACAGCTCCTCTCTACATACAGTTTCACACACGCTGCGCCAACAGTGTGTGGAGAAGAGAGGAGGATGTCAGCAGCTGCTGAGCAATCTCTTCCTGCTCCATCCCCACTACCAGACAGACCCCACAGCCCGCCCTGTAGCAGAGGCACCTGTCAGTGACACAAACCCAGGCGCCAGGGCACAATTTCTAGTCGCAATGGCGACCTGGCGCCTGGTATTTGTCGAGCCCTGAGCTAAGGGATGGGGATTTTCCCACTCAGCAGTGAAACCAATATATCGCTGTGAATGACAGCATTGAAGCATTGCTGACATTTACTGTGAGAGGATAAGCAGGAGAGGATGATCGTGGCACATTTATTTGAGATCATGGCATGTTATTTTTGACAAGCAGAGGAGAGCAATGTTGGAAGAGAATGGCAGGGCATGCAGAGGTGAACCTGTGGCAGTGTAGCAATCACAAGAGTGGCACAGAGACTGGGGTCAGCAGCAGCATGGTAAATGGAGGACACTTATGCTGAATTACACACTGTTAAGTGATTTGCAGCTGGACAGGTGTGTCACTCGCCTGTTATGTATGTGTATTCATCTACCTTACGTAATGACTGCAAGAGTGAAATGATGCAGGTCAAAAACATTTACGTAGCATGCACTAGGCAGAAAAAAAATGCATATACTCAGACAAGAAAAGTGTGTAAATACATATTTGATCACCCATATTTTTGGACCTCGTTTACACGCCGTTGGTGTGGGGGCAGTAAAAACATGCAGTTGAGCTACATTTTAAAACCACCAAACCCCCACTGTAGTGTGCCACAACACATGGAAGTGCATTGCGTCTTGTGTGAGATCTGGCATTCCTTTTATTTTGAACTGATTGCGTTACCGCAATGCATGTTAACACATATATCGAACACCATTTTATTTTTTTGGATAGAGCACGGAAGGGTTAAAACTGCTGTCAGTTTTTTTTTTTTTTTACATCCGTGTCTCAGAGGGATTTTACTTCACTTCCTGTCTTGTAGATGCAACAGGAAGTGAATAGATAACTTTCAAATTAAACAAAATCTCTTAGTTTTTACAAGAACAAGTATGCTTTTTGAAGTTTTCCCCTCTAATGCTGTTTCAGTGACAATTCAAGATTTTGGATTTATCTTCACTCTCATTTCCGGGGACATTGGTGATCAACGCAATTGGAGTGTGTGAATCTCCCTAATAGGGACCCAGAAAACAATAAAAACTTGACAGTCATTTTAACTCCTCATCACTCTATCCAAAAAAAAAGTTGTCATTTAGTTATACTTTAAAAACCTTTGCTTTAAAAGTGTATGTAAACTCTAACAATGAACCCCTCTTATTTGTCTTCTTTTGGTCTTGTAAATATATCATTGAAAGACTTTTTGTTAAATCTGTTTAATAATTGCAAAATACCTGTTGATTGTGCCAGAAATCTTGTGAGCTGATAACTTTCTGTGTTCCCTGCCCTACACAGTGGGAGGTTTAAGAGAGGAGGAGGAGGAGGAGGAGGAGGAGGAGGAAGGGAGGGAGATGCGGAGAGGACTATGTTCTTTTTACTGTATCAGAAATGAAAGCAGAACTTTACCCTAAATAGAAGTTCTGCTTTATGCCCTCACCTCCCTCTTCTGTTTTTGCACTTTTTTTGGGAAGGGGCATACTTGGTTTTGACATGTGCCCGCTCCCACTTTCGGTTGAATTGCCACCGGAAGTTCTCCTCACCCCAACTTCCCTCGCAACCTTCTGGGATAGGACACAAGGCCCAGAAGGCTGAAGGACCATTCACAAAGCACAGTGCAGTGGGCAGCTTGCTGCTCACAGTAAACATGACGGCATTGGGAACCCGAAGACCTGGGAAGAAGCGGTTTAGGTGACCATGGCGTTGGACCCCTGGACAGGCAAGTGTCCTTTTTTATTAAAAGTCTGCAGCTGCAGTAACTGGAACTGCTGACTCTCCCCCGACCCCCCGAAAAAACAGGGCAAAGAGACACTTTAAGGCAGGGAGCTGACAACATATGCTTTGGAATTCAGAGCCTAAAACACACTGGGATTGATTTATTAAAGACAAATAGACTATTCACTTTGCAAGTGCAGTTGCACTCATTTTCCCCAAGAGCCAATCAGGTGCAAGGAAAATGGGAAAAAAAAATTGCTTGCACGTGAGTCAGCAGAGCTTCACCACATAAAGGTGTCCTTTTATGAAGCAGTGAAATCTATTCACTGCCTCATTCTCCGGCATTCACAGAGGAGATCTTTCTCCTCTGTGTGCCAGTTCATGAAGCGGAGTAGATTGCTTCACCCTTGGAGGAGTGGAGTGATCTACAAACGCTTCAAACAGTGGAGAACGGCCCCTGATACTCGAATCTCTGAGACTTTACGAGATTACAGTACCAGAAATTCACTGAAACACGGAGATGTCCATTTATTAAGCAGTGATAAATTATCACAGCTCAATACACGGACAGACACCAGTGTGATTAATGTTAATAAAATAAAGAGTCCCCCCTACATTATATATACACATGTATACACACACACACATATATACATGTATATACACACACACACATATATATATATATGACAGGGGGGACATGGTTACAGTGTTGGGGGGTCTGAACGAGGCATAAGGAAGTTAATAATCTTCCTCTTTCCTCCTCAGATCCCCCGGGTTTCTCTCTTCACTCCCCGCTTCACCACCTCTGAGTTGGTGAATCGGGGAGTGTGAATTCTGACACAGATCGCCAGTGAAGTGCTCAGATCGCAGCTTCATACACTGGCCGTTACTGTGTCATTCTATGAAGATTCTCCATGTGCAGAGATAATCGGCGGGAGAACAAGTTCAAACACTTCTCCCCCCGATTATCTCTGGTTTATAAACTTTTTATGGGCTGTGATCAGTGGTGATCCTCAGGATCTCCGCTGATCACTGCTTCATAAAAGGACACCTTACTAAGCTCTAGGGAAAATAAGTTCAACTGCACTTGTAACGTGCAGTCTATTTGCCTTTAATAAAATCAACCCCACAGTGTTATCATGCCAAAGAAGAAGGTAGAACACTTTTTTTTTGGAACATCAATAGTCATGTTCTGTACTTTCAGTGTGGTTTGAAGGGATAAAACACAGGGAAATGTGCATTTATGTACAAAATGTTTTTATTATTTTTTTTTCCCCAGACATACACTTTAGCCTCTACAAGTCTTTAAGTGTTCCAGAACGCTCCATAAGCTTATATAAGACTGGGCATCAACATTGCGAGTTTAATATAACAGTTGGCGACTCTAATTGCTACAAGTAAACAAGACTAGAACATTTTGGCTGTGTATCAGAGAAGCAGAACCAAGCAAGCGAGTACAATTTAACCCCGTTTTTTTTTTTTTTTTTTTTTAAATAGAAGTGTTCAGTAACTACACAGGCTTAAACTAAAACAGCTTGAGCTTTAGAAAGAAGTACTACATTGGGTTAACCTCTCTTCTTTGTGTTCTCAATTCTTTGCTGTCAGTTTGGCTGACAGTCACAGTAGATGGATGGTGTAGGCAGAGAATGTTAGGGTGCCTGGTTTAATAAAATCAGTTTCTATACATAGCTAGAGTTATTGGTGCGCAGTGCATTATTACTCTTACCACAAATGCATTCTCCATTACTCCACACAGACCTAAGGTCTTCCCACCCACTGGGGACAAGAATCCAACAGCCGGAGCTAGACAGGGGTTGCGATTGTGGACTGGCCCCATGCTCCAGGACCCTGGAGCCCCATGGCGCTGTGCACCTGGATATGAGGGGTAGCATGTAGAAGAGCCGATTCCCTCCATTTGCCTCCTGCAGCCCTTCAGTGGTTGCAGTAGGAAAATAGAGGGATTGGGTCCTCTACAAGACACCCTGCCAGTCCACCTCCTGCTGTATTCGGGCCCTTGTGTGATCCCCTTGTAAAAAAAAAAAAAAACACAACACACACACACACACACACACCAACAACATTGTAAAAGAATAAATAAAATAGAATAGTAAAAAATCATTAACAATAAATAATAAAAAGGGAAGAGAAAAAACAAAAACAAAAAGCTACCGATACTAGTGGCGGAACTACCAGGGTCGCAAAGGTCGCACTTGCAACCAATCCCTGGTGTTCCACCCCCATAGGTGGGCCCATTATGGTTTCTTGCACATAGGTACGTCTCTGATTCACACAGCCTAGATAAGCATAAAGGACAAAAGTTGGTCTTTATCCTCCACCAAAGCATGCCCCAAATAGCAATGCCCCCACTACAACACCCTTTTTTAAGAGGGTATTAGGGAGCAGAGGAAGGGGAACCCAAGAAACCAGTTTATCATGAATGGTCTGCCACTAAGTAGAGATGTACTGGAGGCAGTGCTTATAACCTGTGCGTTTCTTGTGCCTATTTGGGAGAAGTAATTTTTGGTGGCCGTTGGTGGGAGGAAAATCAAAATAATTGATACATGGATAGGTTGATGGGTCTCAACCATGTCCCTTTAAAACCTTGAGGGTTTATATGTAAAAGGAGTTCTTTCTAGCCAACAAATCTCAAACAAATTCTAACAAAACAAAGGTGCAAAAATATTTGATTAAAATCCAGATTTTTCTAATTAAATGAATAATAGACAATACCTGGCTCCCTATCATGATGGTCCTGTCCGAGTTGGCCAACACTGTTTCCACCACAGCTATAGACTCGACCATCATCTAGCAGGAAGATAGAATGGTTTTCCCCACAGGCCACCTGTCTGACACACCTGGCCAGAGAAAAGGTGGAGGAGATGGGTTCTAGTATAAAACTTAGGGACCCATGATTTACTCCAAGTTGTCCAAAATCAGAGTGCCCCCAGCATAACATGGCTTGACCTCTCAGCAAGTCATAAAGTCCTTGTATACCTGGAAAATATAAATGTTCAAGATAAAAATTGTTAAATAAGGATAATATCAGCAACAGTTATGAATAGCAAGACAATTCCACGTTAGACCTTAACCAGCTAGGATCATGTAACTCAGGGGTGCCCAACCTTTTGAAGAGCAAGGGCCACTTAACCGATTTGGTAACCGGTTGCGGGCCACAATGAGTGGAGTGGGCGGATGACAGGTCAATCTACACTCCGCATATGCAAAGCGGACACTGACACAGCCCACTCTACTCTATGGGCCCTCTGATCCGCCCAGATCGATCAGATTGAAGGTAGGCAGGTGTAAACGGACACAAGTCTGTTTACATTTGCCGCTCCATAAAAAGGTGAATGGAGGGTCTGATTGGGTTGGACCCATCATGTGAAAGGGGCCTAAGGCTGCTTTCACACTGATGTGCTGTGGTTTACCCAGAGCAGTGACAGGAGGTGGCGCTAAACAGGAAGCATCGTGTTATGTGGCTCTGCTATGCAGCTGCTTGCTTCCTCTACCACCGGCTTCATTCACAACACTCCTGCTCTGGGATGCCGGGTCGGGAACCCGTGATCTGGGCTTGCCAACCAGCCATTCCAGAGCAGGAGGTCGCGGGCCACATCAGAGGGCTCCTCGGGCCACATGTGGATGGATACACAGGTGTTGTGTGCATCCCCGTACTAGCATCTCGTTGATAACTATTGGGACACTCGGCTGCATGGACACTGTGTCCCAATATGACATGCTGATGCGTATTCCCAACCCAACATGCGAGTTTGGAGAACCATAACCGCACATCATATTGGGACACAGCGGCTGTGTAAGTGCCCAGTAAAAGATGGCCCAGCACAGGGAACACAGCTAATATCCCCGTATGAATAAGGCCTTAAAGTATATATACTCAGTCACTAAAATCTCATGCTTTAAAATGTTAATGCAATTTCAAAAGCCATCGCAGCTTGTATTAGAATACCTAGGGATCCAGCCATAAAGGCCCTTGTCCAAGCCCCTTCTGTCATAGGGTGATAAAGCTCCAAATTACCTCCTTTGTAGTCAACCTATCAGAGGTTTTGGGTGAACACTACAACCGTTTTACTGCGCTACTGAAAAATTTAAATGGCTGAAGCCAATTTCACTGGTTATATGAGTATAGAGTTTCTGTATCAAAACAGAAATGTTTTACAAGATTAGAATATACCCATGCAGATATATATTAGTTAAAAAAAAAAAAAAAAAACCCTGATCTATTCATCCATGGGTCCATTCGTTTGACTTGGCAGTACATACTACCTTAGAAGAACAAAAGAACAAAGTGGCACCTTCTTTATAATTTTACACTGCATGTAATAAATTACTTAGCCATGGCTTCAAATAAAATGGGGTGTGACCACATGTAGAGGAAGCACCTCTTTTTATAGCTGCAGAAGGAAGACAAATACTACATTTCAAAATGATTACACATTACCTGCTCACACATTTAGTCCAACAGTCTGATATATCCACGGCACAATTCAGTATAAAAGTTGTATTCAATTTAAGAGAAGTTTTTCTTTATGGGGCAAGAGATCTAAAGGCCTCCCTAAACCAAAAGTGAAAGAAGGCCCACCATGAACCTGTTTGCAATGCACACTTCAATTGATTCTGATCTGAGATTAATAAATATTCCATCATGCTGGAAAACATCTGAAAGCTAGCATTTAGACATTTTCTTTTTCTCTTCCAAATTAAAAGTGAAATTCAGTAATTTCACCTTCTTGTGGAACAGGATGCTCAAGTGCTGAAGCTTTGCCTATCAGCCTACCTATTAACTGGTGAGAGCTGTAGGTACTGTATGTGGTGCCGGTGTTCTGTCAAAAATAGTCCGGCTATCGAACAGTGTCTGGGGCGTACTGCGCAGGCGGAGCGATTGCGCAGTACGGGGGACAAGGTGATTCGGAAAATCTCGGAAGATGAACGGCGCCTGTGCTGTGAGTCGAGGTGCAAGCCCCACCATCCAAGTGGACATGGGGCTACACAAAGTTAGAGGGCTCCTCGCGGCCACGCTTCGGGCACGGCCTCGCTTCGCTCGCCACGCTTCGGGCACGGCCTCGCTTCACTCGCCACGCTTCGGGCACGGCCTCGCTTCACTCGCCACGCTTCGGGCACGGCCTCACTGTGCTTGGCTCTTTTTTATTCTAACTCTAATGTCCAATTGGATGGTGGGGCTTGAACCTGGACTCATGGCGCAGGCGCCGTTCATCTTCGGCTATTTTCAGAATCTGCTTGTCCTGTGTACACAGCAGACAGTACCCGATGGGGGACACAATCTGACAGGACACCGGCACTTTTTACCTGCAGCAGTCTGGAGTTTTTAGTTCCTTTAAGGCCCCTTTCACACTTATACGACTTGTCCCACGATTTGGGACTGCAAAGTAGCATGACAAGTCGTTCCCCATGATTTCCAATGACATCCATTCATATTAGTACGACTTCAAGTCGTTCCGACTTCAAAGTAGTCCCTGCACTACTTTGGTCCGATATTGATGCCACTTACACAGGCATTCCTTGAAATCGCAGCCTCGAATCGCGGCAAAATTGTGCAACTTTGAAGTATGTTACCATGGGCCTCTTGGCTGCTTCTCTGATTAAGGCTCTCTTGCCCGATGTTCTGTCAAAACAGCCAAATCATCTAAATCTTCCACCACGTCACTTCCAGTAACTCACCAGCATCAGTAATTGAAGATTTAGACGAGTTTGCTGTTTTGACACAACACCGGCAGCGTATATACAACGGTACACGATATGAGCAGACATTGTTAGTTCGCCTGCTAGTAACCAACAACATGGCCGCCTCCAAGGTGGCGACAACCTTTTCCTGCTTAGCTGCTGCTCTGTCAAAACAGCCAAGTCGTCGTGTACCATAGTACAGGTGTCGCGTCAAAACAGCCAAGTCGTTGTGTACCATAGTGCCGGTGGTGTGTCAAAACAGCCAAGTCGTCGTGTACCATAGTGCTGTTGTTGTGTCAAAACAGCCAAGTCGTCGTGTACCCTAGTGCCGGTGTCGCATCAAAACAGCCAAGTCGGCGAAATCTCCATTTACTGATGCTGGACAGTAACAGGATGTGACATGGTTGGAGATTTCGACAGAACACCGGCCTGTCAGTTTAGGTGGATGGCCAGGTCTTGGTAGTTTTGCAGTTGTTCCATACACTTTCCATTTTCAGATGATGGACTGAACAGTGCTCTGTGAAAAAGCTTGGGTTCGTTTTTTTTTTTTTTTTTTTTTAATAACCTAACCCTGCTTTAAACTTCCCCACAACTTTATCCCTGACCTGTCTGGTGTGTTCCTTGGCCTTTGTGATGCTGTTTGTTCACTAAGGTTCTCTACCACAATGTTTCTCAACTCCAGTCCCCCCCCCCCCCCCCCCCCCCCCCCCCCCCCCCCCCCCCCCCCCAACAGGTCATGTTTTCAGGCTTTCCATTATTTTGCACAGGTGATTTGATCAGTTTGACTGCCTTAGTAATTACCACAGCCTTTTCATCTGAGGGAAATCCTGAAAACATCACCCCTTGAGGACAGGAGTTGAGAAACATTGCTCTAACAAACTTCTGAGGGCTTCACAGAACAGCTGTATTTATACTGAGATTAAATAACACACATTTACTAAATTAGGTGACTTCTGAAGGCAATTGGTTCCACTAGATTTTAGTTAAGGATATCAGAGTAAAGGGGGCTGAATACAAATGCACCCCACACTTTTCAGATATTTACTTGTAAAAAAATAATAATTTTAAAACCATTTATCATTTTCCTTCCACTCCACAATTACGTGCAACTTTGTGTTGGCCTATCACATAAAATCCATTTACGTTTTTGGTTGCAACATGACAAAATGTGGAAAATGTATGCAGCACCATACACATTATTAGTTGTGCATAATTGTGTGTATCCCATTACTTGCAGGTGTCAGCTTCTGCCACAAATCTCTGTGCATGCACCCTCGCAGTTGCTGTACACCAGGGGTGTCAAACTCCATTTCATCGAGGGCCGCATCAGCAAAATGGTTGCCCGCAAAGGTCCGCTTGTATCTGAGTTGCGCTACATACAGAGTGCAGAGTTCAGGGGTGCACGCCATGTGCAGAGTTCAGGGGTGCACGCCATGTGCAGAGTTCAGGGGTGCACGCCATGTGCAGAGTTCAGGGGTGCACGCCATGTGCAGAGTTCAGGAGTATGGTATGCACAGTGGGCAAAAAATCTCCCACCACTCTCCTCCCATCCCCCCACCTCTGCCTCACCTCCACCCCCAACTCAAAAGGAACTGCATTCATGTGTAGGCTGTACAAGGTTTTTACAACACTCCCTCTCCATTGCCACTATTGGATAAAGAAAGTCCCCAAAAGTTTACCCTCAGCGAAGCATGGAAAAGAAACAAAGATGCCAGAGTTGTCCTGAACCTTCTCCACTGAAAGTTATGCCGGACCGACCGCGCATGCTCACAAAGCCGGAGCCGCTGGAGGGACTCAGGAGAGAGGGAAATGTTTACCCTTGTTGCCTAGGAGACTGAGTAGCCGTGCATGCACTCAGCTGACACAAAGCATGCGGTACTGAAGACAATAGAGCCGGAAATGTTTACTCTTGTTGCCTAGGAGACCTGGCGTGACAGCGGAACGAATAGACAGTGGTGAGAACTGGGAGATAGCGGCTGCTGCGCGGGCCACATGACAACGCCTGGCGGGCCAGACTTGGCCCGTGGGCCTTGTGTTTGCCACCTGTGCTGTATACCAACGGCTCTTTTCTGGTGCTGTAAAAGTCAACTACAGCCTTGGCTACACAGAACACTTGCACCACCTGCTCCTTTTCTGGTCCCCTCCGTCAAATCACAGAGTATGTCTTTCTACAATTTTTATTTAAATTTTTTATTTATTACAGGTACTTCTACAGAGCTGTCAATTTACACAGCACTTTACACATACATATTGCACATTCAGATCAGAGCTTCCAATCTATGGTCCTTAACTCACATTCATACATACTAGGGCCAATTTAGACAGGTGCCAATTAACCTACCAGCATGTCTTTGGAATGTGGGAGGAAAAAGGAATAGCTGCACACCGAGGTAGCAAAAGAAGTCCTGTAATCTTGTTCCATAAAAGCAAAGGTTACACACCACAGGACAGTAGCAATGCATCGATGTGCATCAAAGTAGACGCGTTTCACACAGTTGCATGTGCTTATTCATTAGTGGGGAGGAAACCTACACAGGCACAGGGAGAACATGCAAACTCCAGGAAGGTAGTGTCGTGGTTGGGATTTGAACCGACGACCCTAGTGCTGCTAGGTGGACAATCCCACAATACATTACTTTCTGTGAATGGGAGGGGGAGGGGCTATCATTTAACTGCTCCACTGTCCATTCACAGACAGTGAAGCATTGTGGGATTGTAGAAAGAGTTTTTTTGCGATTAGTGGAGAGAACAGAAATGGGCGGGTGGTGCAAATTTTTTTGTGTAGCCGAGGCTACAGTTTCTTATTTTTTGCCCAAATTTCCTGTTACTTTAAAATAGTTCTTTACTTTTAGTGATATGGCTGTTGTGAGTGGTGCATCATACTCATGTAGAGCTGTGTTCCGGCAGCTTTTCTGGAGCCTTCTCATCTGCTCCCCAGAACAAAATAGGGAGTTGAGATGAGCGCATCTCAGCCAGAGGAAATTTGTAATTTTAACAATGAAAACAAGACTTTCTCTGATTGGTTGAGGTGGTGAGGCGGGCAAATTATATCATGATCGTCACATCAGCCAATAAGTGGAAGCCTTGTATTTATTGATAAGAAGCACTCAGCCGACGTGATTTTGTTCGGAAAGCAGACGGGAAGTTTCCACAGACTGTCCCGGGAACACTGCTGTGAGTTCTATGATCCAAAACACTTAATAAAAGGAAATAGTTCGTCTGGGCCAGCTTGGCCCAAGCAAACTATTTCAAGTCACAAAAATCATGGGCTGAGTATATGTTCACATCTATGCATGTGCAGTTGATGCATTTTTGCCTTTTTTTTATGCGCATTTTTAACACGTTTTGCATTTTGCAGTTTTAACCACTTGCTGACCAGCAATGTACCCGTACGTCGCTGGACCGCAAGTGGTTATACCGGGATGATGCCTACAGCTGCAGGCAGCATCCCAGTACCGTTTTTTAGAACCAACGGTCAGCTCTCTTGTAAAAGCAATCCTAGGGGCTAACTAGCTGCTGAATTGCTTTTACAAACAGCGGGAGGGAATGCCCCTCTTCTGTGACTTTACCAGGATCTCCCGTGCCACTGGGAGTACCGTTCGACCAGCCGGTGCTTCCACCAGCTGATCATAGAGCCAAACAAACAAAGACCATCACTTCTGGTTTACCTTGAATGTAAACGGAGCCATTTTTTTAAAATGAAGTATTTGATCTCACCAATCTTGGTGTGATCAAATGCTTTCAAAGCGGAGTTCCACACTTTTTTTGTTTATTAAACGTCAGCGGCTACAAAAAGTGTAGCTGATGACTTTTAATAGACACTTACCTGCCCCACAGTCCAGCGATGCGGGTGCCCGGAGCAGTTACCCACTCCCCCCCCACAAAAAAATTACATGCCACATGCGGCATGTAAGGGGGTGAGAAGTGCTTAAAGCGGAAATTCCACTTTTGGGTGGAACTCCGCTTTAAAGGGCAGAGGAAGGATCTTGGGTTTGATAGACCCCAGATCTCGCCATAAAGTGTACCCGTCACATGGATATTGCTTTACATTCCATGTGACAGCAATAAAAGTGATCAAAAAATAAAATAAAATTTAAAGCCACAGTGTCAAAATAAAATAAAAATAAAATTAAAAACACGCTGACAGCGATATTCCCACACATGTGAGGTATCACAACAAATGTCAGATTATGGGCAGTAATTCTAGCACCAGACCTCTTGTGTACATCTAAGGCCCCTCCGCTAAGTGAAATCCGCTTGCTTAGCAGAGGATCTCTACGATGATCCCCGCTGAGCAGGTGGATGACAGGTCCGTGTCTACTCCACTATGCTGAGCGGACACAGTCCCACTCTTTTCTTTGGGGCAATCGGATAGAAAACTACTGATTGTCCATTTCTATCTGATCCTCTGGACGGATGGAAACATTTTTATTTTATAGGGCCTCTGGTTTAAACGGACGTTTAGGAGTAGTGGAGCATTTTTTTCAGCTACCCCTGAACTCTCCTTAATGTTATCTTATCAGTACATGTACACAGTATCCTCTATAGTTGCTTCTAGGCAGTTGAGTTTAGAAGAATTTTTTGGAAAACAAAAAAAAAAAAATAAAAAAAAATGCATTCAGGACAGATGTTCAGAGGTATTTGAAATGCCACAGCCTGTAAACACGTGTAAACGTGGTAACTCGCATTTAGCCGTGTTTCGCTTACAGGCGTTTTTAATGGAGATACATTTTTGAACGTTTGAAAAAAATAAAAAAGCTTCTAAAATGCAAACTCGGCTAAACATGGCATGTAAATGCGGCAAAACGGATGTTTTTAAAAGTCAGTTACGATCTGTCAAGATAAATCGTTCAGGAGAGGTTTTAAAACGGCCCGTTCACATTAAGCCTTACATGTGAACAAAAAGTGCCACAAAAGGCCTGGGGGGTCAAGTGGTTAAGGAAGTGTTGTTGCTAGGAGGAGGGGGTTTGTTGTCATGCAGAAAAAACGCACCAAGAACAAATGTACATGTGTTTTTTTTTTTTTTAACGCAAATCTATGAAAGTCTATGGAGTCCAAAAAATGCACCATACCGTATGTAAAAAAAGTCCTTGTACCTTTCCAAAAAACACATTGCAGGAAATTACATAGATGTGAACAGGACCCATAGGAAATATAGTTACATAGTAGGTGATGTCAGTATTACATTGTATATCCCTGTATGTTGCGGTCATTCAGGTACTTATCTAATAGTTTCAAGAAACTATCAATGCCCCCTGCTGAGAGCACCGCCTGTGGAAGGGAATTCCACATCCTTGCCACTCTTACAGTAAAGAACCCGCTACGTAGTTTAAGGTTAAACCTCTTTTCTTTTCATTTTGGCCACGAGTCTTGTTAAACTCCCTTCTGCGAAAAAGTTTTATCCCTATTGTGGGGTCACCAGTATGGTATTTGTAAATTGAAGTCATATCCCCTCTCAAGTGTCTCTTCTCCAGAGAGAATAAGTTCAGTGCTCACAACCTTTCTTTATAACCAACATCCTCCAGACCCTTTATTAGCTTTGTTGCCCTTCTTTGTACTCGCTCCATTTCCAGTACATCCTTCCTGAGGACTGGTGCCCAGAACTGGACAGCATACTCTAGATGAGGCCGGACCAGAATGTTTCAGAGCGGGAAAATTATCGTTTTATCTCTGGAATGAATCCCCCTTTTAATGCATGCCAATATTCTGTTTGCTTTGTTAGCAGCAGCTTGGCATTGCATGCCATTGCTGAGCCTATCATCTACTAGGACCCCCAGGTCCTTCTTCATCCTAGATTCCCCCAGAGGTTCTCCCCCCACTGTATAGATTCCATTCATATTTTTGCCACCCAAATGCATTATTTTACATTTTTCTACATTGAACCTCATATGCCATGTAGTTGCCCACCCCATTAATTTGTTCAGATCTTTTTGCAAGGTTTCCACATCCTGTGGAGAAGTTATTGCCCTGCTTAGCTTACAGTCCCTGACAAAAGTCTTGTCGCTTGTGTACAAATTGACCTGAAGTGCCGCTAAAATATATTTCTAATCAAGATTTTGTTACAAGAAATGGGTCATTTTAATCCCAACAGCTTTTGTAATAATGTTTCAGTGCAAAACGAAACTGACAAAAAGTATTCTAATATTCACAGCTTGGAAAAGCCCATTGAGTCAATTTTTGCCAAGACATAAGTGTTGTCGCCTTGTTATATGAGCTTCACCTGTGACTTAATAATGGATCAATTAGGTCTCGGGTGTGTATAAAAAGAACACCAGTACACTAGACCTTCTCAACTGCAACTAGACCTCTGCAAACATGCCTAAGATTCACCCGGAGACTAAAGTGTTGATTATCAAGAGGCTGAAGACCAGATGCTGATGTGGCAGACACCTTCAATGTGTCTCAGCGTCAAGTTCAGAGGATAAAAAAAAGATTTGAAGAGACTGGAGACGTTTTGGACAAGGCCAGGTCAAGCCGACCCCGCAAGACAACTGCTCGAGAGGACCGTGTGTTGGCTCGAAAATCCAAGACCAGCCCATTTTCCACTGCAACAGAGCTCCACGAGACCTGGTCACCTGAAGTCCCTGTCAACCAGAACAGTTTGTCGGATTCTGTCTCGAAATGGCTTCCATGGTCGAATCAGTGCCCATAAGCCAGCACTAAACAAAAGACAATTGAAAAACCGTGTGGCATTTGCCAAGGGCCACAGCCTGCTAAAAGGATGGACTCTGGAAAAGTGGCAGAAGGTGGATTTTTCAGATGAATCTTCTGTTGAATTACACCACAGTCGCCGCAAATATTGCAGGAGACCTACTGGAACCCGCATGGAGCCAAGATTTACCCAGAAAACAGTGAAGTTTGGTGGAGGCAAAATCATGGTCTGGGGTTACATCCAGTATGGGGTGTGCGAGGGATCTGCAGGGTGAAAGGCAACATCAATAGTCTAAAATACCAAGAAATCTTAGCTACCTCTTATATTCCCAACCATAAAAAAGGCCATTTTTTGCAGCAGGATGGTGCTCCATCGCATACTTCCATCTCCACATCAAAGTTCCTTAAGGCAAAGAAGATCAAGATGCTCCAGGATTGGCCAGCCCAGTCACCAGACATGAACATCATTGAGCATATGTGGTGTAGGATGAAAGATGAAGCATGGAAGACGAAACCAAAGAATATTGATGATGAACTCTGGGAGGCATGCAAGACTGTTTTCTTTGCTATTCCTGATGACTTCATCAATAAATTGTATGAATCCTTGCCAAACCGCATGGATGCTGTCCTTCAAGCTCATGGAAGTCATACAAGATATTAAATTTGGATCTCACAGCACCACTACTTCATTTGCTGACATATATTTAAATTTTCAGTAAAGTTGTTCAATTTCTGTATAGGCGACAAAACTTTTGTCTTGCCAAAATTTGACCTGTCTGTCTTGATTAAATGATAAATCTTTTTTCAGTGAAACTAATTTATTTCAGTGCATTACACATCATTTGGGAGGGCTTTAGCTTTTCATATGAGCTATTTCTAACACCAATTGATTAATTAAAAGTCAGATTAATAGCAGGAGTTTCTATAAAATAGAGAAGCGACAAGACTTTTGTCAGGGACTGTAGTATAATCCGCAAATACAGAGATTGAACTGTTTACCCCATCCTCCAGGTCGTTTCTGAACAAATTAAATAGGATTGGTCCCAGCACAGAACCCTGGGGGAACCCACTACCCACCCGACCATTCCGAGTACTCCCCATTTATCACCACCCTCTGAACTTGCCCTTGTAGCCAGTTTTCAATCCATGTACTCACCCTATGGTCCGTGCCAACGGACCTTATTTTGTACAGTCAACGTTTATGGGGAACTGTGTCAAATGCTTTTGCAAAATCCAGATACACCACATCTACGGGCCTTCCTTTATCTAGATGGCAACTCACCTCCTCATAGAAGGTAATAGATTGGTTTGGCAAGAATGATTCTTCATGAATCCATGCTGATTACTGCTAATGATACCATTCTCATTACTAAAATATTGTATATAGTCCCTTATCATCCCCTCCAAGAGTTTACATACTTTTGATGTTAGGCTAACTGGTCTGTAATTCCCAGGGATATATTTTGGGCCCTTTTTAAATATTGGTGCTACATTGGCTTTTCTCCAATCAGCTGATACCATTCCAGTCAGTAGACGGTCAGTAAAAATAGGAACATTGGTCTGGCAATTACTTGACTGAGTTCCCAAGTACCCTGGGTGCAAACCATGTGGTCCCGGTGATTTATTAATGTTAAGTTTCCCAAGTCTAATTTTAATTTTGTCCTCTGTTAACCATGGAGGTGCTTCCTGTGACGTGTCATGAGGAGAAACACTGCAGTTTTGGTTACTGAAGCCCCCCCCCCCCCGATTCCCTCATTAAGACTGAGGCGATGAATAAACGTTAAACGGATTGTAGCGAGTTTCTGTGGATCTACAAAACGCACAAAAAATAAATAAATAAATAAAAAAAAAACACACAGATGTGAACCTAGCCTTGACCGCGTTCTAACTGCCCCATTGCAGATTTACTGCTACAGGGTGTCTCTCCTGTGCAGGATCACATATACACATATATATATATATATATATATATATATATATATATATATATATATATATATATATATATATATATATATATATATATATATATATATACACACACACACACACACACACACACACATACACTATATATAATTTTGTACTTCCGCCTTCATGGGAGGCCGGTGGGCTGCTTCTGCTGTGATTATTCAAAGCAGAAGGCGATCTGCGCATGCCGAGCACTGGATGTCAACCAGCTATGTAATCAAGGCAGATCTCTGGGGGGGGATTTTGTGTCCCTGCAAAATGGGGAATAACATCTCTTCCCCTAGTAAAAGTAACACATACAGTACACAAAAACACTGGCTATGCACACAGTTAGCACCTTGATTTTTTGATCCTGCCATAAATCTTGACTTTACATTGTGTTACTACCACAAAGTATTTTACTTGAATATTAGTCTACACTTTCTTCTAAGGAATACATTTTTCCCTTGGAATAATAAGGTCCTAACATTTCATGTAGCATTTTTACACACTTTTTTTTGGCTCAACAACCTTTCCTCTCCTCTTTCTCTTGCTGGCTGAAAACCGGTGTAGTCACCAACCACTTGAATGATTGGTGGCATCAAATATGCTAATTTTCTGTGACACTAACCTGATAGGCCAATTATGTAGAGGTGGAGCTTGTATATGCGAGTAATTATATATATATATATATATATATATATATATATATATATATATATATATATATATATATATATATATATATATATATATATATATATAATCTTGCCATATCCATTTCAAACTAGCTACAACTAAGGCTATTGCCGAAACACGTCAGCATTATTATTTTTTTATTGTCACTCTGATGTACCAATAAACAACATGTTTATTACAGTTTACAGTCTTGCCGGCTCTTCTTAGTATTGTAACACCTTTATCACCCTACATGTTTAACCCCTTCCCAGCCAGTGTCATTAGTACAGTGACCATGCATATTTTTAGCACCAATCACTGTATTCGTGTAACTGGTTCCCACAGAGTGGCAGTGGCAGTTAATGTCCGATTGTCTGCCGCAATATCACAGTCATGCTGTAAGTCACCGATTGCGGCCACTGCTGCTGGTATTTGATTGGGCTTACTGTTACCTCACCATTCCACCGAGGTCCCATTAAAGAATTTCTAACAGATTTTAGCTCCGACACTTAGTCCTTTTTTTCCAATGCTTTATTGATAGAAAAGATATTTCAGTAGAGGGGTAGAGGGTTAAGGGGAATTCAGGTACCTTATAATTGCGGGTCAGGGGTACTTCTTGATGCAGAGGACAAATAGCTCCACAACTGGATCCAGCAACCACCGGATAGGCCTCTCTCAGTGACCTATTAGCCGATGGGATGCTCGGTCATAGTCTTTGCCACAGACTTGAAGAATTTGTAGAACCGTTGCACAATCCTCTGCCACAGGATTGTGTAACCAGAAACTTTTACAATATCAAAGAACAGTCACACAGTACCAGTTTCTTTCAGCCGAGACGGCGATACTGTTAGATAGATGACCCGGTATGCGTCCTCCAATTGAGTCTCCAGGATCTTCTAGCGGTACCGGCCTTGTCGCTCGGTCCTCTCTCTGAAGAGTCCTCCCCTGGTTTCTTCAATTGCTTGGCTTCACCCCGCAGACAAGAAAGCACAGGACCACCCCTGGATCGGTAGGCCCCAGGACTTCTGGGCCTACTTCTCAGTAAGAGACAATTTGAATGGCAGCAGCACACCTTAGGCCAGGAGGGCCATCAGGTCGGAAAACACACTTCCTATCACGGGGTCTGTCCCTTAAGTACCCTCTCCCAGAATGCACAGTGGGTAAACCACATCCACTGACTGTTTCCGGGCAAAGAGCCACTCAATACACCCAGCTTGTTGCAATTTCCAACCTTGGCCAACAACGAGAGCTCCACCCCTCGGCCAAATGGAAAACTACGCAACCCAGCTGAACTGGAACAGAACCAGAACTTTAACATAATCAGTGTGAGCTAAAATACAGCTCAGGCAAACTAAATTTCTACGCATAGCGTCTCCCCATCAGGAGCAGGGCGCTACATACATATATATATATATATATATATATATATATATATATATATATATATATATATATATATATATATATATATATATATATATATATATATATATATATATATATATATATATATACACACACACACACACACACTCACACCATAGTTTGTAGACGCTATAGCTTTTGCGCAAACCAATCAATATACACTTATTGGGATTTTTTTTTTAACAAAAATATGTATACATAAATTTGATTTTTACAGGTTTTTTTTCATTGGATATGTTTCATAGCGGAAAGTAAAAAATATTGCTTTTTTTTTTTTTTTTTTAATTGTCTGTCTTTGTTTGTTTATAGTGCAAAAAAACAAAAAATAAATAAAAACGCAGTGGTGATCAAATACCACCAAAAGAAAGCTCTATTTGTTTGGAAAAAAGGACATGAAATTTGTTTATTTACAGCAGCGCATGACCGTGCAATTGTCAGTTAACATAACGCAGTGCTGTATCACAAAAAATGGCCTGGTAAATCTTCTGGAGGTCAAGTGGTTAAACTGGCCACAGAATCGTGATTAAAAAAATTTTTCCAGCATGTCCCATGAACAAAAATCAATCAAAATGTTTGACTTCTGGGAGACAGGCTTAACCACATAAAGAAAATCTTCTGAACCTGGCCAGCTTTAGGTTTTAACTTTTACAGGGTAGCTTCAACTTTTACTTTAAAGAAAATAAAGTTGCTTTGATACCACTGCATGAAGTGAGATAACTGCATTAAGTGAGATAACCACATGAGGTAAGATAGATAACAGCCCTTTGTCAATAGCTGTAACATAAACAGTGCACCTTAATAATAACATACAAGGGGAAGTTGTGTTCACAGCAATAAAGAATGTATGAGGTGATGTGTCGCTGTGAAGGAAATCCCCAACGAGAAACTTGTTCCAATCATTGGAGAACTTCACCGTATTTGGTGTCGAATGTAAACTAGGTTGTGGCTGGAGAAGGCAAGAGGAGCTGTGCTGAACACAATGATGTATGCATAAAAGAACACAGAAGGAGAAACAAAGGGCGATTTATTTTCCTTGTTTTGTTAAAGGTTTCTGTAGGTTTTCAGCATTCGGTCCATGTACATGCAGATCACCACCGCAGGAATGCCTCAAACTCAATGATGTATGGAGCCGTACCCTCACTCCCAAACCTGTGTTTGCTCTTCTGTGATTCAACCCCAATTCTAGGCACAATAAAAATAACAGCGGGGTAAAGATTAAATTCAAGGATTAAGTCCAGGGGGTTGCAGAAGAGGCTGTATTACTTACCTTTTCCTTGCTCCAGCAGGGTCCCTGCAGTGGCACCAGTGGTCCCCTGCAGTCTCCTCCCCAAGCTGCTCTTGACCATGGTCGCATTGGTTGCCCCACCGCTTACAATACCCACTTGCCAACCGCAATACGTATATATACACACACGTTGTGGCTTGCAAGTGGTTTGCCATGGTTATGGCTGAAGATATCAGAATTTACAATTTTTACCAGCGCGCCCGGGAAACAACCAAATGGTTCACATGGTTGGCAATAGAGGTGACTAGAGACCACATAGTCTCTGATCGCCTCTATGAGCTTGGAGGACCAGAGCGACGTGATGACCTCACTTCCAGTCTAGGGCTGAAGTAAACTTTTTTTTTTTTTAAAGGAGGAGAGAGTTGGGGTCTCTCCATACAGGAGGACCTGTCATCCCTTATTTCAATTACAAGGGATGTTTACATTCCTTGTAATAGGAATAAAAGTGATAAAAAATAAAAAATGTAATAAATTAAAAAAATTAAAGTGGCCCCATCCCTCTATGTTTGTGTGCAGAAGCGAATGCATATGTAAAACACACACGCATAATTAAACAGTGTTCGCACCCCACAAGTCAGAGGTATCGATGTGAACGTTGGAGCAAGAGCAATAATTATAGTTCTAGACCTCCACTGTAACCCTAAACAGGTTGTGATGGGAGTTACTTTGGGCGGGGGGCTTGTGGAACCCAGCTTACCTTAGAGGGGTCAGGAAACTCCTGGTTCAGCTCCCCAGGCCCCTCTTATTTGTAAGTCACCCTGTGTCTATTAGGGACACAGACCTCTGCCATCAACTAACAAAGGATGGATTTCCGTTAGTAGTGGATGGGACTGCTAACTCTCCTGGTACAACCCAGGAAAAAGGTCTGTCATTGGAGGAGGATATCAGCCTTGCTATGACAACACTGGGGGAATTTCATCAAGCAAAAGTGGATGGGACTACGGTCTCCACCTGTATACCCCAGGAATGCTGGGCAGTCGGCCCAGATCCTCAACAACATGACGGAGTGGGCCCAGTCACCCTGTCATCTCTCCAGAGGCTAAAAGAACTCCCGGGAGAAGGGCCAGTCTGCACTTCACCCCAGCAGCGGGTATGTTCTACGAGAGAGGCAGAGGTTGGCCGGGTGAGTAATGCTGTGTTCGGGACAATTTATTTGGAGTACTGTGTGGGTACAGCATTGGGGGACTGGAACTACAGACTAACTTCGAAGTCAACACGTCTGAGGTCTTCTTCTGTGTTAGTCTCCTTCCGAAAGGGGGGATTTGTGATGGGAGTCACTTTGGGCGGGGGGCTTGTGGAACTCAGCTTACCTTGAAGGGGTCAGGAAACTCCTGGTTCAGCTCCCCAGGCCCCTCTTATGTGCAAGTCATAAGTTACCCTGTGTCTATTAGAGACACAGGGTGACCTGAGAAGCCTAGTCTGGTCTAATCGAACCAGACTCACTACAACCACACTGGACTCTGCATTTCATTTTACCCCTGAACCAGCCGGGTTGTCTACACTATGCTTAGAACACCGACATTGGACATTTGAACTGTGTGCAGGTCTCTCCATGAAAGAAGTGGTCTGCACACCCAGTTACTGTTTTAAATAGTTGTTGAAAGGTTAAAAGTTTCAGTACCTAGTTGTTGGCTGCATTATAGATGTGTCGTTAAGTTTTAATGTACCTGTACCTCATGTGATTGGATGTAAAGTTTATCCCACCCTGTGTCTCTATGCCAAAAAGGAGGGGGGATTATCCCCAAAGATCTATACTTGTGTTTGTGCTTCAATAAAGCCTTATGCTGTTTTTCACCCTACATTGCGTTACGGCTAGTGACTGGGTGGGCTGAGGGATCTTGGACCGCGCTGGTACCAGGCAAGGGAAGCCAATAAGGGGCAGAAATACTGCTCTTGAGTACGGGGTTCTTCACACAGGTATTCTGTAAGAATTTTTAAAAGCGTCACCTATGGAGATTTTTAAGTACCGTAGTTTGTCACCAGGAGCATGCGCAATATTAAACCCTTGCCGACCAGCGCACAACGATATACGTCGGCACAATGGTACGGCTGGGCAAATGGGCATAAAGGTACGTCCCCTTTAAATCGCGGTATAGTGGGGGACGCAATCATGTCACGGAGCGGCAGAATGGGAAGATGCAAACAGGGCATTTCCCTGTTCTGCCTAGCAACATGACAGAGCTACTGCTCCCTGTCATCGGGAGCAGTGATCTCTGTCATGTTCTAGTGAGACAATCCCCCCTACACTTAGAATCTCTCTCTTGGACACACTTAACCCCTTGATCACCCCCTAGTGTTTAACCCCTTCCCTGCCAGTGTAATTTACACAGGAATCAGTGCATTTTTATAGCACTGATCGCTGTATAAATGACAATGGTCCAAATATAGTGTCAAAAATGTCAGATGAGTCCGCCATAATGTCGCAGTCACGATAAAAAAAAAAAATAAATAAATTTTAAAAATCGCATATCGACACCATTACTAATGAAAAAAAAAATTGATATTAAAAATGCCATAAATCTATCCCCTATTTCGCAGACGCTAAAACTTTTGCGAAACCAATCAATATGCGCTTATTGTGATTTTTTTTACCAAAAATATGTAGAAGAATACATATCAGCCTAAACTGAGAAATAATTTTTTTTTTATATATATATATTTTTGGGGATATTTATTATAGCAAAAAGTAAAAAAATATTGCTTTTTTTTCAACATTTACATTCTTTTTTTGTTTAGAGCGCAAATAATAAAAACCGCAGAGGTGATCAAATACCACCAAAATAAAGCTATATTTGTGGGAAACAAAGGACGTAAATTTTGTTTGGGTGTAACGTCACACGACCACGCAATTGTCAGTTAAAGCTACGCAGTGCCGTATCGCAAAAAGTGCTCTGGTCAGGAAGGTGGTAAACCCTTGTTAGATATCTATTTACTCTGCGTAACATCATCTTTTATATTTAAACAAAATAAAAAAAAAATTGGGTTATGTATTGTGGGGGTTTTTTTTTGCACCAAGATTAAAAAAGTGTAGTGTTTCCAAAAAAAAAAAATTGCATTTCAAAAACCACTGTGCAAATACCATGCGACATAAAAAAATTGCAAAGGTCGCCAGTTTATTCTCTAGGGTCTCTGCTAAAATATATATTCTATATAATTATATAATGTTTGGGGGTTCTAAGTAATTTCTAGCAAAAAAATACAAAATTGTTTACTTAACCACTTTCCGACCGGCGCACGACGATGTACGTCCCTTTTTTGAAGAGGGATATCTCGGTAACGGCAGCAGCTGCTGCCACAACCGAGGTATCCATCTCTTCAGGCGCCGGTCGGCTGTACGATAATGGTGGTCATCGCGGCGGATTCGCCGCGAGATCACCGTTATCGGCGGCGGGAGAGGTGCCCCCCCCTCCCGCCGCTCTCCCTCTAAAGAGGAATTTTCAAATGTCATTTTTTTAAATGACATTGTTTTTTTTGTTTTTTTCATTGAGGATTTTTTGACCCCAGATCTCATATTTAAGAGGACCTGTCATGCTTTTTTCTATTACAAGGAATGTTTACATTCCTTGTAATAGGAATAAAAGTGAGCCAATTAATTTTTTTTTAAAAAAACAGTGTAAAAATAAATAAAATCAAGAAAAATAAATAAGAAAAACAAAAAAAAATTTTTTTAAAGCGCCCCGTCCCGACGAGCTCGTGCGCAGAAGCGAACGCATACATGAGTAGCGCCCGCATATGAAAACGGTGGTCAAACCACACATGTGAGGTATCGCCGCGATCGGTAGAGCGAGAGCAATAATTATAGCCGTAGACCTCCTCTGTAACGCAAAATATGCAACCTGTAGAATTTTTTAAACGTCGCCTACTGAGATTTTTGAGGGTAAAAGTTTGATGCCATTCCACGAGCGGGCGCAATTTTGAAGCGTGACATGTTAGGTATCAATTTACTCGGCATAACATTATCTTTCACAATATATAAAAAAATTGGACTAACTTTACTGTTGTCTTATTTTTTTATTCAAAAAAGTGACTTTTTTCCCAAAAAAGTGCGCTTGCAAGACCGCTGCGCAAATACGATGTGAAAAAAAGTATTGCAACGACCGCCATTTTATTCTCCAGGGTGTTAGAAAAAAAAACAATATATAATGTTTGGGGGTTCTAAGTTTTTTTCTAGCAAAAAAAACTGTTTTAAACATGTAAACACCTAAAATCCAAAACGAGGCTGGTCTTAAAGTGGTTAAACAAAAAGTGCCAGAAAAGGCCTAGCACTAAAGTGGATACAGAATAACAGCCCTGCATTGTACTCAATAGCACTGAAAGATCTCCCACTTACCAGAGCTTCTGGAGAAGAGGAGAGCAATGCATACTAGCACATTATGATATTACCATGCAGGGACAATTTTATTTTTTTTTCATGGGGAAGTTTACTACCGCTTTAACCACTTCCCGCCCGTTCAATAGCAGATTGACGTCCGGGAAGTGGTTCAGTTATCCCGACTGGGCGTCATATGACGTATTTCAGGATAACATGCCGCTGCGCACTTGGGGGCGCGCATCGCGGCGATCGGTGGATCAGTGTGTCAGTCTGACACACCGCTACACCGATCTCGGTAAAGAGCCTCCGACGGAAGCTCTTTACCACATGATCAGCCGTGTCCAATCACGGCTGATCTCGATGTAAACAGGAAAAGCCTCACAGTAGAGGAGAGCCGATTGGTGTCTCTCCTGACAGGGGGGGGTCTGTGCTGATTGTTTATCAGCGCAGACCCCCCTTGGATGCCCACTCTAGATCAGCCCCCAGGACCACCAGGGAAGTGTGCAACATGTGGATGGCCAGGTATGTACCCCATGGCCATCCACATGTACAAATGAATACCCAATCTGTGCCAATCGGTGCCCACAAATGGGCACTGACTGGCACCATGATGAAACAAATTAAATCAGCAATGCCACCCATCAGTGTTATCAGTGCCACGCTCAGTGTCCAGCAGTGCCACCATCAGTGCCCATCCGTGCCCATCAGTGCCACCTATGAGTGCCCATCAGTGCCACCTATGAGTGCCCATCAGTAACACCTCATTAGTGCCACCTCATTGGTGCCCATCAGTGCCGCCTTATCAGTGCCCGTCAGTGCAGCCATATCAGTGCCCGTCATTGAAGAAGAAAAAAAAAAAACGTACATATTTACAAAAAATTTTAACAGAAACAAAGAAAAACTTGTTTTTTTTTCACAATTTTCGGTCTTTTTTTATTTTTTGCACAAAAAAAAATAAAAAAAAAATAAAAAATAAATCGCAGAGGTGATCAAATACCACCAAAAGAAAGCTCTCTTTGTGGGAACAAAATGATAAAAAATTTGTTTGGGTACAATGTTGTATGACCGCGCAACTGTCATTCAAAGTGCAACAGCGCTGAAAGCTAAAAATTGGCTTGGGCGGGAAGGTGTCTAAGTGCCGGGTATTGAAGTGGTTAATTTGCCAATACAAATGCACAATATATGTAAAGAGCTGCATAAATTGCTATATAAATAGCGGTAATAAATAAAAGGAGCAATGTAATACTATACATTTCTTCAGTTCTGAATGGAAAAGGACTCTGTAGCGGTGGTGGTGGAGGGCATTGTTTGTATGCATGCAGGCAGAAGCAATGATTAGCTGCTTGTGCAGTGATCAATTAATGGCCCTACCTGCTGCAAACAGGTCATGCCAGAAAACTGTCACTGTACCGGGCCAATCATTTGTGGCTGGGGCATTCCCCATCCTGTAGCTAAAGGCAAAAACGGGGGGTGCATACAAGAGGGAGTGCGCTGGCTGCTTCTGACTGGCCCACTGGGCATTTATCAATTTTATTCTAGATCACAAGAGCAGATACAGTATAAAACAGACCCATTTGTTACCAACAGTTAGGTCAGTGCACAATGCCAACAATATACAATTTGAATTTTAAAAATAAATGTATATGGATTGATTTGCATATTGTCGATAACAACTTGATAAAAAAAAAAAAATAATGTTCTTTAGCAAGGAACATAATCCCACATTAGTAAATGATGCTACCAAAATCAGTGTGTGCTATAAATTGCATTAAGCATTGCTTCTGTATTTTCTTGCTGGAGGCTGCCATTTTGCTGAAGCCCAGAGCCCCTGAGCAACAGTAAGGCCCCTTTCACACTGGGGCGGTTTTCAGGCGGTACAGCGCTAAAAATAGCGCCTGTATACCGCCTGAAAAAACCGGCCCCATTCACTCCAGTGTGAAAGCCGGCGGGCTTTCACACTGGAGCGGTGCGCTAGCAGGACCGCAACAAAAGTCCTGCTAGCTGCATCTTTGGAGCGGTGAAGGAGCGGTGTATTTACCGCTCCTATACCGCTCCTTCCCATTGAAATCAATGGGAAACCGCGGGGATACCGCCCGCAAACCGCCGCTGCAGCGGCGCTTTGCGGAGGTTTTTAACCCTTTTGCGGCCGCTAGCGGGGGTTAAAACCACCTCGCTAGCGGCCGCATACCGCGGGTAAAACGATGGTAAAGCAGCGCTAAATATAGCGCTGCTTTACCGTCGCCGCCCCGGACCGCCCCAGTGTGAAACCAGCCTAAATCAGAAAATGGAACCAAACCCATCAATTTAATGGTTACAAAAAACAGTTACATTCCTGGAATGCTAACTGTCACATTTGCTTGTGTATCCTCAACCAAACTGTCAAACCATCATCTGGCTGGTGTCATAACTGATCACATGTGGAGCACCATGGCAGTTGAAGATCAAACAGAAGCAAAGATGGCAGCTTCCTTGGCTAAAAAAGTATAGGAGGGTTTAGTTTCACTTTAAGGCTGTCAACAGATCAGCCTCTACAAACTCAGCAGTGCCTAAAAATGCCTAAGGCTAAATTAACACTGGCATTGAAATCAGGCATTTGCCAGTGCTGTTCACATTATCAAAACATGAAGCGTTAGCGTCACTTCACTTCAAAATCGTTTGTGGCGCTTTAAAAGAAAAAAAACATGCAGGAGAAATACATTGTCCCGCAATGCCCTGTAATGATAGAGGAGAGCATAGAGTGTCCTGTTTGTGCTGCTTGAAGATGGCTGACATCATCTTCTGAGGGTAGGCACGTAAATCATGATACAAGCCATGAAAGTGCCCTTTAGAGTATCACGGAGAGAGAACTGGATGTACCCAATAGCACCTGTATGCCCTTCTCCTCTTTCTCTGCTCAGCCAATTTCTCACACATCAGCATCATCTGCAGGAGGCCAGACATGAGAAAAAGCCTAGTAAAGGAATCCATGCTGCTGCCTTCCCTGCTAATGGAGTAAGCGCAGGAAATATGCACCATGACAAGCCAAACCTCAAATTCTTTATTTCCTGTAATGTCACTTCTTTTTCAAAAATAGGGATTTGTGGAGCGGTTTTAGCGCCTTAAAACGCATCAAAACCGCACATAGGGCTTTTGTGGAGCGTTTCACGGGTTGTAAAACGCCAGTCTAACGCCCATGCTAAAGCGCATTAACGCGAGTCTAACGCCCATACTAGAGCCCATTAACGCTATAGGAGTGTTTGTTACGGGTTACAAATTTAGTCAAATGTGAACAAGCCCTAAAAATGGAAAGTAACTGAGCATGTGCAGAGCAGGATGAGACAGTGTATTACTGGATTTTAAACAGTATGGGGTCTCCAAACTATGGCCCTCCAGTTGTTCAGGAACTACAATTCCCATCATGCCCAGTCATGTCTGTGAATGTCAGAGGTTTACAATGCCTCATGCAGGGCTTGACAAATTTGCTTGGAATCTAGGAGCCAGCTAAAAAAAGTTAGGAGCCAGGTTTTTTTTTTTAACTTCTTGAGATCCGCGCTGTAGCCGTCGTTCTGCTTTGCCGGGACGACGTCCTATGACGTTGTCCCCTGTACAAGCGGCCTGTGTGCCCCCTGCTCTGTGATCAGCGAGTCTGTGAGACTCGCTGGATCACCGATCCGAGTAAGGGGTCGATCCTGACCCCTTACCAAGTGATCAGCTGTTAGCCAATGACAGCTGATCACGTGATGTCAACACAGCCGGTAATCGGCTATTTTTTTTTCCTCGCCCTGACAGCACGAGGAGAAAAAAAAAGCCGATCAATAACGACCGACAATGGTTAATTTTTATATTGAAAAAAAGCCGTCTTAAAATTTACACAGAAAGACTAGAACCAAAGCATACATACACACATATTATTATTATTTTATATTATTTATTATTATTTATTATTATTATTATTATATATATATATATATATATATATATATATATATATATATTATATATATATATTTGGTTCTAGTCGCCTGTGTAAATTTAAGATTGGTTAATTTTTTTACAGAAGGCAGGGCTCCATTAGCATTGCTGGATGTCATACCAACGGCCACCACTAGATGGCGCCAAGATCTTAGAAGGAAGTATAGGCTTGCAGAAGGCCGCAAAGCCACGGCCTCGATTACCGGCCGGCGTGGCGCAATCGTGTGGGGGGGGGGGTCCGCGCGGAGACAGGATACCCCAGATGTGCTGCCCCGGGAGCCAGGTCACTAATTCTAGTCGCCATGGCGCCCTGGCATTGTCGAGCCCTGGCCTCATGGGATATGTAGTTTTGCAATAGCTGGAGGGCCGTAGTTTGGAGAGCCCTTATTTTTACTGTTTTACATAGCTATACCTACAAAAAGGGGCCAGCCTTGAAGCGGAGCTCCACCCAAAAGGGGAAGTTCTGCTTTAAGGCCTCCTCCTCTTTCAGTAATGGCACATTTGGGGGAGGAGGAGCGGGTACTGCTAGGCAATCAGAAGCGGAAGTTCTCTCCTCACCCTGTAGTCTTCTGGGACACGTGACAGGTTCCATAAGGCTACGGGACCATTCATAATACGCAGGGCGACTCGGGCATGCGCAGTAGGCACCCGGCTGTGAAGCCGCAAGCTGTCACAGCCGGTTGCCCACACTTAAGATGCCGACGCCAAAGACAGAAGCCCCGGACCACTTGGCTGGCCAAAGACCAAAGATTCGGCACTGCGTCAATTTAACTGACAATTGCACGGTCGTGCGACGTGGCTCCCAAACAAAATTGACGTCCTTTTTTCCCCACAAATAGAGCTTTCTTTTGGTGGTATTTGATCACCTCTGCTGTTTTTATGTTTTGCGCTATAAACAAAAAAATAGCAACAATTAAAAAAAAAAAAAAAAAAAAAACACATAATTTTTTACTTTTTGCTATAATAAATATCCCCCAAAAAAATACTTTTTTTTCCCTCAGTTTAGGTTGATACGTATTCTTCTACATATTTTTGTTAAAAAAAAATAAAAAAAATAAAAAAAAAAAAAAAAATTAAAAATCGCAATAAGCGTTTATTGATTGGTTTTCGCAAAAGTTATAGCGTCTACAAAATAGGGGATAGTTTTATGCCATTTTTATAAACAATTTTTTTTTTACTAGTAATGGTGGCGATCACGGTCACAGAGCTCCCGCCTATTAAAGGGCCACGTACAGGTACGTTAATCTGCCTGTACGTGCCCTTCTGCCGCAGTATATCTGCGCGAGGTGGTCGGGAAGCAGTTAAATGATCTAGCAGGACTTCATTTTCTGACTAAAGTTCCACTTTAACAATAACAGGGTAGGATTTTTTTCTAAACTGGGGTATTCAAGGAAGAAAGGGTAAAGCACATGTAAAAATCGACAACACTGGACCGTCATGAGTTCTGCATGCAGACTCTGGCTTGTAATTCCCTACACTGCTTGTAAATAAGACAGTTGGAAGAGCATGGAGGATGTGCAACACACAGTAACCTAGATTCCTGAAGTCACATCAAAGGAATCCTAAATCTTATTGGCTGCTTTGGGCGTGAGTACTTTTCCTTACAGCATAAGCTGGTAAATGATTATTTGTATCAGTGCTAGAATCTTGTGCACCTTTGGCACTAGTCGCATCTTTTTTTTTTTTTTCACTTTTATGTATGTGCTGGGCTCCATAACGTACAGTAAACAATAGGCATTCAATTATTATTATAATATACAATTTATATAGCGACAACAGTTTACTCAGCGCTTTACAATGTAGAGGGGGGACAGGACAATTACAGTACAGTTCAATACAGAAGGGACAGGAGGGCCCGGCTCGTAGAGCTTACATTCTAAAAAGGGAGGGGGTGGTACAAAAGGTAATAAATGCGGGGGATGATATGATGGGGGTGGCTCAATTGACAACACCTCTGCTACTGCCTAGGGGTGGAGCTACAAACTCCTTTCGGAAAATGTCACATCAAAACCCCCAACAATAATCATGGCAGGTACCAACCAACCAGTACCCACCTAAAATTAAAGTGAAACTATAGGCAACACTTTTTTTTTTTTTTTTCCCCATTGGAAAACAATTTTTTGGAAAATTAAGAAATTGAACAAAATTTGTTTTGTTTCACAATTTATTTATTTATTTATTTATTTTTTTTTTACATACGGTCACCAGTGCAGTATAGCATCAGCATAAGACTGGTGTGGCAGTGAATAGGGATACTGGCTGGTGACAGTATAAAAAAAAAAATAATTATCATTTTTTTATTCAATTTTTTTAACCTTTTTTTAATTTTTATTTTTTATTACTTAACTAAAATGTGGTAAACTTAAAGCTGATCTCTAACTTTAGTTTCAGGTCAAACAGCTTGTTTAGCCAAGCTGGCCCAAACAAACTAATTTCCCCTCACTACAATGTGCAGCCACTGGGTGTGCTGTATACACTGTACGTAGCCTTAGCTACATACAGTATACAGCTCTCTGTTCCGGGTACCTTCCTGTCTCACACCTGCAACAAAATAGCACCCGTCTGAGTGGCCTTCGGCCATTCAAATGGCAGTTTTGTATCTATCAATAATTAAAAAGTTTCCTCTGATTGCATGAGTCACAAAGGCGGGGCTGATGATATCACAATCTCTGACTCAGCCAATCAGAGGAAGCTTTGTATTCATTGATAGAATACAAAAGCTACCTATGGATAGCTGAGCACCACTCCGGCCTATGCAATTTTGTTCCGATTGTGAGATAGGAAGGTCTTGTCTCACCCGAAACACAGAGCTGTATACTGTATATAGCTGTGGCTACACAGTTTATATAACTCACCCAGCGGCCAGGGCCAGCTTGGCCTGATCAAACAATTTAACACTGTTGTTCTTGGAGGATGTCATATGACATCCTCCCAGGATCGGGCCACGTTCCGGTGTGATCTGTCACCCACTGTGTTCACCGGTACCGCTGCCAGTATCATGTGACCAATCAGATCACATGACAGTTTTACACACTGAAAGGCTAAGATTCATGTCTTTCATTGTGTAGTATTGTGATGAGCTCTGTGATTGGTCACAGTCATCGCATGGTACAGACAGGGCCAATCACAGCCCATCTGTACTAAATGATTAACTGTAGCCAATCACAATAGTAAAACACTTAACAAGTCTTTTTCATTCAGAAAAAAAATGGTTGATAATAACTGTAATATACACAGAGTAGTACGGTGTTACTATGGTAACACTGTATTGCTCTGGTCCCTGTATGTAAAAAAAATATGTGTGTGTGTGTGTGCTCTAGTGTGTGTGTGTGAGCTGAAAATTGGCCTGGGCAGGAAGGGGGGTAAAAGTGTCCGGTATTGAAGTGGTTAAACTGAAACTATAGCTTGGAGATCAGCTTTAGCAAGTTTCCCAAAACAGTTACATTGACGGCATAACATAAATTAAAACTGTCACAGTTGCTTGTGTTCTCAACTGAACGGTCAAAGCATCAAATGGCTGGTGTCATAACTGATCACATGTGCAGCACCAGGGCAACCTTCCTTGGCTGTAAAGGACAGAAAGGTTTAGTTCCACGTTACTATAAGTACAGATGGCATTGTGTGGCCCTTCGGACTTTCCAGGGGCTGCATGTGGGGCCCTCTAGATTTACAAATACTGCGAGTTTGGACCCTAGTCCCAACCTACCTGAGTGAGCCCGCTAGGAAGCTGTCACCTGTATTGGCCAATCATCTGCATTCAAGGCATTCACGCCTCTTGTATACATGCAGCTTTGGGGCGGGGAATGTCTTGGCTGCAGATGATTGGCCAATACAGGCGACAGCTTCCGGGTGGGCTGGGACTAGGGCTGGAACTTTCCTGAGCTCATCCCAACTTATAATACTGACCTGCACTGATTGAGATAGGTACAGGCGTCAGCCACACATTTCATTCAGTAACAAGTACAACCAAAAGGGTATACACACATCACCAAAGGGTTCATACCGGTAGTATGGGTGCCCCAGTCCGAGGTCTTTTCATCAGCATTAGATTTCTAGATCTGTATTTTATCACATTCTGCGGGGCTTGCTGGAGAAATGTCATAACAATGGTGCACAGGACTGCTCTGCACTCAGCATACACCTCATAGAGTTGTCATGGCTGCACATGATCAGCTGATCACAGATCTCAGAGTCCTCGCCACAGATTACAACAAATAAATCCCTGAGAACACAAGCTGGACTCAGACACAGCTCCAGGCATCAGAAAGTTGTCTGATCGTCTCAGCAAGGGCCACACTTCCATCCAAACCCCTTCATCTACAAGGAACCCCCCAACCTTTCATTTCTCTCAACCATTAGAGCCCAATCAGTAACCATTCCACCAGCCTGTCATTTATTCCAATCACTAGAGCAGATCAGTAACCATTCCACCAGCCTGTCATTTATCCCAATCACTAGAGCCGATCAGTAACCATTCCTCCAGCCTGTCATTTATCCATCCACTAGAGCCCTATCAGTAACCATTCCACCAGCCTGTCATTTATCCCAATCACTAGAGCAGATCAGTAACCATTCCACCAGCCTGTCATTTATCCATCCGCTAGAGCCGTTCAATAACCATACACCTAACTTGTCATTGCTCACAACCACTAGAGCCAAATAGTAAGTATTCCCCAGCCTGTCATTGCTCCAACAACTAGAACAGATCAATGACCATTCCTCCCCCAGCCTGTCATTTCTCCAATAACTAGAACAGATCAATGACCATTCCTCCCCCAGCCTGTCATTTCTCCAATAACTAGAACGGATCAATGACCATTCCTCCCCCAGCCTGTCATTTCTCCAATAACTAGAACAGATCAATGACCATTCGTCCCCCAGCCTGTCATTTCTCCAATAACTAGAACGGATCAATGACCATTCGTCCCCCAGCCTGTCATTTCTCCAATAACTAGAACGGATCAATGACCATTCGTCCCCCAGCCTGTCATTTCTCCAATAACTAGAACGGATCAATGACCATTCGTCCCCCAGCCTGTCATTTCTCCAATAACTAGAACGGATCAATGACCATTCGTCCCCCAGCCTGTCATTTCTCCAATAACTAGAACAGATCAATGACCATTCCCCAGCCTATCATTTCTCCAACCACTAGAGCCGATCAATGACCATTCCCCAGCCTATCATTTCTCCAATCACTAGAGCCGATCAATAACCATTCCCCAGCTTATCATTTCTCCAATCACTAGAACCGATCAGTAACCATTCCCCAGCCTGTCATTTCTCCAAGCACTAGAACCGATCAATAACCATTCCCCAGCCTGTCATTTCTCCAATTACTAGAACTGATCAGTAACCATTCCACAGCCTGTCATTTCTCCAAGCACTGGAGCCAATCAATAACCATTCCACAGCCTGTCATTTCTCCAATCACTAGAACCGATCAGTAAACAATCCCCAGCCTGTCATTTCTCCAATCACTAGAACCGATCAATAACCAATCTCCAGCCTGTCATTTCTCCAATCACTAGAACCGATCAGTAACCATTCCCCAGCCTGTCATTTCTCCAAGCACTGGAGCCAATCAATAACCATTCCCCAGCCTATCATTTCTCCAATCACTGGAGCCAATCAATAACCATTCCCCAGCCTGTGATTTCTCCAATCACTAGAACCGATCAGTAAACAATCCCCAGCCTGTCATTTCTCCAAGCACTGGAGCCGATCCAATCCATTAAAAGCCGTGCGCTCCCAGGTACAGGGGCTCTCCCCGAGTGATGCTGAGCTGGGAGGGCAGTGTTGGTGGTCTCCAGGTAGCTTATATTGATTTCATACAGAGAATCAGGCAGAGCGATCATGACAGTGCGATCTACATGGTAACGGCTTGTCTATTACCGATGAGAGAGTGTGAGCACACAATGGGGCTCGGTGTGATGGATCGCTGCCGCTTACCTGAGCCCCGTTCATACGAGCCTCCCCCTGGCCGATTGCCTGTGTCTTCTCATCATAACAGGGAAGTTTAGGAAATGACTCCCACACAGGCCCCGCCCTCTCTCTCCTTTGACCGACAGCTAGTACGAGCCAATGACGGGAGGCTGAGACACACACACACTCACAGACACTGTGCAGGAGGGAGGGGGGCGACTCATGACGCTCCTGGTTGGTGTGTAGGTGTTCTCCGTCCGCCCACTCCATCGTCACGAAGGACGAGGCTCAGGGCCAGATTGGTCGATAGGTCAGGGGCGGTGCCTAGTCCATTGAAAATACTGTAGCTTTAGCGGATGCCCACTGAGGAGCCTGATTGTATACATTACGGCGGATACATTTGGGCTACAGAAGCTGCAGTGCCTACAAGTCCCGCCCACACTGTCAGTGACATACAGGAGAACCAGTGCCTGCATAAGTCCCGCCCCCGCCCCTCTGCGTACAGTAATATACTGTCCACACTGTGCCAGCTGGGCGCGGTCTGCGGGCGTCAGGACACAACAGTGCCTGAAAGCCCCGCCCCCGGTCTACAGTGACATACTGATAAAGAGGATGTAACTCCTGTTCCTTTAACCATTTAACCACTTGCCTACTGGGCACTTAAACCCCCCTCCTGCCCAGACCAATTTTCAGCTTTCGGTGCTCTCACACTTTGAATGACAATTACTCAGTCATGCAACACTGTACTCAAATTACATTTTGTCCTTTTTTTTCATACAAATAGAGCTTTCTTTTGGTGGTATTTGATCACCTCTGGGTTTTTTATTTTTTGTGCTATAAATGAAAAAAGACGAAAAATGTTGAAAAAAAACACATTTTTCTTTGTTTCTATTATAAAATTTAGCAAATTATTAATTTTTCTTCATAAATTTTGGCCACAATTTATACTGCTACATATCTTTGGTCAAAATAACCCAAATTAGTGGAAATTATTTGGTCTTTGTGAAAGTTACAGACTCTACAAACTGTGGTGCAAATCATACAAAATTGATCACATCTGATGTACTGGTGACCTATCTCATTTCTTGTGACCCGAACAAGCCAGGAAAGTACAAATACCCCCCAAATGACCCCTTTTTTGAAAGTAGACATTCCAAGGTATTTAGTAAGAGGCATGGTGAGCTTTATGATGTTGTCATTTTTTCCCCACAATTCTTTGCAAAATGAAGATTTTTTTCCCCACAAAATTTTCATTATAATAGGTTATTTCTCTCACATGGCATGTGTATACCACAAATGACACCCCAAAATAAATTCTGCTACTCCTCCTGAGTATTACGATACCACATATGTGGGACTTTTACACAGCCTGGCCACTTAGAGAGGCCCAACATGCAGGGAGCACCATCACGTGTTCTAGGAGCATAAATTACTGACTTGTTGACTACCTATTACACTTTTGAAGGCCCTGAAGCACCAGGACAATGACACGTGACACTGGCGTGGCACTGAAGACAGATGGCACTGATACGTGGCACTGCTGACACGTGACACGGATGTGGCACTGATGAAAGATGGCACTAATATGTGGCACTGATGACACGTGACACTGATGACAGATGGCACTAATATGTGGCACTGATGACACGTGGCACTGATGACAGATGGCACTTATACGTGGAACTGATGACACATGGCACTAATACGTGGCACTGATGACAGATGACACTAATACGTGGCACTGATGACAGATGGCACTGATACGTGGCACTGGTGACAGATGGCATTAATACGTGGCACTGATGACACGTGACACTGATGACAGATGGCACTAATATGTGGCACTGATGACATGTGGCACTGATGACAGGTGTCACTGATGACATGTGGTACTAATACGTGGCACTGATGACAGATGGCGCTAATACGTGGCACTGATGACAGATGGCACTAATACGTGGCACTGATGACAGATGGCACTAATACGTGGCACTGATGACAGATGGCACTGATACGTGGCACTGGTGACACGTGACACTGATGACAGATGCACTAATATGTGCCACCGATGACACGTGGAACTGATGACAGATGGCACTTATACGTGGCACTGATGACACGTGGCACTAATACGTAGCACTGATTACAGATGACACTAATACGTGGCACTGATGACACGTGACACTGATGACAGCTGGCACTGATGACACATGACACTGATAACAGATGGCACGTGACACTGACAGGTGGCACTGATGAGAGATGGCACGGATACGTGGCACTGATGACAGATGGCACTATATGTGGCACTGATGACACGTGACACTGATAACAGATGGCACTTATACGTGGCACTGATGACAGATGACACTTATATGTGGCACTGGGGACAGATGGCACTGACAGGTGGCACTGAGGACAGATGGCACTGACAGGTGGCGCTGGGACCAGGTGGCACTGGGGACAGATGGCAGTGGGGACAGATGGCACTGACAGGTGGCACTGGGAACAGGTGGCACTGGGGACAGACGGCAGTGGGGACAGATGGCACTGACAGGTGGCACTGGGAACAGGTGGCACTGGGAACAGGTGGCACTGGGGACAGATGGCAGTGGGGACAGGTGGCACTGGGAACAGGTAACACTGGGGACAGATGGCAGTGGGGACAGATGGCACTGACATGTACTGTGTCACTTTATTTTCCGTTTTTCTTTTTTTTTACACTCACCGATGCAGCCGTTCGTCTCTCCCTCCTCACACGCTGTCTCTGTGTGAGGAGGGAGAGCCGGCGATGAGAGATGATCTCATATGTTTACATATGAGATCATCTCTCATTGGACACTCAGATTGGGCATTTACAGCGATCTGTGACTGGCTGTGGCCAAGGGACACGGCCAGAACAAAATTTCCCCAGGAGCGCGCATTGCAGAAGTAAAAAGGAGGACGTCCAGGGACGCCCTCCCAGCAATTGGCGTCCGCGCTCCAGCCGTCTTTCAGCTATAGCGCGGATGCCTAGTGGTTAAGGACCGGGCCTCTTTCTGAGATTTGTTGTGTACAAGTTAAAAACATATTTTTTTGCTAGAAAATTACTTAGAACCCCCAAACATTATAATTTTTTTTCTAACACCTTAGAGAATAAAATGGCGGTTGTTGCAATACTTTCTGTCACACCGTATTTGCGCAGCGGTCTTACAAGTGCCCTTTTTTTTTTTTAAAATAACAATTTTGAATTAAAAAAATAAGGCAACAGTAAAGTTAGCCCAATTTTTTTTTTTATTGTGAAAGATAATGTTATGCCGAGTAAATTGATAGCCGACATGACGCTTCAAAATTGCGCCCGCTCGTGGAATGGTGGCAAACTTTTACCCTTAAAAATCTCCATAGGCGATGTTTAAAAAATTCTACAGGTTGCATGTTTTGAGTTACAGAGGAGGTCTAGGGCTAGAATTATTGCTCTCGCTCTACCGATGGCGGCAATATCTCACATGTGTGGTTTGAACACCGCTTTCATATGCGGGTGCTACTTACGTATGCGTTCGCTTCTGCACGCAAGCTTAGCGGGACGGGCGCGTTTAAAATGTTTTTGTTTTTTTTTTATTTATTTTACCTTTTATTTTTTATTTTTACACTGTTCTTTTAAAAAATAAAAATTGTGTCACTTTTATTCCTATTACAAGGAATGTAAACATCAAAAAGACCTCAGATCTCTTATTTACGCTAAAATGCAATAAAAAAAAAAAAAATGCCCCTTTAAGAGCTATGGACGTAAGTGACGTTTTGACATCGCTTCCACCCTGCAATGGTATGGAGACGGGTGGGGGCCATCTTCCCCTCACTTGTCTCCATACCCAGGAAGGACAAGCATCTGATCGCCGCTTACCGGAGCCATCGGTAGCGGCGGAGGGCCCTGGAGCGTGGTAGGGGGGGGCTCTCCCACCGCCGTTAAAAGTGTTCTCACGGTGAATCCGCTACAGAGACCACTATTATCGGAAACCGGACCGCCCGCCGAAGAAGAGGATACCAGGGTTATGGCAACTAGCTGCTGTCATAACAAAGATATCCCTCTTCAAAGTTAGGATGTATATCAGCGTGCGGAGGAACTGCAGTCGGCTCACATAATTTGTAATAAAAACATCTTTGCCATTCTGAAGCTTCCCTCCAACCACTTTGCATATTGATTTATATATACTGTGATTCTGTACTTGCCAAATATGCTGCAGAAATCTCCCTCCACTAAGTCTGGCTGCAGCCAGTTTAACTGTGGGCAGCTGAAGCTGCTGCCTGTTTACTTCCTGGATTTACACAGACACACCTCCAGCTCTGCAGCTCTCATTGGTCCTCTTATGACTCATCCCCCCTCCCTTCCTGGCAAACGCTCACCGGAGTGAGAGTGAAAGAGCTCTGCATGATGTCATAATCTTAGGCTAATGACCAGACAAGAATCAGGAAGTGACCCGTATAAGGTATTTACTGGCAGAAAAAAAATGTTTTACTATCCAAAGTTAAAACAACAAGGGCAGCAGATTTAATAGATGGAAAGATGAAAAAATGACTGAAGTTCTGCCTTAACCTTATGACATCATGCACAGCTTTCTCTCTCACTCTGGTAAGAGCTGCAGAGCTGGAGGTGTTCTTCCTGTGTGTCTGTGTAAATCCAGGAAGTGAACAGGCAGCAGCAGCTTCAGCTGCCCACAGTTAAAATGGCTGAAGCCAGACTCAGTGAAGGGAGGTTTCTGCAGCATATTTGGCAAGTACAAACAGGGCCGGATTTCCCACAAGGCCACCGAGGCCAGGCCTTGGGGCGGCAGTGGTGCAGGGGCGGCACTCATTTCTCACTGTATGAAAATTTTCTATTTGTCTGCTTGGTGATTGGCTGCAGCTCATGGCAATCATCTGTATTTGCTGCTCACTCTGTGCATGGGGGCGGGGTCAGTTGCCGATCTGTGCTCAAGAGGAGGAGGGCTTTCCAATGGAGGAGACTGCAGGTCAGTGTGTGATAGGAAAGTTTCTACAGTTAAACTGTAGTGTCAGCTGCAGTGTCCTGGTGGCAGATGACAGACTGATTTCTGGTGAAGCCTGTGCCCAGAATCTTATAAGATCATTGGAAGACAGAAGCTGGGCTCAGGCTGCAGACACAGCACCACTCGTTCTGTCTGCTTCATCTGTACAGGACTCTGCAGCAGGAGATAAGGACAGTGTGTGCTGAGAACGGAGGAAGTGATCTGAGTGTGTCTCAATCTGAATTGCACTGTTTATGCTTCTCTCCTGAGCTCTCTGTCTACCCCCATTCATCCTGAGTCCTGAGGTCTTCCTGTCCACCCCACCCCCCATCCCACCCTGCGATCTCCCCGTCCCCCCCTGCGATCTCCCCGTCCCCCCCTGCGATCTCCCAGTCCCCCCCTGCGATCTCCCAGTCCCACCCTGCGATCTCCCCGTCCCACCCTGCGATCTCCCAGTCCCATCCTGCGATCTCCCCGTCCCACCCTGCGATCTCCCCGTCCCCCCCTGCGATTCCCCGCCCTATCTTGCGATCTCCCAGTCCCATCCTGCGATCTCCCCGTCCCCCCCTGCGATCTCCCAGTCCCCCCCTGCGATCTCCCAGTCCCACCCTGCGATCTCCCAGTCCCACCCTGCGATCTCCCAGTCCCACCCTGCGATCTCCCCGTCCCACCCTGCGATCTCCCCGTCCCACCCTGCGATCTCCCAGTCCCACCCTGCGATCCCCCAGTCCCACCCTGCGATCCCCCAGTCCCACCCTGCGATCCCCCAGTCCCACCCTGCGATCCCACAGTCTCACCCTGCGCTCTCCCAGTCTCACCCTGCGATCTCCCAGTCTCACCCTGCGATCTCCCAGTCCCATCCTGCGATCTCCCAGTCCCACCCTGCGCTCTCCCAGTCCCACCCTGCGATCTCCCAGTCCCACCCTGCGATCTCCCAGTCCCACCCTGCGATCTCCCCGTCCCACCCTGCGATCTCCCCGTCCCACCCTGCGATCTCCCAGTCCCACCCTGCGATCCCCCAGTCCCACCCTGCGATCCCCCAGTCCCACCCTGCGATCCCCCAGTCTCACCCTGCGCTCTCCCAGTCTCACCCTGCGATCTCCCAGTCTCACCCTGCGATCTCCCAGTCCCATCCTGCGATCTCCCAGTCCCACCCTGCGCTCTCCCAGTCCCACCCTGCGATCTCCCAGTCCCACCCTGCGATCTCCCAGTCCCACCCTGCGATCTCCCAGTCCCACCCTGCGCTCTCCCAGTCCCACCCTGCGCTCTCCCAGTCCCACCCTGCGCTCTCCCAGTCCCACCCTGCGCTCTCCCAGTCCCACCCTGCGCTCTCCCAGTCCCACCCAGCGCTATCCCAGTCCCACCCTGCGCTCTCCCAGTCCCATCCTGCGCTCTCCCAGTCCCACCCTGCGATCTCCCAGTCCCATCCATGTCTGAAACAAGTAAAGAATTATTTACGATCATCTATGGGTCAAGAAAGACTTAACAGTTTAGCTTTACTTGCCATTGAGTCAGAACTTTTAAATACTTTGTCCTACGAAGATATTATCGATGAGTTTGCCAACAGAAAAGTTGCAACTAAAAAATTGTAGGGAGTTTCTTACTGCTATAATCTTTAAAATGCATTTTCTGCATTACAGAGTATTTTCAGTCCGTGCAATTAAAGCCAGTTATTTTCAGTGTTCTCGTGTGTGGAGATATGTTTTTAATTGAGCTATTGTAGCAGTCATCGATAAAGGACGAGAATGGTGGTGTGTGTGTGGGGGGGGGGGGGGGGAGGGGGGGGCATTGAAGGACCCGGCCTTGGGGCGGCAAAGGGAGTAAATCCGGGCCTGAGTACAAAAGCACAGTATATATAAAATAATATGCAAAGTGGTTGCAGGGAAGCTTCAGAATGGAAAATATGTTTTTATTACAAATTATGTGAGCACACTGCAGTTCCTTTTGAAGTTAGAAGCTGATTGGTTACCATGCACAGCTGCACCAGATTTTACACTCTCCAGTTTCAGTAGATCAACCCCACAGTGATCAGTGCTACCCTGATAATGTACACATACAGTATACATGTGATCATTGTTCCAGGGAACTGAGACGTGTTGGCTTTGTTGTCAGTGGGAACATTTTGAAGTGGTGCACACAGGAAGTAGGAAGCGGTGGAGGAGGACTGAGTGCAGTGAATGATGGGTAAGCTGTACTTGTCCTTGTAAGTGGATGATCATGCTGGGGATGAGTGCGATCAGAGCAGTATGTAAGTCTCTGCCATTGCCATCTGTCAGGCTGCAGCCTGTCCACACCGTGTCTGTCCTCAGAGCTGCAGATCAGCAGATTAGGAGCAGCCAGGTGTTTGATAGCAGTGTGCTCCAGTTCCTGGTCTGCCCCCTCTCCAGGAAAGCACTCAGGTATGTCTCGCTGACAGCACAGCAACCTAATGTCTTTTTCCTGTATGGCAGCTTGGGGTTTATGATCATAAGTTGCAGACACGTTTCCTTAATATTTGCTTTTAAGTAGGCAAAGGATTGTAACATTGTGAAAACATTACTTTTAGTCATGTGCTAAGTTCTCGTAGACCAGGGCTTGACAATTGTGCTTTGAATCTAGGAGCCAGCAAAAAAAAGTTAGGAGCCAGTTTTTTTTTTTTTCTTTTAAACAAATCATATGGCTGGAACATGTGACGTTCCCAAAGGTGAACGTATCCTTTTAACCCTTTCACAGTCAAGCTGTTTTTTGCATTTCTAGCACACGTAAAAAAAATAAATAAAATTTAGGGCTGAAGATTACCTAAACCCCCAAAACATTATATATTTTCTGAAAGCAGACACCCTAGAGCAGCCATCACTAAATGGCGGTCCTGCCCGGACCCCCAGGGCCGCCAGTGTAGTGCCCCATTTTAGCCGTCATTGGTTGCTGGGACCGCGGGTGTTGCGTGTGCGCCCTGCCCCTTGCTGCTGAGCGCGGCTCTAACTCCCGGCCAGGCCGCGAGTTGAAGTGTGATATCGCATGTGCGCCCTGCTGCTCGCGGTTTCCAGATGCAGACTCTCGCTCCTTGCAAGGTATGATACCTCGCAGCTTCCCCCTCTATAGCTTGACACCTGTGCCGACTCCCGCCCTCAAGGTATGTAGGGAACATCTTTTCTTAAGGGGGTCGCTGATGGGCATATTTTGTTGTGACCATCAGAGTGCCCCCTTAACATTAAATGTGCCAATCAGCATGTCCCTTATTTTATGTAAGGGGCATGCTAATGGGAACATTTTTATGTTAAAGGGTGCGCTGATGGGCACATTTTTGTTCTGCCAATCAGCATGCCCCTTATTTTATGTTAAGGGTCATGCTGATGGGCACATTTTATATTAAGGGGCACAATGGTGGGAATACCTGATTAAAGGGGGCACTCTAACGGGAATACCTGATTAAAGGGGGCACTCTGATGGGGACACCTGATGTAAAGGGGCACTCTAATGGGCACACCTGATGTAAGGAGGTACTCTGATGGTGACACCTAATGTAAGGGGGCACTGTGATGAGGGAACCTTATATAATGGGGCACTCTGATGAGGACAAATTATGTAAGGGGGCACACTGATGGGAGACACCAGATGTAAGGGGGCCTTCTGTTGCAGAAACCTGATGTAAGTAGACACTCTGACGGGAATACCTGTTGTAAGGTGGCACTCTGATGGGAACACATTACTTAAAGAGGAAGTGAAATCTTCCTCTTTAATTGTACCTACAGGTAAGCCTATAGTAAGGCTTGCCTGTAGGTACTGTAAACATCTCTATTTATCAACATCATTGGCGCATGCGCACTGAAGGAACGGCCCGCTCGTGCCGTTTCTTCAAGGCCTGCGGAATAATGTCTTTATGGACTTTACTTTGTACACTGGTGCACAGTCATATTGGAACAGGAAGGGGCCATCCCCAAACTGTTACCACAAAGTTGGGAGCATGAAATTGTCCAAAATGTATTGGTATGCCGACACCTTAAGAGTTCCCTTCACTGGAACTAAGGGGCCAAGCCCAACCCCTGAAAAAAACAACCCCATACCATAATTCTCCCTCCACCAAATGATTTGGACCAGTGCACAAAGCAAGGTTTATAAAAGACATGGATGAGCAAGTTTAGGGTGGAGGAACTTGACTGGCCTGCACAGAGTCCTGACCCAATAGAACACCTTTAGGGTGAATTAGAGCAGAGACTACGAGCCAGGCCTTTTCATCCAACATCAGTTCCTGATCTCACAAATGCGCTTCTGGAAGAATGGTCAAACATTCCCATAGACACACTCCGAAACCTTGTGTACAGCCTTCCCAGAAGAGTTGAAGCAGCAAAGGGTGGGCCAACTGAATATTGAACTATACGGACTAAGAATAGTCCCCATACTTTTGGTAATATAGTGCATAAATATGAAGAAAAAAAAATAAAAGTTAAGCAATTATCCATTAAAACATATTCCTCTGTGTATCTACTTCAGTGTTCCACCACCAGAGAAACACACATAGGTGCGGGTCCCCAGGGCTCTTGGAATAATGTGCAGGTTTACATGGTAAATTTATGGCATTGTACTTTCCCTCCTCCACTTATGTGATATCCACTGTTTCCCCTTGTTGCTCTACTGCCGCCATTTTTTTTCCCCCTGATTTTATGGGCCCCCGAGTCTTCAGCCAGTTTTCTCCATTGGCTGGCCAAGGATTACATAACTTCAGTGCTTTCGCCTCTTTCTGGCACGTGGCTGCAGCGTCTTGCAGATGTGTCCGTGTATAGTTGGGAAGAAACTGATGGCAGGCAAGCACTGTCACATAACTGGGGAAGGGATGTCACCAGTCCCCTTGGTTGCTGACACTGTTAATTTCAGTGCCATCTGTGGAGTGGAAAGAAACAGCAGGGGAGCACTGATGAGGTGAGTAAAACTGGGTTGGGCGATCTTGATCCAGAGCTGTGCCCAAGAGCAGCAGCACTCTCTCTTTCTCTTTCTTCTCTCTCTCTCTCTCCTCAGTGACAGCAGTGGGAGTCATTGGCTCCTGCTGCTGTTAATCCAATTCAGCGATGAGGGAGAAGGGGCAGTGCCAAGCCTCACTGTGTGTGTCAATAGACAGATACAGCGTGGTTCAGAATCAAGCCCATATGTGTGCCACCATAGGAAGTGGCACAGAGAAAAGAGGAGACCACAAGAGGAGGATCAGACCGCTCTGTGCAAAACCACAGCTCAAGTAATTATAATACGTTAGTTTTTTTTTTATTATTATTATTATTATTTTTTTTTTTAAGAACCTTTAGAATCACTTTAAATGCTGTCTGCATACTTGTTGCCAGGTTAGTCACTGTGAGAGTTATCAAAAATAGATCAGCAATGGCAACTACTGCATTCCTATTCTTTAATGTTGAGCTATCATTTTTTTTATTTTTTTATACAAGAATGTTATTGTGGTTGTTGTTTATCTGCTAGCTTTATAAACTTACATTATTCAAAAGCAAAAAAGAAGAAATTAAAAAGGATAATGACAAGAAAACAATAAATCTTTATCATTCTTCTCTCTTTTTGTGTTTGTAGGTATGATGAATCCACCAATGAGCTAATCAATGATGATCTGGGCATTGCATATCCTATTATAGATGGTATACCAAATATGATTCCTCAAGATGCACGGATGATTCAAAAAGACCAGAAGCCCGAAGAGAGTGATCAGAAATCAGAATAATCTAACTGGAGTACTGTGTGGACCTGGAAGCCATGTTTCTGTCACTCCCCACGCTGACAGTGCTTGTCCCTCTGCTGTCACTGGTTGGGATTTTATATTCTGCCTCTGTGGAAGAGGACTTTCCCAAAGGGTGCACCAGCACAGCCAGTGTTTGTTTCTACAGCCTCCTGCTTCCAATTACTTTGCCTGTGTATGTGTTTTTTCATCTATGGACATGGATGGGACTTAAGCTGTTTAGGCACAACTAATTACCAAACTGACTGTGCACTTTGTTACTGGTCATTGTGGTGGGATATCTTTATGCTGGCCTGTAGCAATTCTTGATAAAAAATAAAAGGCGTCTTGTAATGTAAATGCAGAGAGTAACTTTTTTTTTTGTTCTACAGTACTGATGCAGTACATATTTCAAAAGCAAATTTTTTTTTTTAAAGGGCTTTTAACTGCTGTCTATTTCTTTGTAGCAAATACTGTAGACAGTGTTTTCTCTAGTCATCTTCCAGGACGGCACACCTGAGAGGATGACTGGTCACACCTGGCAGGAAACACAATTAACAAAGTTTAAAAAGCCCCACCCCTCCCTCTGACCCTCAGTTATTGATTGTGTTTCCCACACGCTGATGGCTGCGAAACCGTTTGTTATTTTTTCTAAGACCTCAGGTCTGGGACCATGGTCGCCCCCTTAATGAACAAACCCAGAGCAGTCAGTGGTGCCTGTGGGGTTCTCTGTTCAAGCATTTTTCAAATGCCATTAAATTAAGGGGTTTTCCCTCTGCTCTCCCTAGAAAGCTGAATGGGAGAGGCTGGGGCACTAGGACAGGTGAGTTGTCCATAACCCCAGGGGCCACCTAACCTTCCCTCTTTTCCTCCCCTCATACCTGACAGTGGTGGACGGTTGGGGGGGGGCGCTGATACACCCCACGTCGGCCGGAAGCTGGGCTCCAATGGCCGAACGTTTTCTTCCCCTTAGGGGGCCGTGCCATCCTTAGGGATAGACCGCGGCGCAGAGCGGCGTCTGTAGCCGCTAGTGCGCATGTCCGGAAGCCGCCGGGCGCCGGTGTGACGTCATATCCGGCGCGCCGGGGCTTCAACAAAATGGCGGCGAGCGCGGCGGTCAGAGCACGAGGCGGCTGTTTGGAAAGAGGGGGCCCAAGGTCCACAGCCTTCACAGTCGATCCATCTACCGGTGTAGAGGCAGAGGATGGAAGGCGGACCAGAGCTCGCGGCATCAGAGGTCGCCACAGGGGGTGAGTGACTCGGCTGGAGCAAGGGGGGGCAGACATTTGGGGTGGCCCTATTGTCCTTGTCCCCCACACTGTATGTGTATGTGATGTGGCTAATGGGGTGTCCCTTTCTTACAGAGACCGAATGCCCTGCTCAGGAGAGAGCCAGTAGGTCTGGGAAAGCCACATCCAAAACTAAACGCTGTGGGTCTTGTAGCTCTAAACTCCCACAGGACCACAGCAAGCCTTTTTGTTACAAATGTATTTACAAATTGGCAGGCAAAGAGACAGCAGAAGTTGCGAAGGAATGCAGGGCACTTCAGGTTGAGATGCTAGCTACCCTTCAGTCTTTTAAAGCCGTACTTGATCAGCGTCAGGGGGATGCCAGATCAGTAAGGGAAAGCTCTCCCTCACAGGAAGATAGATCTACCTTTACAGGAGGGTCTCAAGAACCTGCCCCATACTATTCAGAGGAGGAGGTTTGCAGCTCTGACCTGAGTTCCCAGGAGGGGGAGGACTCAGATCAGGATAGCCATGTAGAGACCAGATCTGGGGGACACCTCTTTTCAGCAGAGGATATGGAGGGTCTCCTCAGGGCAGTATATGCGTCAGAGGACATTCAGTTACCTTCCGCCCAAGTGTCAGCTCAGGATAAGGTCTATAGAGGTTTGGGTAAGCCACAGGCCAGATCCTTCCCAGTTCACCAGTCCCTGAAAGAGATTATCTTGAGGGAATGGAAGGAACCTGAGCGTAAACTCCTCAGACTTAAAACTTGGAAACGGAGATGTCCTTTTAAGGAGGAGGAGGAAGAAAAATTTTTCAAAGTCCCACGTTTAGATGCGTCCTTGGCGCAGGTTTCTAAACGGTCGGACTTATCTTTTGAGGACGCGGGTAACATTCAGGATCAGATGGATAAAAAATCTGAGATCCTGTTGCGTAGAGCTTGGGAAGCGAATGCATCGGCCATGAGCCCTGCATTAGCTTCAGCTTGTGTAGCCAGGAACGCGGACGCATGGCTCAACAAGCTGATGGACCATCTCACACGTAAGAAGGAATCCAGGGAGGTAGTAGAATCCCTGGAAGTGGTGGGGAGAGCTATCGCCTTTTTGGCGGACGCGGCAGTAGAGACAGTAAGGACGACTGCTAAGTCAGCGGCATTACTGAACTCAGCCAGGAGGGCCCTTTGGGTTAAGACTTGGGACGGGGACTTCACCTCTAAGTCCCGACTCTGTGGTATTCCCTTTGAGGGCTCCCTACTCTTTGGTTCGGGTCTGGAACAGGTCCTTTCCCGATCCACAGAAAAAGGTAAGAAATTTCCCTCCAAACCCAAGAAGGAAAAAGGGAGGAAATTTTTTCGTGGCCCCCCGGCAAAAGGCCAGTTCAAGGGCAAAGGGGGACAAAGGAAGAAATGGGGGATCGGAAAGGGCAAAGAAAAAGGTGGAATCCTTTTTTCTGGGTCTGGACCGTCCAGCAAGGATTCTAAATGACGCCATAAAAGTGGGCGCAAGGCTCTCGTATTTCCTTCCCCATTGGGAGAAGATCTCAGAGAGCCCTTATATTTTAGACCTAATAAAACTAGGTTACAAGCTGGAATTTCGGTCACTCCCACCTCAAAATTTTTTGGTTACTTACCTTCCCAAAGATTCTCTGAAGGCAAGGGGCTTGCTAGACAGCGTTCGCATGCTCGCAGAACAGGAAGTGATTATCCCGGTCCCAGTGACTCAGAGGGTTTTCGGTTTTTATTCCCACATTTTTGTGGTCCCGAAGCCATCGGGCAAGTTTCGGTTGATTATCAATCTACGGAAACTGAACCACTACCTGTTGTACAAGCGATTCAGAATGGAGAGCATCTACACGGTCAGAAAACACCTCCAGAAGGGAGTTTTCATGATCACATTAGATCTCAAAGATGCTTACCTGCATGTACCCATTGCCCCGGATCATCAGAAGTACTTGCGTTTCGCAGTACGGACAGAGCAGGGGGTGCAGCATTGGCAGTTCAGGGCACTTCCCTTCGGCCTTGCGGCCAGTCCAAGGATTTTTACCAAAGTCCTGGCAGAGGTAGTATCCTTTCTACACCTTCAGGGGGTAGCTCTGATACCATACCTCGACGATCTGTTGATCTACAGTCCATCCAGAGACCAGCTCCTGGGAGATCGAGAGTTGGTCTTGTCGACCCTGGATTCCCTAGGTTGGATGGTGAGTCAGGAGAAATCCTCCCTGGATCCCTCACAGTCAAAGGTATACTTGGGGTATCAGTTGGACTCAGTAGCCCAGAAAGTGTTTCTTCCTCCAGAAAAGGTCGAAAAAATTCGGGGCGCAGTGACAGTGTGTCTCGAAGCCCCGGAGGTATCTTTGAGAAACATCATGAGGGTGCTGGGCCTGATGGCCTCTTGCATCCCGGCAGTTCCCTGGGCTCAGCTCCACTCACGAGTCCTCCAGGGCTTCCTTCTCTCCTCTTGGGGAGGGAGAAGAGAAACCCTGGAGGAGAAAGTTCCTCTGTCAGAGGAGGTAAGAGGCTCCCTAGTTTGGTGGCTCGATCCCGTCAACCTATCGGGAGGTCGGACGTGGACACAGCTAGACCCAATAGGCATTACAACAGACGCAAGTGCCTGGGGTTGGGGGGCTCATTTAGGAGACCGCTACGCCCAGGGTCCCTGGGATCAGAGTCAGAGCAGAGCTTCCTCAAACTTCAGGGAGCTTCTGGCAGTCGGGAAGGCATTAAGTGTCTTCCGGGACTTGATCCAAGGAAGGGAAGTCCAAATTTTCTCGGACAACCGGGTGGCAGTATCCTATTTGAACCGTCAAGGGGGAACAAGGTCAGTCAGTCTAAGGGCACTGACCCAAGATTTCCTGGGAGAAGCAGAGAAAAACATTCTCTCAATCTCTGCGGTCCACATAAAGGGATCCCTCAATATACAAGCAGACTTCCTCAGCAGACAGCCCATTCTTCAGGGAGAATGGGAGTTGAACGAAGAAGTTTTCGCTCTGGTAAAACGTCATTTCGGAGTACCAGAGATAGATTTATTCGCTTGTCAAAGGAACGCAAAGGTGCGGAGATTCTTTTCTCTCACGAGAGAACAGAGATCCTCAGGAGTAGACGCTCTCGCTCAGAATTGGGACTTCAGCCTGGCATATGCCTTTCCTCCCCTGGTACTCATCCCACGAGTGCTTCAAAAGCTGTCACAGTCGGATGGAGACCTTATCCTGATTGCACCCTGGTGGCCGAAGCGGGTCTGGTTCCCCACCATGTGGAGGTGGTCAGTCGTGCCTCCGCTACATCTCCCGGTCAGGCGGGATCTTCTCTGCCAGGGCCCAGTGCTGCATCCCAACCCGGGGTTTCTGTCCCTGACGGCCTGGCTCTTGAGAGGGAGATCCTCAGGAACAGGGGATGCTCGGAGAAGGTAATTGACACTCTTCTCCTTAGTAGGAAGAAGGTTACCAGACAGATTTATGCAAAGGTCTGGAAGATCTTCTCTAGATGGGCTCAAGCAAATCAGAGAACTATCCAGACGATTCCAACCGTTCTGGATTTTCTCCAGGAAGGGGTAGACCTAGGGTTAGCGGTCAGTACCCTTAGGGTCCAGGTAGCAGCCCTGTCAGTGTTCTTTGACACAAGGTTAGCTCAAGACCCTCTTGTTAAGAGATTTTTGCTAGCCAGGGAAAGGTTAACCCCGGTAAGGACAGTTAGTTTCCCGTCGTGGGATTTGTCCCTGGTTCTGGACGCCCTGACGAAAGGGCCATTTGAGCCGTTGGATCAAATTTCATTTAAATTTCTTTCCCTTAAAATGGCCTTTCTTCTAGCCATTACCACAGCTAGAAGAGTAGGCGACCTACAGGCCCTGACAATAAAAGAGCCTTTTTTGTTGATCCTAGAGGACAGGGTAATCCTTAGACAGGATCCTCTTTATTTACCAAAAGTGACCTCTGGGTTCCACAGGTCACAAGAGATTATTCTTCCATCATTCTGCCAGAATCCGAAGAATGAGAAGGAAGAAAGATTGCACCTTTTAGATGTTAGACGCTGTCTTTTAGTCTATCTAGAAAGGGCAAGGGAGTTTAGGAGATCAAATCATCTTCTAGTTACTTTTGGGGGCCAAAGAAAGGGTCTTCAGGCCTCAAAACCTACGATAGCCAGGTGGATTAAGCAGGCAATAGCATTAGCCTATAAACACTCGGATAAACCGGTTCCATCCCACCTTAAGGCTCATTCAACCAGATCTCTGGCGACCTCCTGGGCAGAAAGGGCAGGTGCTTCCATAGATCAGATCTGCAAGGCAGCAACATGGACGAGCCATAATACCTTCCTGAGGCATTACAGAGTGGAGCTGTTGTCCCCTCAGGACTTGGCTTTTGGCAGGAAGGTCCTACAGGCGGTGGTCCCACCCTAAGGTAGGCCTTAACTTCTTGCTCATCGTCTCAGGTGTGCCGTCCTGGAAGATGACTAGAGAAAAATACCAGTTACACTTACCGGTAACGGATTTTCTAGGAAATCTTCCAGGACGGCAGGCCTACTTCCCTACCCTTAAATGTTGGTGATGTTTTATTCTTCACAGAATGTACCCTCTGACACTGGTGTGGGTGTTTACTTTGTCATAACTGAGGGTCAGAGGGAGGGGTGGGGCTTTTTAAACTTTGTTAATTGTGTTTCCTGCCAGGTGTGACCAGTCATCCTCTCAGGTGTGCCGTCCTGGAAGATTTCCTAGAAAATCCGTTACCGGTAAGTGTAACTGGTATTTTTTTTTTTTTTTTCCCCTGTAAACTCTCCTGCATGTTAACCTATGTGTCCATGCATACACAGTAGGGTTGCACCGATACCGAGCATTTGCACGAGTACTTGTACTCGTGCAAATGCTCCCATGCCTAATTCGATACCTGGGCAGTCAGGGGATAATCGGTGCAGCGGTGGGGGGCGCTACAAGCACCGATCTCCCTATATAGATTTCAACAAAGTAGCTGACAGCCGCTTCTCCTCCTCCTCTCCCTCTAGCAGCTTTCAGCTGCATTATTGAAATCTATACAGGGAGATCGGTGCTTGTAACGGCCTCCACCACTGCACCATACCCCCCCCCCCGACTGTCCCCTGTATCCTCCTCTTCCTTTTTTTTTTTTCCCTTCATTCTTTTAAGGTTCCCCCTCTGTGTCCTCCACTCCCCCTTAGTGTCCTCTTACGCTCTTTCTCCGCCCCCCCCCTCCATGTCCTCCTCTAGTGCCCCTCTGTGTCCTCCTCTGGTCCCCACCTGCCCCAGATCTGTCAGGATGGAGAGTGGAGGAAGGAGCTGGTAAACCTGTCATTTACCGGCTCCTTCCTTTTCTGAGTGCACAGAGTCAGTGATCACTGACTCTGTCCATTCATAACTGAGCATTGTAATCTGTGTTTATAATTCTTCAGTTTATGAATGGAGAGGAGCCGCTGTCTCCTCTCCATTCATCTTCTGTGCAGCTGAGGAAGTAAATGGGAATAAAGTCGGGGGGGAATAAAATGCTTTAGATGCTTTTACAGGCGGCTGGCATTCTTTCTGCAAAAACGCAGCTGGCTTCTAGTAGAGTTATAATAAACATCCTGTGTGCATGAGGCCTAAAGCTTAAGTCCAGGCAGGCATAAAGAACACATTATTGAAGTTTTGTAATCAATAATAAATCAGGCCTGTGTGGTATGGCTGCTTAAAGCGGAGGTTCACACAAAAATTGAACCTCCGCTTTTCGGAACCCTCCCCCCCTCTGGTGTCACATTTTGCACCTTTCAGGGGGGAGGGGGGTGCAGATACCTGTCTAAGACAAGTATTTGCACCCACTTCTGGGCATAGACTCCCACGGGAGTCTATGCCTCTTCCTGTCCCGCCGTGCTGTCTGCTGGGACACACACGGTGCATGCACAGTAGGGAACCGGGAAGTGAAGACGCAAGGCTTCATTTCCTGATTCCCATACCCAAGATGGCAACGGCAGCATCTGAGGACCGAGGGATGGTTCGGCCCCGGGGGCCGACATCGCTGGACCCTGGACAGGTAAGTGTCCTTATTTTAAAGCGGAAGTAAACCCATCGATTTAACTGTCTAAAAAAAAAAAAAGGCATGCCGTGAATGCTAACTGCACATTGGCTGTGCTCTCAACCAAACAATCAAACCATCCAATGGCTGGTGTCATAACGGATCACATGTGCAGCACTGTGGCAGTTGAAGATTAAACAGAGGCAAAGATGGCAGCTTCCTTGGCTGAAAACGATAGGGGGGTTTACTTCCACTTTAAGTCAGCAGCTGCAGTATTTGTAGATGCTGACTTTAAAAAAAAAAAACATTTGCAACTCTGATATGCATTTCCTGTGTATATTTAGCTGTTTTGGGGTTCAGCTTTAAAAAGATTGTGTGTGTGTGTGCACATGCCAGCATAGATGACTTTCATGCTTACAGTGCACATTAATTCAAAAAATGTAATATTATATAAACTTTAGGCACAGGTGCAATATACATTTTTAATAAAAACTGGTCCTGAAACCTGGGAAACAGAGGGGGAGAGAGAGAATGACTTTGTATCAACATTTAAACTTGGCAAGAGAATAATCCTGAAACCTGAATGAATAAAAAAATGGGGTTGATTTACTAAAGGCAAATACACTGTGCACTGGCTCCAGAGCTTAGTAAATGAGATAAGACTTCACTTCACTTCTCAATCACATGCAAGGAAAATAAAAAACAGCATTTTTGTTTTTACATGATTGGATGATAAAAACCAGCAGAGATGGATATGCAAGCCATGTATGGGCAAGGTGGTTGTACAGAAGTCCATCTAACGATCAAATTCTGTACAACTGTTCTGTTGCCGATCATTGTATTCTAATGGGGGGGGGGGGGGGGGACTCCTTGCTGTCAGAATACAATTGCACAGCAGAGAGGAATTGAGTATTTTTTTTTCATTCAACCAGCTGGTTGACCACAAAAAATGACTCATTCTTGGCCAATCTTGAAGCAAAGCTCCAGGCTCTTTCGGGAAAAAATCAAAAGTCAGCAGCTACAAATACTGTAGTTGCTGACTTAATATTAGGACACTTACCTGTCCACGAATCCAGCAGTGTCTTATTCTAAGCCGATTTTCAATTCGGCTCTTGAGTGCTGCCACCAACATCTCATCTAAGGGAAACTGGCAGTAAAGCCTTGCGGCTTCACAGCTGGTTCTCCGCTGCGCATGCGCTTTGTGAATGGCCTGGTGACGGGAGAAGGAGGAGGGGGGGCCGAATTTATGACTGAGTTCGCCAAGCTCAGCCAGAAGTGGGAGTGGGTACCTGTCAAAACCAGGTACCCGCTCCTCCCGAAAGGTGCCAAATCAAGGGGAGCTTCCTCTTTTGTGTGGAGCTCCACTTTAAGGAACTGGTTGACTTCTGATACATGTGTACAGTTGTCCATTTAACAGAAGATGGTCTAACGACTGTCTTCTGTTGAATACTGGTTTTCCACCATGACTGTTCAATCGTTGTAGACTGCTGGTGAGGGGGGGGGGGGGAGGGGGGGGGGGGGCGGTCTCCCTGTTAGAGAGAGATCCTGTGTTGATGCGGGTATCTGACAGGTATATTTTCATTCAGCCCGCTGGTGTGCATGTGTGTACCCAGCTGTACTCCTATGCTGCTGACAAGAGATGGATCAGCAATGAACATACAGTATGCTCTCTTACTGGATACTATAGACTAGTATGCAGCCTGTGTGTTGCCTACACACGGTCACACCAAATTCCGACGTTTAATAACACCACGCCATAAAAAAACGTTCAACTGCACTATAAAAGGGAAGTTTAATGCTTCTGAGCATGTGTCGAATTGTTTCCGAGCATGCCTCGGAATTTTGCGTGTCGGAATTGCATACACACGATCGGAAAATCCGATAGAAAGGTTTTCCGACGGAAAAATTTAGAACAGGTTCTCAATCCAAAGTCCGTCGGAAATTCCGACAGAAAAAGACCGATGGGCATACACACGGTCGGAAAATCAGATTAAAAGGCTCCCATCGGACTGTTTCCATCGGAAATTCCGACCGTGTGTACGCTGCATTAGTCTCACATAAAGATCCAAATGCCAACAGGTCAAGCATAACCGCACCAGCTGAGAGAGCATAGATGGCACAAATGACAGCGACAAGGGAGACCTAAAATAGACTCAAGGACTTTAAAAATATACAGACAAATAGAAAGAAAGGCAGAGCCTCTCACCCAGGAAGTTCAGGAGGTCAACCAGATTGTGAAACCCCCTGAAGATAGGCATCGGTAAATACAAAATGTTGCCAGGGCCTACAAGCAGTGGTGGCCCGTCCATTAGGGCCATCCCCTCTATCACGCCATCCCCTCTGTGCAGAATGGATAGATTCATGCGTTTGGCCCATTTTCGGACACCGAGCCCCTGAATTATAGCAGCGGGTGTTTTTTTTTTTTTAAGCACCCAATTAGAGCCACAGGCTCTAATAGGTGTCAAAAAAGGTAGACTTGGAGCGCAGAGTTTTGCGCTCGGAGCCCACCCTGTTGTGTTGGAAAAGCGAATGAATAATCACTTTTCTAACACTGAACCGCCTCTCAGCCAATCAGGAGGCGCTGGTCTAATACCCGTCACCTGATTGGCTGAAGGCACAGATGCTCTGATTGGATGCTTAGCAGGAAGGAAGAAGAGACCAATGGAGGACACCGCCGCCTGACCCGCTGCTTATCCCACCATCTCAAAACTCGCCGATGTCACCTGCTGCCTGATCCCCCACCAAGATGGGGTAAGTTCCGGGCAGTCAGCAAGCATGCAAGGGGGGGTCACAGTGGCGGCATTTGATGGGGTACAGTGGAGCAATAGGCGCAAACCGGAAGTGGCGCAAGCGAACAAGCTCATAGCTCGTGGAACCTGAGCGTTTTTAATTAAAAGTGAGTGTATTACCTTTATGCTATTCTAATAAATATCAGTTCATACGGTATTATACTATCTGGGATCTTCCTTCCATTTATACCATCCTGAGTGAACCAATTTGAAAGAAGGTTGTACCCATTCTAAGGAGTATTGGAGAGGTTGCTGTATCCATTCTAAGGAGTATTGGAGAGGTGGCTGTATCCATTCTAAGGAGTATTGGAGAGGTGGCTGTATCCAGGGCTCAAGTCCTGCGGGAATGCATGGGAACGGAGTTCCTGTACTTTTTCCACAACAGGAACTTAGTTCCCATTAGCAGCCGTGTCCTGCAAGACTTTGAAGTATGCAAGCAGTGTGGAAGGTGCTACACCAGCAGCTGCCGACACAGCTCGCAATAGTAAGTGCCGCACACCTGACCATTCAGGCATTGCCAGTAGGGGGCCCCATGACCGCTTCCGCTTTGATCTACCTGTCAATCACAGCTAGCTGACAGGTAGATCAGGTCCCTGCTGCTAAGAGATTGTATTTAGTCAGACCTCTCGTGATGCGCTCCTCCCCGCCAGCACCTCCTGATTTTCTGTCTCCTCATCCCCCCCCCCCCCCATTCTCCTGCATACTTGCTCTGTGTGTCCCGCTGAATCCCCCCTCCTCTATCTTCAGTGCCATATGATGAGAGAACCCAGAGGAGAAGCACAGCTATTCTGCTCACAGGACATGCAGGGACAGAGGTGAGCTGAGGGAGGAACATCAGCTTGGGGTGGTAAGCTGAGCACAATACCTGGCAAAGTTTAATGCCAGGAGGTAAGTTTATGTGGAAATATGTGAAGGGTTGGAATAGCAGCGAGTGTGTGTTGGAGCCCTGCAGAGTTTGCAGCCCCCCAAGCTAACATACATCTCCTAAGCAGGAATACATCACTATCTCCCCAGATAATGGGCAGTTCATTTATGACCAGTCCAGATAATGTACAGTTCATTTATGACCTTTCCATTTAACCCTGTGTTATCCAAACTCTGTTCAATGAAAAGTGTAAACTCACCACATAAACACTCTATATACGAAATAAAATTCCCTCATAAAGATCAAAATATTATGTTCACATTTGCATGGAAGCACAATTTAATGAATGCTGATTAATCAGAGAATTACCGTATTTATGTTTATTGAGGATTGTTTTTTTTTTTTTAATGTACTAACAGTTAAGCTTCATACACACAATACGAAAATTGGATAAAAAATATCACTTTTGAAGCATTCGTGCATATGAGAGTATCATTTTTTTTTTTTTTTTTTTGTGGGCGAGTGGATCTTGGGTGGGAGTTCCCACACTTTTTTCCCCAGGACTTGACCCCTGGCTGTATCCATTCTAAGGAGTATTGGAGAGGTGGCTGTATCCATTCTAAGGAGTATTGGAGAGGTTACTGTATCCATTCTAAGGAGTATTGGAGAGATGGCTGTATCCATCCTAAGGAGTATTGGAGAGGTGGCTGTATCCATTCTAAGGAGTATTGGAGAGGTGGCTGTATCCATTCTAAGGAGTATTGGAGAGGTGGCTGTATCCATTTTAAAGAGTTACCGGTGTGTCCACCCTAAGAGGGACCGTTTAAAGATCCCCAGACTCAAGTTATGCTGTAACCTTACAGCAGTAGGTGAGGGGCTAGTACACACTTAGGTGTCACCTCAGCTTGGGTTGGCCACGCATCGGCTGTTTATTGCACTATTCACGGTGAAGGGAACAACACCAATTTTTCAACTTTGGACGTTTTCATCCATCCACCTCCTTACCTCCTTGGGCGAGAGGCTCTGCCTTTCTTTCTATTGACGTATTAGTCTCTTTTGGACGGTTATATATAGTTTTTTTTTTTTTTTGACCACCCAAGTTCAGGGTGGTTCTCTGGACATTTACTTTTTGCATTCATTACACTATTGTTATGTACCTATTCCAGGATTGCACAGGCACTGTTTTGCACTTTGGCCTTTATTATGTGTCACTGTTTTTGTTGCTCTGTTTCAGATTTATTTGCATATGCACTTTATCACAGATTACACTGTTTATCTATTAGCATTTTACACCGTTATTTCATTATTTTATTTGCCTTTGCACTTTATTTTAGTTTAATCCCAGTAAAGATCAGAGAGCTCACAGCGTAGCATCACTACTACCCATTTAACTTTGACGGAGGGTTCTCAGATCTTTGAGTCATGCGTTTTAACAAAAAAATTATATGGCTGCATGATTCAAACCTGCGTAAAGTAAAACTCTATAAACCCACAATTGTGCAAATAAATACTTCAAAATCAGGCCTTAATCGCCATCTTAACACTAAGAAAATCAGACCTAAAAAACGTATTTCATATATTTCTTATTTGAGTACTGAGGTGGTGTGAGGTGAATCCAACTAAAAAGCTCTATAGAGGTTTGGATTAACATAAGGAGGAGTGAGGGGGTCCCAATAAAATATCCTTGGTGGGAAAGAAAGAACTACAACTGACCCAGAGAAAAGTGACCTACTCTGTAAAGCACTAATTGACCTCCTTAAAGTTAAGAGGTGACAAATCTTCTCATGAGTGTTTACCTGAGTGGGGTGATGGACACCTGAGAACAAATACAACCTGCATGGATTTTTTACTAATGGCACATTATTAAAGCGGAACTACACTGCATCTGAGATCCACAAACCAAAAACGCCATCTTTAGTAAGGGCAGAGAATTCATGTAGCATTTACTTCCTAGAATCTAGCTGTCCTTAGCATACAGGCCGGAGGGTGTGCTTAGCTGAGAAAACCCCTCCTCCCCTCCTGAAGACTCCTGGGATGTAAAACATAATTTGCCTAGGCCTGGAAACCGAAAGGTAACTAAAGAAATAAATTAAAAAAAAAGTTTCAAACAAGTAAATATGATATACTTTCCTATCTATTAATACTAGCAGTATAAGGATTAAAAATAGTCTATGTTGACTGAGAGTGTGTCAGATGCTAGAGAAGAAGTGATAGCACTCCTCTGGTCATGTGATGTGTTCAGGCTAGTGACTGGCTGCTAGACTTGAGTATTGCCACTTGATAGGAGATCACATTCTCTTCCGTTCGAGGAAGCATCAGCTATTTTTACTGGCTTAGGCAACAGAAGGAGCAGCAAAGGAGCATTGGAAAGATGAGAATCAGGGTAAGGTGGATCTTTAAGCTGCATGTGGAAAAATAAGTGTAGCGCTCAAACATGTAACCACATAAATGGGAACATGAAATCAAGTGACCGAAAAGTTAGTCAATACACATGAAACAAATAATAAAAATACTCATAAAATGATGGTGAATATAAAATAATCAATACACAAAAGTGAAATAATGTGAAATGAAAAATATAAACACTAATTGTGCTAGTGAGACACAATAGGATGTGTGCATGGGAGGTGGAAAGAGTTCTTAAAGCCCCATTTCTGGATGGGCTGTCTGATATATGGTCCCGATAAACCGGTTGGTATGCCTAAGGACACTTCCAAACGATAAAATATAAGAGGTAGGGTACTCTTACCAGCTATGGTGGACACACATACCGTTCGGCAGTGGGTCAAACAAGCTCGGAATCCTCCTGGGAATGTCATTCTGGATGCGATGATCGATAAGCAACTCCAAATCACAGGACCAAAAAAAGGGACCGACAATTCAGCAACCGAATCGATCCGAGACCCGTCCACATGAGGATGGTAGATGTTCAACAATGGCAAAATATAAAAAGGAAAAGAAAAAGAGTGCTCCATATGGTGCAGGTCAACCAGGTATGGTTTATTGGGGCATAAGAAAATCTTACAGCGATAAGCAAGATATACAATGTAAAAGGGATCACAGATGCGATAAAAAATGAGTAAAAGCAATGTGAGAGGCAAAAATGTGCAATCCCGACATGTTTCAACTCAAGGGGTCTTCAAGGGTCTCTTGAACGGGGAAAAAAACGAATAAAGTACTCCATCTACAAAAGCGAGGTGAATGGAGGAATCCAGCCCCTGCTGGGAACTTGTATTCTCACAGGGGGACCCAGCACTATCAGAATACACTGGCTGCAGCGGTTGATCAACAAATGTTTTCAAACTTGTCCGTTCAACAGAATAATTCAAATGATTGGCTTCTGATGAATGGGGATGACAACACACTGATCAAAATTTGGTTAGTCACTACTGAACTGGCTAAATTGGCCAGCTTTACACAATCACTGTCACTTTGCCCCAAATGGGAAAATTGACAGTGACTCTAAGTGATACAATCACACTGGAAGCAGCAGGAGACCACTAAGTCAGGGCTCCCCAACCCCCAGGCCGTAGACCGGTACCGGCTGGTGGTCTGATAAACACTGGGCTGCAGCACCGCCCTGCAGGAGGTGTGCAGAGAGGCTTGATGTTTAATTGACAGCCATTCACTGACACAGAGGATGCCGGGGATGATCACGGGAGAAGTGGATGGCCTCTGGGACACCTGTTGTGTACATGAATGAGCATTGAACAGCCCTGCCTCCCCTATTACGAACTGTCCCAGTGCCTGGCATCAATCTCCACCTTCACCCCAGGTATCCCGCCCATCGGCTTCCGCTCCTGCTGATTGTGATACACCTGCTGCAGGACAGGGGACAGAGGCGGTCTGAGATTACAGAGAGGAATGAGGAATCTACTGCTCAACTTTATAGTGCCTGTGTTTTCTCCAGACAGGGTATCAGCAAGAATGGGACACTGCCATGGCCCCTACTCCGGGAATTGTGTGTGCAGTTTAGCTCCCATGTTAGCGCACACTGGTGACCCAAGGTCTTGTTGTCACCACTGCTGTATAGGCAGCATTCCAGTATTTAGGAAGCTACTAATCAGCAAAATACTTGGGAGTCCCCCACTCTTATAGAAGAGGAGAGCTCTGACTTCACTGGCTGCGTAACTTGGCGGGGGTCCAGTCTGAGACTGCCACTTGTCTACACACAGCAGGTATTGTTCTAATATGCGGCTCCCGGGATCTTCTGCTCTTCACTGGCTGCGTGTTTGTTTAGAAATAAAGTGCCCAATAAATTCTGGGATCTTCCTGATGCTGACACCGACCCCATGAACCCCTCCCCCAAGGCCACATCCCGCACCTCCAGCCCGTGGAACAAATGTCTTCAGCTATACCAGTGTTTCTCAACTCCAATCCTCAAGGCACCCCAACAGGTCATGTTTTCAGGATTTCCCTTAGATGAAACAGCTGTGGTAATTACTAAGGCAGTGAAACTGATCAAATCATCTGTGCAGAACAATAGAAAGCCTGAAAACATGACCTATTGGGGCGCCTTGAGGACTGGAGTTGAGAAACACTGCGCTAGACCAGGCCTCTGGTGCCAAAAAGGTTGGGGAATATGAGGATATTCGTTTATTTTGAAATAATCATTAATTTGGACATTTTAATTTTCCAAGCAAAGGAATAATACGCTGGCTTACAGAACTGTAATTTATTTTATATTTTCAGCAGGGAAACTTTTACAAGAAGCAGTATATGTCAGGATATGAAAAAGATCATTAAAAAAAAAAACAGTGATAGATAATAGAGCCCCCATTGTGTGGTTAGCTGAACATTTTGGCCTCATGTACAGTTCGTTATGTTGTGCTGCATTAGAATACTATTTTGTCTATCATTTATATCAATACTGATAGGATGTTAAGGGGCGTTTGCAGAATTGTAGAAACAAAGTGTAATTGTGAATATAGGTAAAACTGTGTGTTTGCTAGGATCTAAAAAAAACAATCACTTAGGGAGAGAAGAGGAGATCCACCTTAAAAAAAATGATTAAAAAAGTCAGCAGCTACAAATACTGCAGCTGCTGACTTTTAATAAATGGACACTTAGGCCGCATTCACACCTGAGCGTAGCGGAACGAGCGTTTTTACCAGCGGTTTTACCGGCGTTTTGTCGCGCGAATACAGTCGTTTTTGCACATTTGCATACGGCGTTGTCAGGCGTTTTTCAACTTCGGCGTTTTTCTTGATAGCCAATAGGAAAAATGATCATCACTGTCATCATTTGTTGCTATGTTTTTAGATTTTGTTCAACTGCTTCCTGGGAGCAGTTGCAGTGACAAAACGCCCGTAGAAACGCTCGTTGTCGCACTAGTCGCTTGAATCGAGCGTTTCCATTAGTTTCTATGGGGATACAAACGCCCAAATCTGCCCGATTCGCACGACAAAAAAGGGTCCGGAACTTGTTTGAGCTTCAGGCGTTCGGCTTCAGGCGACATGGAGTGGAGATGTGAACCATCTCCATAGAGAATAATGTATTTTTTCCCCTCGAGCGTTTTGTAGCTTCAGGCTTAGGGCGGCATAGGGCGACAAAGCGCTCAGGTGTGAATGCAGCCTTACCTGTCCAGGGTGTCCGCAATGTCGGCAGCAGATGACGAGCAATCGCTCGTCTCTCGGCTGCCCCCGCCGCCATCCTCGGTCAGGGAATCAGGAAGTGAAGCGTTGCGTCTTCACTGGTCCTCGTTGTGTTCTGGGAACTGCGTGTTTCCCAAAACACAATGGGGGGGGGGGGGGGGTATCTGCGGCTAGCTATTCCCGGAAGTGGATGCAGATACCTGGATTATACAGGTATCTGCACCCCCCCTCCCCCCTCCCCCTGAAAGGTGCCAATCTTGGCACCGGAGGGGGGGAGGAATCCGATGAGCGGAAGTTCCACTTTAGGGTGGAACTCCGCTTTAATGCTGCATTTGAATTTCAGCAATTCTATGCCAGGTAGTATCTTCTGATTATTTGTATCTCATAGAATAACTATAATAATAGTTACTGAACGTTATACATCTAAATTCTTACTTATTGAATGCCAATACAGTAGATTCTTTATTTAATAAATGAAAATGACTCATTCTTACAAAAAAAGTGTGTATTATCTATATCTCATATATATATATATATATATATATATATATATATATATATTGTATACATAACCTGCTAGCCCTGGCTCAGAGATCCACCCAATCTTACTATTACAGAAGTATCTGTGAAATATTCTGATATCTATTGAGTTGGATCATTGCTGAACATGTATAAACACGTATACCATGACAACGCAGGTAAAACATAAAAGTATTTTCTACAGACCTAATAGCAAAAAAGCAACCCCCAAAAAAAACAAATCTGGTAGTCCTTATATATTGACTAACTACAGATCACTAATTATAAATATCACAATTATTTAGTCAGAATCTGGTTTCTGAAATTTGGAAATAAAACATATTATAGAGTGAAGGACAGTGGTTATAGGTTTCTATATTCTGTCAAGTCCTCTGTTGTTCTCTATAGCCAGGAGCAGCTTCTTGCGGAGCATTGCAGATCTGGAGTATTCGGGGAGCAGTAGTAGCTGGGAACATGTCTGAGATTCCGGGAGATAGTCTTCCTTTGGAACACCAAATGAGGTGACTTTCATACATGTGTTTTCAAAACCAAACACAGGAATTTTATCATTTCCAGTCAGGAAATCTAAAAATACATATCAGATGTATAAATCAGGTTAGTCAGCATACCACAAATGCAAATTTTAGTCATTTTTTTCTGCAGCACTGTATCAAATGAAGATATATAGGGACCATGGTTTTATAAAGTACACAACACAGGGAACAGTCGGGGTGAGAACTAAATCTAAAAGGGGACAGTATGTCCACGAAAAGTAGGAAATATTTATTACAGGTATTTATGTAGCACTGACAATTTACAAACATATATATTTATTGTACATTCACATCACTCCCTGCCCCCAAGGAGTCAACCTACCAACATGTCTTTGGACACTTCTGTGAAGGTAGGGATTTCAAATCAGTAACCCTACCTGCACGACCGACGACCCTAGTACTGCTAGGCAGAAGTGCTAACCACTTAGCCTTAGTATTTATAAGAATTATTTGTCTTGTAGATTAACAGTATATTTATGAGAGAATTTCAGCGGAACCTTGAATTACGAGCATAATTCGTTCCAGGAGAATGCTTGTAATCCAAAGCACTCACATATCAAACCGAGTTTCCCCATAGAAGTCAATGGAAACGAAGATAAATCGTTCTGCATTGACTTCTATTGCATGCAATACCGCATGTGGCCATAGGTGGGGGTGGTGGTGCCGGAGAGCCTCAGAAATACTCGGGGGACAGCGCGGCTGAACTCGGAAAGCCTTGAAAACCCTCCTTTCCAAGGCTTTCCGAGTTCAGCCGCGTGAATATATATTTCCAAGTGATTCCGAACGGCACCGAAATGCTCCGAGTGTCACCGGCGCCCCCGCACCTCTTTTTATTATTATTATTATTCACGATTTATATAGCGCCAAAAGTTTACACATAGCTTTACAATGTATAGGGGGGACAACACAATTACAAAACAATACAAAAAAGGTACAGGAGGGCCCTGCTCGTAGAGCTTACATTCTAAAAGGGAGGGGGTGGTACCACCTCTGGCCAAATGCGGTACTGCACACCCTATTAGCTTGAATTCTGCTCGTGTTGCGAGACAACACTCGCAAACCAAGTCAGAATTTTAACAAAAAAAAGTTGCTCGTCTTTCAAAACGCTCATTAACCGCATTACTCGTTAACCAAGGTTCCACTGTATAATATCATATCCTAAACAATGGATTGTAGGGGGTTACTTCAAGCCCTGAAGGTATGGTGAATACCTTATGAAACATAGAGGTCCTGAAGGCATGGGGGAAAAGTAGTCAATGAGAAGCTCTTGAGTGCTTTGAAAGGAATGGGTGTATACTAGGAAACTAAATAGGCGATGCCAGAAATGCAGACTTTATGGGATATATTATATAACATTTTAGAACATTTTTCTATTTGTTCTGAGTGAATGGGGCAAGAAGATTATTGTTTTTTTAGGCCATTTACTGTGCTGGTCAAATGTTTTGCATTGATTTAATGCCTAATTCTAGGTTTACTTAAAATAGTTTGTTTTCACCAAACTGGCCCAAACAAACTATTTCCTTGACTAAGAGATGCGCTCGTTGGGAGTGCTATATAAAGTGTATGTAGAATCGGCTACATACAGTATACAGCTCTGTGTTCCAGCAGTGAGATGGGGACTTTCCATTCCTGGAACAAAATATAGTCGGGTTGAGCGCTACTCAGCCATTTATAGGGATCCTTATATTTTATTTTTTAATCCAGTCATCTGAATTAGCAGCCCTGGTTTCCCTGTGCGACTGCTGCAGAGGGGAGGGGACAGGGAGTGACTGCTGCAGAGAAGAAGAGGAAGTGTTGATAATAGCTGAACCATGGGAGGCTTTGCATGACGTTGTGAAGGGTTGTCAACTGCCATTAAATTTACTGACAGTTTGTAAAAATCAGATTTTTTTGTACAACTGCTAGTAAATATCAGGGGCTGATAAGTTTATGCGGTGTTGACTTTTTAAGTGTAATTCAAGCAAATTGCTTTGTTATAGGTATTGTCAGTGTTTCCATATCATGTTTATACTGTTCAAATATTCCCTGTGTTAGTTTTCAATAGTAGTTCTGTAAAAAACGTGCTCCGCCAGTAAATTGTCCATGTTTTGTCAGTAAAAAATGCTACGGGAGGTTGGCAACCCTGATGTTGTGGCTGCAGGAATTCACAGCCATTGTCCTGTGCTCCCATACACAGAGTAGCTGGAGCTGCTAAATCATGTGACCGGACCAAACCAGATTAAAAATAGGTAAGTACACAGATCTTTTTTGAACAGTGTATGTGGGTAGGTAGGAAGAGAGATTGGGGACCGTTTAAAGTTAAAGTTAGCTTTAGCTTTTACTTTACTACCTCTAATGAAAATGTTATGAGGCTCTTCTGTTAGAATGCTCCCCAATTTATACCCCTAGGGGGCACCAACGTTCTCATAATATCAACATACGATTCAAAGTTTTGCTGTTATTAGTACATATTTTTTTATGGCATATGACAACCTTTTTGTTGTTTTTAATTTAATATTTTTTTTTCACAAAAGGTCAGAATCGGTGACAATATCATTGTTTAAAGAGAATGAGTCACAGCAAGGCTTATACAAGAACCTGTTCAGTTTTTAAATTAATACAACGGTAAAGGCATAGCTACGAAACTTTTATATACCCCTTCATTAACTATTAATTTCTGAAGATGACGTTTTGACCCAAGAGTCAAAGTTAAGAGGCCCTGAGCTCTGACCGTTATTTTCTTGTCAATTGCCTGAATATCTACAATAACTACAGGACACTTATATGGTATATTACTATGAATATATATATATATATATATATATATATATATATATATATATATATATATATATATATATATATATATATATATATATATATATGTTATTAGTACATAGATAGATATTTGGTAAAGTTATCAGACACCAGGGGACCACTGACTCTCAAGGTCTACTGTCATCCTTCTACAGAGTAGGTTACATTCAAAAAGTAATCAATCAATATAAATCTCTCATAGTAAGCCTACACATAAACAATAGTTTACCGTAAATATTCTGATTCTTGTAAAAGCTAGACATGTGCATTCTTTTTTTATCCGAATGCATTTTTGTCCGAATTTCGGGTATTTTCGTTATCGTTTTAACAAACGATAACGAACGTGCAGAATTAAAAAACCGAAAGATCCGACATAAACAAATGCTTTATTTTCGTTTTCGTTGTGACAGCAGTTCGATATAGATAGGAGATTCGACATGACGGTGACAATAGCGATCTGTGTCCATCGAACCTGTGGTTGAATGTGCCTAACCCTAGCTCTATTAGTCCAAGATTATTCTACATAGAGAGAAAAGATTCGACATAGAGAGAAAAGATTCGACATTATAGAGACAATAGCAAAAAAGGTTGAATGTGCCTAACCTAACTCTATTAGTCCAAGATTATTCGACATAGAGAGAAAAGATTCGACATGAAGATTCGACGAAGCAGTCGCCGCGAGCAGACATTTATGGTCAAATGCTCTGCCCATAGGCTATAGAAGAATTCTAATATTGGTTGACTAGTGATAATAATTAATAAATATAATTATTACTAGTGTCATACAACATTAGAATTCTACTATAGCTTGTAGGCGGAACATTCGTCCGGAAATGTACGATTGCCGCGTCGTACAGTTTAGCTGCTCTGTCAAATCTTCTTAGAACATTCGACAGACACCATAAGCCTTCAATGACAGATTCGACCTTAATTATTTCGGATTTTCGGACGAATGCATTTTTTAAACGAAACAAAATAAATAAAAACGAATTTCGGGAGTAACTAAATACATTTATTTTCGGACGAAAACGAAATTCCGAAACAAAATATTTCAGTGACTGTTTTTTTAAGATATTGTTAATTAAAATTTTTACAATTATTCAAGTATATCCCAAATTCAAACTGTGGTTGCATCGAATTAATAAATGTAATTATACCAGCTAAAACACTTAATCATTAGAGGTTTGAATCTCATAGAAACACTGGAAACTAACGGGAGGTATTCTGACATCTGGATGTTCTCGTATGACAGATGACAAGAATTTTTTTTTCAATTTTTCCACCTACACTGGTAGACTTCTTATGCACTTAAGCACACATTTCTATTTTATATAATTTCACTAGTCAATAAACAGGTTGCTTTTGAAGACATTTAAATCTTTTACTTACAGAGAAAGCTCTTCTTTTGTGGAAGTGTCAGTTTATGGAAAACCTTCCAGAACATGATAATGGTTGGATGATCTCGTGAGTATTTCCCCACATATTTAGTGTTCTGCAGGGAACACAAAATAACAGTAGACATTTTTAATAGGAACAGATATATTCTTCTAAGATATACAGTGCATCCAGAAAGTCTTCACAGCGCTTCACTTTTTCCACATTTTGTTATGTTACAGCCTTATTCCAAAATGGATTAAATCCATTATATTCCTCAAAATTCTACAAACAATACCCCATAATGACAACGTGAAAGAAATTTGTTTGACATCTTTGCAAATTTATTAAAAATAAAAAATGAAAAAAAAAAAAAAAATCACAAAAGTATTCACAGCCTTTTTCATGACACTTAAAATTTAGCTCAGGTGCATCCTGTTTCCACTGATCATCCTTGAGATGTTTCTACAACTTAATTGTCCGCCTGTGGTAAATTCAGTTGACTGGGCATGATTTGGAAAGGCACGCAACTGTCTATAGCACAGTGGCCTCCATCATCTGTAAATGGAAGAAGTGTGGAACCACCAGGACTCTTCCTAGAGCAGGCCGCCCAGCTAAACTGAGCAATCGTGGGAGAAAGGCCTTAGTCAGGGAGGTGACCAAGAACCCAGAGTGCAGAGACAGACCTGTCATCTTCCTGCACAGCGGGGGATCGACGAGGGCGATCCCCCGCTGTGCAGAGCGGGCTCCGTACACGGACACGTACGTGTGAAAGAGCCGTTATTCATGCACGCTTTTTGCAGGTCATCATCTCCATAGTGTCCCTCATTGTCAAGTTCTTAAGTTAGGGGGGGGGGGGGTAAGCACAGGTATTATTTCTATCATTGTTACTGCGGGGGCCAAATACCAAAATAGGTCAGAATTCACCTGCTCAAATATATTCCAGTCATAGTTTGCATGTCCAGCAACAAGATCCATCAGTTCATCTGGTTGGAAAAATGACAGAATGTCTTTGTCACAAACTTTGTGCAGTCCTGCCTTGAACTCCTCAAAAGTCTCGGCCACAGAGGTGTTGAAAATGTAGTCAACATACTTGTTCACATAGTTGTGCCTTTAAGATAGCAAAAAATAAATGTAACCCTTTATTTTTTTTGAAGTTAATGCCACTTTTATTGATTACAATGCATCACAAACATCGATATATCTTTGCTTCAAGCTCACACAAGGGGGAGTGATTTACTGATGGTGGGATAGCTATATTAGTAAACCAGAATGTAAGCAGCCATGTTTTCTGGCGGGGGCGGAGATCACCACACTAACATCGCTTGTGTTAGTACAGCAATCTGAGTTTTGTTTCGTTCAAACTGCTGGGTTGAAAGAAAAAGGAAAAAGAAAAAACTTTAGTCTATACCCAGCTTAACAAAGGGGTAACCACCTTAAGGCTAGGGTGTTACATTGTATGTTAATTCACTTTCCCTCAGTTTGTCCCCCATCCCTCTTCTCTGTACCTTTCATCTCACTACCTTGGATGTTAAGGCTTTGACAGCAAAAAAAAAGTTAGCCTGCCCATAGATAGATCACAATTCTTGACAAATTTCGATCCGTCTATGGCTAGCTTTAGTTATTTGCCTTTCCTCTAAGTGTGTTACATACTCTTGTATATTGAGGCTTCAGTGTCTGCTTGTTATCGCTTCTATGTTGCCATCCCTACTCTACACTCATAGGCATATATTAGGAAGGCAGTCATGCATTTACCATAATGGGATTTATGGGCCAAGGCTTGGGTCCGAAGGGGTACTCCTAAACCTCAAGATTTACAAACTATAATTTTTTCCTATTTTTCTAGTATTAATTAAGACAGCATATATTCATAGGGGATCTATGCCTGAGGGTGTGTGAATACTTTAGGAGCATTACTGCATCAAAAATGATTAATGGCCTTCATGGTTTAACTAAACCCCCCTATTGTTTTCAGCCAAGAAAGCTGCCGTCTTGGCCTGTCTGATTTTTAACTGCCATGATACTGTAAGAGCCCTTTCACACTGAGCCGCGGGCAGCGTTAGCGGTAAAGCGCCGCTAGTTTTAGATGCGATTTACCGTCGTTTTAGCGGCGCTATTTGCCTGCTGGCTGTGCGCTTTTAACTCCTGCTAGCGGCCAAAGGGTTAAATGCGCCCAAAAAGCGCCGCTGCTGAAGCGCTTTGCAGGCGCTTCGGCAGCGGTGCCCATTCATTTCAATGGGCAGAAGCGGCGGAGGAGCGGTGTATAGTCCACTCCTCCACCGCCCCAAAGTTGCTGCTTGCAGGGCTTTTTTGGGCATCCTGCCAGCACAGTGCCCCAGTGTGAAAGCACTCGGGCTTTCACACTGGGGCTGCAGAGTGGCATTTTTCAGGCGATTTACAGGCGCTATTTTTAGCCCTTTAGCACCTGAAAAACGTCCCAGTGTGAAAGGGGTCTTTAATGTCTTAATTTGATGGTTTGACAGTTTGGTTGTGAGCACAATCACGTTCTGGGAATGTAACAGTTTTCTTTAAATGGATGGGTTTAGTTCAGCTTTATGATACTTTCACACAATAAGGGTCTGACCTAAGCACCTCTATGGTCAAAAATGACCCAGATGAAGACCTTTGTTTTGTAGGTCCATGCAAAAGCTTATTAACCACTTGCCGTCCATAGGCTACAATTAGTCTGGAATTTAGGGGTTAAAAAGGGCTCAAGGCAGCAGCCATGAACTGAATTCTGTTAATTTCACCTGGTGACCAGCTTTTCAGTAAAAGTGATCCAGCTGGCTGTGGAGCACCCGATCACTTGGACTGCACTGCAAAGGGCCACCATCTGCCACTGCCCACCATGATTTCTGGACCCTCCTGTACCTTCGGAGGGCACGTGAGCACCGTAAACTCTGGCAGGCTGCTGAGCATGAGAGACTCACATCTGTTCCCTGGCTTCCTCTGCATTGGATGAACCTGGAAGCGACAAGCATTTCGTCACTTCTGGGTTTCAGAGCGGTCATTCCCTGGCTGCTGTGGCTAGGGAATCAGCTAAATAAGCATGATCTGTGCTTGATTATCTGCAGTAGAGAGCAGGGGAGTCTAAAACCCAGGAAGTCTCCATAAAGAGGGTTTATCGCCTGTCTATGCTATCATAAAGGAGATTTGTTAGCTCCTTGTGACAACAAGTTAAATGAAAAAAAAGTGTTAAAAAATTTAAATATCGTAAAAAAAAATTAAAAAAAAATGTAAAAAGCAACCCTGTCACCCCATGCACACACACATATGCAAACAAAAAGCACCTGTAAAAGAAAACATTGCATACTTTTTTCATTGGGCAACAGCTTGAAGAATCTTTATATCCGACACACTTCCAAGTGTGTAAGATGCCTACATTCCCCATCATTCTGTGAGTCTTCCCCCTGGCCCCTATGTCACTAAAGGACACAGAAGTAATGAGGGGACAAGCAAGAGGTACCACACAGCATGACAGAAGGTATGTGACACACCCAGAAGCATGTCAAATATGAAGATTCTTCTTGAGTAAAGATCCCTCAGGCAAATGTCTTGACAAACCCAGATATTACTTTGTGCAGGATTTGAGAAGCACGGTGATGAGATCAGTACTACTTTTACAGAGAGCAGAGCTGTGATAGGGCAGGTCCTCTCACTTCAGGCTGCCTGCAAAAACCTACAGGTAATGGATTCAAGTGGATTCAAGAGAAAGCAGCAGTGACCTGGTGAATGCATGCGGCTCTTGTAGTTAGTCAATATTAATCGACTTTAACTTAACTGGATTTTAACTTTAAGCCTCCGAGTGATCATAAGTCAATGGATAATGAAAATAAATTCTTGTTTTTTGGCCCACTAATAAGGAAGCACAAGAGCACATGCAGCACCCAAATCCCACAATGCCAATTATAATCCCATGTAAATGTAACGATCGGTTGAAACTAAGAACTCTATAAATTTCAAGAACAAGCATACATACTTGTTTACACTGGTCACACGCTCTGATGTTCCATTTGGAATGAGTTCCACTGTTCGGTTTTCCCAGGTGATCTAAAAGTACATTTAAATATTTCTGGTAGTTCAGAGTGAAGAAAACATATTGAATTATGTCTAATCGATCAGCTTTCTCATGTATTGGTGGTCAATATATTTATATTGATTTTAAAACAAATAATGGCGCCCTCTAAAAAATAATAATCATTATATGTGTAGTGAAAATTGTGTAGCTTCCCCTTTAAAAAGGTGAACAATGCATAAACATCAAATATAAAAGGAAGTCGGCGCTCACAAACTGTATAAGGTGACCTGTGCATCACATATTGCTCCAACAATAAAGTGAATACAGTGCATTAAAAAGTGAACAATCAAATATATTGCATTAACAACTTCAGCCCCGGAAGGATTTGCCTCCTTATTAACCATGCCATTTTTTGTGATACGGCACTGTGTCATTTTAACTGACAATTGCGACGGCACTGCGTCGCTTTAACTGACAATTGCGTGGTCGTGCGATGCTGTACCCAAGCAAAATTTACATCCTTTTTTTCCCCACAAATAGAGATCTCTTTTGGTGGTATTTGATCACCTCTGCGGTTTTTATTTTTTGCACTATAGACAAAAAAAAAAAAGCGACCATTTAAAAAAATAAAAAAAGAACAATATTTTATACTTTTTACTATAATAAATATCCAAAGAAAATAAAAATGTAAAAAAAAATGTCTTCATCAGTTTAGGCCGATATATATATTCTTCGACATATTTTTGGTAAAAAAACAAAACAAAAAAAAAAAAAAATCGCCATAAGTGTATATTGATTGGTTTGTGCAAAAGTTATAGTGTCTACAAACTAGTGAATAGGTTTATGGCATTTTTACTATTATTTTTTTTTTTTTTTACTAGCAATGGCAGTGATCTGCGATTTTTTGCAGGACTGCAACATTGCAGCGGACAGATCCAACACTTTTGACACAGTTTTGGGACCATTGACATTTATACAGCGATCAGATCTATAAAAATGCACTGATTACTCTGTAAATGTCACTGGTAGGGAAGGGGCGATCAAGGGTTTAAATGTGTTCCCTCGTGTGTGTTTCTAACTGTGGGGGAGGGGTGCGACTGACTAGATGAGGAGACATATCACTGTTCCTACTTAGTAGAAACAGACGATCTGTCTCTCCTCTCCTGTCAGAACAGGGATGTGTGTGACACACACACACACACCCCCCCCCCCCCCTGTTCTGGCTATCGTGCCTGCCATCGGGTCCCCCACCATATAGCTGTTTAAAGGGCCGACATACAGCGATTTGCAGGAACGAGCCAACCTGCCGCAGTATAATGACGGCGGCTGGTCGCTTGTGGTTAATTAAAATTCCATTTGTGAGATATCCCATCACCAATATTGCGTTTCACCACAGGTGCTCAGGAAAAAGATGGCAACTCACCAGAAGTGTTTGACCCCTTAATTACAGGAGGTCAAAAAACGCTATTGGAAACCCCATTCTTTCCTCAGTAGCACCTTGCCATTCCAAAGATCCCTCAGGTCAGTAAACTCCACAGGAGACATAAAGAAGTAGCTCATAGTGTAGTAGATTTATTATTCATGTAAAATCATAAAAACTAAGTTTGCACTCACATGTAACAGTGCCTGTATCCAAGCACTGGAGAAATACAGAATGTGCAGATGGGCCTGTCAATGGGACGCCGGCGTGCGATCCACGCATCAGTGTCAATGGTGCTCAGGAAGATGCAAACACAGCGAAACGTACGTCGGAGTGGGGGATTCGGCACTTTTGGGTCCCATGTGCCTATCCAGCAGACCAAGCATTGAGAGAGAGGAGTGGATCGCACTCCGGCGTCACATTGACAGGCCCTTCTGCACATTCTGTATTTCTCCAGTGCCGGGATACAGGCACTGTTACATGTGAGTGCAAACTTTTTTTTTATTATTTTACACGATTAATAAATCTACTACACTATGAGATACTTCTTTATGTGTCCCGTGGAGTTTACTTATACACCATAATCTGACCTGAGGGTTCTTTGGAATGGCAAGGTGCTACTGAGGAACAAATGTGGTTTCCAATAGCGATTTTTGGCCTCCTGTAATTAAGGGGTCAAACGCCTCTGGTGAGTTGCCATCCATTTCCTGAGCACCTGTGGTGAAGGATTTGGAAGACGTGACTAAATAGAAGCACAAGATTGGTGTTGGGATATGTCACAAATGGACTTTTACTTAATGCAATATATTTGATTGTTCACTTTTTAATTCACTGTATTCACTTTATTGTTGGAGCAACAACAATAGGTCACCTTATACAGTTTGTAAGCAGACTTCCTTTTATATTTGACGTTTATGCAATATATTTATATATTATACATTTATTCTGTTCCCGCGATCCCGCGTACAACACGAACGGATTTTCTGTCGGAAAAATCTTGGATGGTTTTTCTGACGGAATTCCCCTCATGCTTGGCTTGCATATACACGGTCACACAAAAGTTCGCTGAACTTTCGACCGTCAAGAACGCGGTGACGTACAACACTACGACGCGCCGAGAAAATTAAGTTCAATGCTTCCGAGCATGCGTAGGAATTTTGCGCGTCGGAATTGGTACAGACGATCGGAATTTCCGATCAAAACTTTTTTGAGAACCTGCTCTCAATCTTTTGCTGGCTGGAATTCCACCAGCAAAAGTCTGATGGAGCATACACACACAGTCGCATTTTCCGACCAAAAGCTCTTATCGGACATTTGCTGCCGAAATTTCCGATCGTGTGTACGCGGCATTAGCCTAGAATGCTGTTGTGAAATTAGAGTACGCAGTGAAGAGAAGAATCTCTTAATAAGATTACATCAATGATGTCATGGAAGACTGAGTTAGCTGAGCAGGCCAGAAGGTTAGATGTATCGGTTACCGCTAAAAATAAATTATGCTTACTTAGAAGCAGATGATATTATGGTGCAGCGTCATAGAAAATACTCTAATACAGCATTTGTATAAAATACGTAACATATAACAACAGTTTGATAAAGGGATTTGGCAGTGTATTATCTACTAATTTTACAATATGCCAACTGCATATCTTCATATAGACATTTCTGTACAGCCAGAGGCGGCTCTAGGCTTTGTGAGGCCTTAGGCAAACCTTAGACATGAGGCCCCACTAACTTCCATAATGGGAAAAATAAGCGATAAAAAATAACGGTATAAATTGCATATGTATATAAAGAGCCTTAAATCCTATGAATTTACAGTTTCTAGAACTCTATCTAACCAATTCTTCTTGAATCAAATATATATACTACATATATAAATTACAAATATATATAGTACATACACACACTAATATAGATAACATTTGTGCAGCTGCTACTAGCAATATGTTTAAGGTACAACAAGAGTCAAAACCATATTTCTCCATTTACATAAAGGTCAGGTTAATATAACCCAACACAGAGTTCCCCCTTACATCAGAGTGTGCAGGATTCCCCCTTACAGTGCAAGGGGAAATTTGATGTAAGGGGGAATGTTGCAGACTTTGGTGTAAGGGGGACCTCTGGTGTAAGGAGGGGCTCTGGTGGGGAGATCACCTTATATCAGAGGTCCCCTTTATGTCATTGTCCACAGAGTTCCAACTTGCATTTAAAATGGAAACTCTAATGTGGGGAGGACTCTGGTCACCATAGAGCACCTTCCGCACAGTGAATGCACTAAGGTAAAGGGGGGGCTTACTGATATAACGGGGAACCTTTATATCAGTGTCCCCTTACCTTACTGTATTCACTGCCCCCTACATCAGTGATCTCCCCTCAGACTGGCCTTGCTACGCTGTTACTGACCACCACTCAGGTGCACCGTGCAGGGCTCAGTCAGATGGTCCTCTCTGGGCTTCAGCTTGATGGCTCTCATTTCATCCTATATTACACTACGAGACTGTGCAGCCATAATACAATGGATGGTCAGAGAGACTGCGGACATACTACAGGAGATGGTCAGAGAGACTGCGGACATACTACAGGAGATGGTCAGAGAGACTGCGGACATACTACAGGAGATGGTCAGAGAGACTGCGGACATACTACGGGAGATGGTCAGAGAGACTGCGGACATACTACAGGAGATGGTCAGAGAGACTGCGGACATACTACAGGAGATGGTCAGAGAGACTGCGGACATACTACAGGAGATGGTCAGAGAGACTGCGGACATACTACAGGAGATGGTCAGAGAGACTGCGGACATACTACAGGAGATGGTCAGAGAGACTGCGGACATACTACAGGAGATGGTCAGAGAGACTGCGGACATACCACAGGAGATGGTCAGAGACTGCAGACATACCACAGGAGATGGTCAGAGACTGCAGACATACCACAGGAGATGGTCAGAGACTGCAGACATACCACAGGAGATGGTCAGAGACTGCAGACATACCACAGGAGATGGTCAGAGACAGCAGACATACCACAGGAGATGGTCAGAGACTGCATACGTACATGATACAAGAGATGGTCAGAGACTCCAGACATGATACAGGAGATGGTCATAGACTGCAGACATAATACAGGAGATGGTCAGAGACTGTGTGCGGACAAGGATACAGGAGATGGTCAGAGACTGTGCAGACTATGATACAGGAGACGGTGCCCCATCAAATGCTGCCACTGTGCCCCATCAAATGTTGCCAGGGGACAGATTACGTGCAGCCGGTCTGGAGAGTCACCGGCCACTTATGGTGGCGCCAGTTCCCCTGGCCAAGCACGCCCATAATATTTACAAGTGCGGCGCTACATACAGCAAGCATGCCCAGGCTGTTTTTAGTTGTGCGGGCAGCTTTTTTGCCGCCCCTGCAAAGTGCCGGCCTAGGCCAAGACATAGCACGGAGACAGGGTACAGAGCAGGAGACCGTAGACAGACAGGGTACAGAGCAGGAGACCGTAGACAGACAGGGTACAGAGCAGGAGACCGTAGACAGACAGGGTACAGAGCATGAGACCGTAGACAGACAGGGTACAGAGCAGGAGACCGTAGACAGACAGGGTACAGAGCAGGAGACCGTAGACAGACAGGGTACAGAGCAGGAGACCGTAGACAGACAAGGTACAGAGCAGGAGACCGTATACAGAGAGGGTAGAGAGCAGGAGACCGTAGACAGACAGGGTACAGAGCAGGAGACCGTAGACAGACAGGGTACAGAGCATGAGACCGTAGACAGACAGGGTACTGGGGACAGACCATGAGACAGACAGGGTACAGAGCATGAGACCGTAGACAGACAGGGTACAGAGCATGAGACCGTAGACAGACAGGGAACAGAGCATGAGACCGTAGACAGACAGGGAACAGAGCATGAGACCGTAGACAGACAGGGAACAGAGCAGGAGACCGTATACAGAGAGGGTAGAGAGCAGGAGACCGTAGACAGACAGGGTACAGAGCATGAGACCGTAGACAGACAGGGTACAGAGCATGAGACCGTAGACAGACAGGGTACAGACCATGAGACCGTAGACAGACAGGGTACTGGGGACAGACCATGAGACAGACAGGGTACAGAGCATGAGACCGTAGACAGACAGGGTACAGAGCATGAGACCGTAGACAGACAGGGAACAGAGCATGAGACCGTAGACAGACAGGGAACAGAGCATGAGACCGTAGACAGACAGGGTACAGAGCATGAGACCGTAGACAGACAGGGTACAGAGCATGAGACCGTAGACAGACAGGTTACAGAGCATGAGATCGTATACAGACAGGGTACAGACCATGAGACCGTGGACAGACAGGGTACAGACCATGAGACCGTAGACAGACAGGGTACAGATAATGAGACCGTAGACAGACAGGGTACTGGGGACAGCCAGGGTACTGGGGACAGCCAGGGTACTGGGGACAGCCAGGGTACTGGGGACAGCCAGGGTACTGGGGACAGCCAGGGTACTGGAGTCTGGGGACAGACCATGAGGAGACAGACCATGATGAGACAGACAGGCCAGGGTACTGGGGACAGACAGGTTAAAGTACAGACTGCATGATTATGTACTACTGTACCTTCTCCTCGGTCCCCTACCCTACTAAGGGCAGCATAAGAAGCCGGCGACACGTGATGTGTTTGAGCTCCATGCAGACTGCAGTGCAATCTGGGAGTTGTAGTCTCTGCAGAGCACAGTCACCAGAGGGCCAAGTCTGTTGTCTGTGCTATCAAGAACTACAACTCCCGCCATGCACTGGGGCCGCCGACTGGGAGAAAGGCTAGGAGAACGGAGCCTGCCATTGGATGCAGCCGACTGAGCCGAGAGCCGCGATGATGTCATCTCCTACCTCCACGGAGGTTCTCACTCAGACTATGTACAGCGCTCGCCCGCCCACCCGCCCGCTCGCTTGTGCACACTGACCGGGGGATATTTCACCTTCCACTCCCGCGTCCCCACACACTGTCCTGTCAGGCAAATTAGGCGGCCGCGGCCCGCGAGGCCCTTGGGAGGGCGAGGCCTAAGGCAATCGCCTAATTTGCCTAATTAAAGAGCCGCCTCTGTAGTACAGCAATAGTTGCAAACCTAAAAATTCAACCTACATAATATAATGAAAAACAGAGATTATGTATGTGAACAGCATGGCAAAATGAGTATCAGATCCAAAAACATAGGCAACTTAAGATGCAGATTCTTTATTGTGAAGGGTTGTGTCACTACACAATGGGAACGTTCATTAGATGACATCAAGAGCAGCTTGGGGGGCCAGGATTAATTTTTCAAGAAAATACATTATTCGTTACCTGTATCTCAGGATCTGTCAACTTTAAATGTAGGATTTTGCTAACGGTAAATAATATTCTACTAAAAAAAAAAATCCACTTGATTTTTTTTTAAACAAAGATAGGAGAAATTTGCAGTAGCTCACAGTAACAGATAAGATTCTCACTTTTACAATAATTAAACATATTTTTGATTTGATGCTTTGCATTACTGCACTATACTTTCTGCAGCCATTAATATGAACACATTACTATAGGTCCTATGCATTACTTTTCTACATCTGAATTCTTTGTATAGCTACTAAAAATTCCCTAAAATGTTGTGTCAGTTGGGAACAGCTGTGAATCTTGTTGGAGAGTGACAGTATCAAAGGTGCAGTACATTCCTCTTCAACATTTCTACATAGCATGGTGTAAAGGGCCTAAATGCTCAGGGGTGGAAGATTTATTTTTGTACATTGAGCACCTCTGATAATATTGTCCCATAGGAAATTAGAGCTTGGCGAATATTGCCTGCAATTGAGAGAACTGCACTGGGCGTCTTATGGGCAGTCTAAAGGGCGTGTGTTATGTTAGGCCTCTTTCACACTGGGCAGATCAGTGCTGATCCGCCCCGTGGATATCCACTTGCTCAGCTGGGATCGCCAGAGCGATCTCCTCTGAGCAGGAAGATGACAGGTCCGTCTCTGCACACTGCGCAGGGACGGACCTGTCAGAGCACCGCTCTCCCCTATGGGAGATCGGGTGACGACGGACCGTAGAGTCCGTCGTTATCCGGTCCGATGACAGATGGAAAAATAGCTTTTTCCTCCGTCACACTTTTTCGGATCGGAGCAGGTTGGATGTCAGCGGACATGTCACCACTGACATCTGACGCTCCATAGACCTCTATGGACCATCCGTTCAGGTCCGCCTGAAAAACTGACAGGCGGATCTGAACGGATCGTGTGAAAGAGGCCTTAGACTTTTTTTTTTTTAGACACCTTATTTCGTTCACAGGTAATTTATGCTCAAAAAGGATGCCTTCACTGCCTACTCCTGATGCCCCATACACACGATCAGAAATTCTGCCAGCAAAAGTCTGATGAGAGCTTTTGGTCAGAAATTCCAACCGTGTGTATGCTCCATCGGACTTTTGCTGGCAGAATTCCAGCCAGCAAAAGATTGAGAGCATGTTCTCTATTTTTCGGTCTAAAAAGTTCCGATCGGAAATTCCGATCGTCTGTACAAATTTTGACGCACAAAATTCTTACGCATGCTTGGAAACAATTAGTCGCATGCTCGGAGGCATTGAACTTCATTTTCTCGGCTTGTCGTAGTGCTGTACGTCACCGCGTTCTTGACAGTCCAAAGTTCAGAGAACTTTTGTGTGACCGTGTGTATGCAAGGCAAGCTTGAGCGGAATTCCGTCGGAAAAACCATCCAAGTTTTTTCTGACGGAATTTCTGATCGTGTGTATGGGCATGAGGCTCAGCCTACATACTACATTTCCCGTTGAAATATATTAATTTTATGCTATGCATATCTTCAAAAGAAAGCTGGAGGAGAGTTTCCACGACTACCTGGAATGCATGGTAGCTAATTTTGGACTACAGCTATCATAGGATGCACCTTAAAATCTATCAAAGCTGTTCAGTCCTCATTATTGGCCTTTACATATGTATCCAAAAATCGTAACATCTATGAAAATATCAGTCATTAGAATAAATACGGTAATAAAATCAAGACCAGTTTCTTACAGTAAAATACAGTTCAAGGGCTTCCACTGCATCGTCTTTAGCATCCAGTATGATCTGTAGACTTCTACAAAATAAGGAAACATCATTTCAGATCTGCCTGCATAAAATCATGATACTGTAGGTCTACAATGCAAGAGGTCCATCAAAAACACATGCCTAGTTGCCAACTGTCCCGATCTGTCTGGGACACTCACGGATTTTGAAAACCTGTCCCGACCCAACCCTGTCCAAGGCTCCCTCCTGAAAATCAAGGTCAGTCATGGACAGGACATTCAAAGCTCAGATGCTCTCACTCACTGCAGTGCTGCCGGACAGGGTCATCAACACAGGACCATGCCGGGCACAGATCTCTCCCTACCGCCTCCTCCCCAGCAGTGTTCACTTGGGCAGCTATGGGGACTCAGGCAGGCTACAGAGAGCGCGGAACAGTTTGGCAGCCCTTATCTGCAGGATATCAGCATAATTACCAAGAATGTACAGCCAAGCAAGGATCTGCTAGCAATAAAAGGGTTAATCATGTCTAGCCACCAGGGATCTTACAAGCCTGACTTTACAAATGCCTTGAAGATGAGGCTAACCATTTAAAAATCAATATTCTTTATAGAAATGTAAAGAGTCCCTGTCACTTTTAAATAAAAACCTTGCAACAGTAGAGGATAATAAGCAAAGCACATGGTTCCCCAATTTAAAAATACTTTGTGATCTGTGTAATTTTTGTAGAAATCTGACCACTTCCTGGAAATGTCAATTCCTCTCTGTGCCTGCCCCCTCCCCCTGCTGGCATCAATAATTATGGTGAAATGAGATGTACAAAACCAGGTAATTTGACATATAATATCATGGAACGATTGGTTCTGATATTTGTAGTATGGGGGACAGGGTCTTTTTTGTTAAAATTTGAAAGTTTGCTGGTGTATACATTTCGAAGATAAGAACATGTAATATACTGTATGAACCTGCTATTTCCCTACTGAACCTGCTGGTGGCACTGTGTCCATGTGGTTTCAGTAGCCAACAGCAGGTGTCCCCATGCAGCTTATTTATCATACTGCATAGTTGCAAGCTTTATATTCCCCCTTTACCAGCAATCAGGCACCTTAGCTTTTAGACTACTTCCTTGTCTCTCTGTTTTGTTGCCTATTCTCGCAATTCTGTATTTGTTCTGCTTCTATCCAGTACTGTCCAGCTCTGTTTTTTTCCATGATTTGAAAGTCCCATCCCACCCTGCATATTTTTGACCCGATTGTCCATCCTTGTATATGGCTGGGTATAGTTTCCACATTAGCAGTTTCCCTGCAATTCTATAAGTGACCCTATTTGAAAAACATCTGCTGGCGTTATAAAATTCCTAAAATCCTTAAAATTTAAAATGCCTCACCCTCCCCCATCTCCATAAAGCTAGTGTATACACCATCAGTTTTTTTTTTTTCGTCCAACCCAGTGGGCTGAACGAGAAAAAAAAAACTGGGGAGCCACTGTACTAACTATCCAATGTTAGTACAGCAATCTTCTGCTGAGCTGTTGTGTCCTTACAGGGGACTGCCTCTGCTCAAGAACACACCAGTGAGTGCTTTCAGTCATTGTCTGAGAGCGCTGATTGGATGCTAATCAGCAGATCTTTTTCGCCCATGCCCATGCCCATGCCCCTTCGACAGAAGCTGGACGTTCCGCTAGCTTGTGTGTCAGATAGGCTGCTGTACACACGGGTTTCTGTTGAACCAGCCGATACCGGCTAATATTCGGCCCATGTGCTTTACATAGAACAATGTAACAATGTAACTGATTACGTTGTGTTGCACAGGTTGTGAGCACTGAAAGTTATTTTAGATTACAAGATTTCTGGCAGGATCAACAGGTATTTTGCATACACCAAAAGATATAAAAGAACCCTTTCAATGTTATATTTAACAGACCAAAAAGGGACCAAAATAAGAGAAGTTCATCGTTGGGGGTTTCATAATCTTATTTGATAACTGACTTACTTTCCCAAAGTACGTTGCAATTCTTTTAAATCATCCAGAGTCGTTTTTTTGCCCAGAAGCTTCTTAAACAAGGCAAGTGGAAACGGTAGATACATGACCCATTGATTGAAGATTGCCAGGCCACAAAGTACTCCGTAATAATAATATTTCTTCTTTGCTGCTAATGCCTGCAGTTGGGAAATACTTGAATGTTTATGTAAGACCTTGCTGATGTGACCACCATGTCAAGGCTACTAAAAATAATTACAGATAGGCAAATCCTTCATTTCAGACTTTATTACTCCTACTCATAAAAATGTGGTTAGACAGTCCTTTATTTTTTTTTAATCGGATTATATTAACAGATTTTCAAGGTAATGGTACAACCATGACATATCGGACAAGACATATACAAAAAAGTAAAAAAGAGAATAAAAATACATTCCAATACATTGATGCATAGTTGGTAAGATTCAATAAAGACACTGGCCCATACAGTTCAACCTGAGTGTTTATGTCACTACTATTTTGCATATCCCTGTACATTTTGTTTGCTAAGAAACACGTCTATACGTTTTTATTTTTATTTATCCAGACTCCCCACTGACACCGCCAACTGTGAAAGGGAGTTCCACATCCTTACCGCACAGTAATGCCCGGTACACACTACTACATCTTTTTCAATTCAACCCAGCGGGTTGAACGAAAAAAAAAACTGTCCGCTCCAGTTGGAGCCGCTGTACTAACGATCCAACGTTAGTACAGTAATCTCCCCCACTGAGCTGTTGTGTTTTAACAGGGGGACAGCCCCCCACCAGAACACTCCGGTCAGGGCACATTGGCTGGTGCATGCTGGGTCAGTGACGTTGCAAAGGGGAGGGGCCAGGTGGCCCCACCCCTTACCTATTTAAGAACTGCCAAATGGAGGAGCAGGCAGTCAACGGTTAGCCTTCGTTGAGCGCTGACCTTTTTTTTCTTTGGGTCTGGCGGTGGGCATTTTTTTTTTTTAATAAAGGATTTGTCAAACACTCTGCTTTTTTTTATTTATGACACTTTTTTTGGTGAATGAGTAGGGGTACGTAGTAAGTTGGATATCCGACCGGTCACTGAACTCGTCCGTCAGCAGGACTCAGCAATACAGGAACCAGGATTCCAATCAGTCACGGCCACACATACACCAACAGGACCAAAAGTGGGAGATAGAAAATAACTCCAATGGTGTAGGATCGTAAAAAAAAAAAAAAAAAAAAAAACACATGGGGGCGTGGTGGCGTCGGTACATTTTTTGGGGGATATTTAATTCTAGCAAAAAGTAAAAAATATTGTGTTTTTTTCAAAATTGTTGCTATTTTTTTGTTTATAGCGCAAAAAATAAAAACCGCAGAGGTGATCAAATACATCCAAAAGAAAGCTCTATTTGTGGGAAAAAAAGGACGTCAATTTTGTTTGGGAGCCACGTCGCACGCAATTGTCAGTTAAAGCGGCGCAGTGCCGAATTGCAAATAGTGCTCTGGTCAGGAAGGGGGTAAATTTTTCCTGGGCAGAAGTGGTTAAGGAAACTGGTCATGGGAGAAATATGAAACTTATCTTCTCAAAATGCTATTGCCTTGTCATACTGACACTGAGGGGGAATTTATCAAAACCCGAGCAGGCAGAATCTGGAGTAGCTGTGCATGGCAACCAATCAACTTCTATCTTTCATTTTCAAAGCTTAATCGAACAAGCTGAAGGTAGAAGCTGATTGGTTGCTATGCACAGTGCTCCAGATTCTGTCTTCTTCAGTTTTGATAAATTCCCCTCTTTGGCTTACAACACTAACTCATGACCAACAACATACATGTAAGGACTGCTGACTTTTCCGGACATTGGAGATCTGTATAATTGTTCTAGTTGACTTATGTATTGAAGCCAGAAGGTCAATAGAACAGCCGGGAACTAGTATTTCCAGAAAGGGGTTAACAATTGCAGCCCCTGTATTTCTCTCATTACGTGCTGTTATATTCACCATTAGGGATGAGCCGAACACCCCGACCGAAAAATTGGCGCAAACTTTAGAACCCCATTAAAGTCTGTGAGACTCGAATGTTCGAAATCAAAAGTGCTAATTTTAAAGGCTAATATGCAAGTTATTGTCCTAAAAAGGATTTGGGGACCCAGGTCCTGCCCCAGGGGACATGGATCAATGCAAAAAAAAAACTTTTAAAAACGACCGTTTTTTCGGGAGCACTGATTTTAACCACTTCAATACCCACCTATTGTCAAATGACGCCCACAAGGTGGATCTCCCATCCTGGGTGGGCGTCATATGATTGGCCAAGCTGTGTTTGGCCAATCATCAGCCAGCAATGCACTGCGATGCCGCGGTGAATTATGGGCCGTGACGCGCAATTTGGCGCAAATTTGGTGCGAACGGACCATAACGTTCGGGATTCGCCGAACGGGCGAATAGACAATGTTCGAGTCGAACATGGGTTCGACTCGAACACGTAGCTCATCCCTATTCACCATAATAACCCAATCATTGGGAATAACTAGGGGTGGAAACATACAGTATATTGGGGGATAATAGCTATAAAAAATGAATACAAGTTATCACTGGCAACATAATTCCTAATAACAAAGAAAAAGGAAAACTTACATGACTTGGAAACCATACTGGCAACATTGGGTCGGTGCAAGCGAATAATCCATAATCAGGATGAACCATCTTCTCCCCCACATTGAGAAAGAACTCGGTAAGAGCACTTCTGGGATCAACTGAATTCTCACCATGGAATTCCACCTGCCATGTCAACATGAACTTAGAATCTTGCCATTTATCAGCACATATAGGGGGGCTTTACTAAAATTGGTGTACACAGACTCTGGCGCCACTCTGCAGAGTAACCAATCAGCTTCCAGGATTTATTGTCAATAACAGGAACAATTGTTATTGACATTTAGGAGGTGATTGGTTACTATGCACAGGTGCACCCGTTTTAGTAAATCTCCCCCATAGTGTTTTTCTAGATAATTTAAGATTTCTACATAATCTAGAATACATTTACCAGATTACAAAATAAATAAAAATATAAAATACCAGTAGTTCCTTTCTGAGATCACAGTCTTCCATGATACTTAGTTTATGCAGGGTATCTTCCAACAGATGATCACGTCGCACTTTGAGGTGTAACAATGGTATCCTGGGAGTTTCACCGATGCCCTGCATTCTATTCATCATCAGCACTTGTTGAGCTTGAAGCTTGGTATCCTGGGAAAGAATTATGGATATATAAACCTGTTTGTATTAAAGAATGATGAGGGCGAGATAATATTTTTATTACCAAAAACTAAGAGACGTTCAGTGTACCCCTTTTCATCATCAGCAGTGTGATGATGTCAGAATTAGGGGATCAATTGGCATGGGCAGTGATTACACCACTGGATTACCAGTTCCAACAATCAGAATCGGTGAGGCATAAGGACAGCAGATTCAGGTCAGTACAAAGAGGTTTGGATGGAATGATTAAATGGATGTAAGGCCATGGACATGGGAGTGGGCTTTAAAATTGGTCTAACTATGTCTGGTTAGTATTCTGTATAGCATGGATGCAATGTGCAGCCGAGGCAAAAGAGGCACCTTTTCTCTAAATATTTATTGGACATGCAATGTTTTTCCATCATAAACAGATATACAATCATCACATAATGCCTTTTTATTCATTGTCACAATACTCCAAGACAGCCTTTCTCAAACGTTTCAACACAGGGGAACCCTTAAAATAACTTTCCAGTCTCAAGGAACCCCTGCTAAAAATTCCTATATCTACAATTGACATATTAGTGTGATGGTCAGTGGGAAGAAGGCTCCTTACACTTGTGGTCATCGGGAAGAATCCCCCCTTAGATCAATGATGTCAGTGGGAACTTATCTGAGAGGCAGAAATTGTTCATTGCTTAAGGAACCCCTAGCTACCTCTGGAGGAACCCTAGAGTTCCATGGAACACTGGTTAAGAAACATTACTCTAAGCAATGGTAAGACATGTAGCGCCGGTACTTTTAATAAGTACGCGCTATGCATTTAAATTTAGTTTTTGCCCAAAACTATAGTTGAGTTTTGGGGTTAATTATTCTAAATTATGTTTGGCTGGGCTGTATTGAAGTTCTGCCTGGTCATAGGTGGGTGAGCACCTGTGACAGGCCTAAGAACGCAGTCTGGTTGGACGCATTGGGTACCAATCTCCTCTCGGAGCCAATCAGTGGGCATGTTTGTCCCGCTGTGTATTCCGGGAGAGGGTATTTCCTAAAAATCCTGAAAAGGAATTCAAGTGTCAGTCTCCGCAGTTACTGGGTATCAACCCTGGGAACCCCTAGACAAGAACAACGAGTACGAGCTGGTGGAGGTAATCGGTAAGCCCAGAAAAATTCAGCCGCCCCGCACGGGGTTATGGTGCTACAGACAAATAAGGCAAGAAAATGTTGTGTGCCAAAGGATGATCCTAACATAGGTTTCAGGGACCAAAGGTTTTGTGCCGACAGATTACAGTTATGGTCAAAGCATAGTTGTGTTTCATTTTTAAAGGCTAATGAGAGGTCACACTATATTGGCAGCAAAGTCATTTGAGTAAGCAACACAATTAAAAAAAAATGATAACTTGAGTCCCTTCCTGTTTACATGTTGAGCATTGAATGAGGTTCCTAGGTATAAGTTGAGCTGAGCCATATGACCAAATGTTACCTTAATACTCACATTAATTTTAATTACTCCATCAAAGTGAAGATAATTAACCTTGGTGGGAAATGTTAAGATATATGGATAGCGACAAAATATTGCAGGAACCAAGCTGTCTTCAACATCCTACAGATGACATAGAAAAAAAATAAAAAATTAAATCTAAAGTCTTACAACACTATACCATCAATATAACAGCTTAGCAGGTATTTCAGCAGATTTTTGCAGTTATCTAATCAGGAGATTATCTAACCAAATATTCTGTACAGTGTCTATAGCTCAGAACTGTGAACCTTGCCTGCTCTCTTGCACAAGCTACAATACTGTATGACAGTCCAGGAAAAGTCCACTTTTGTTAACACGTACTGTACATTTTGTGAAAATATCGTTTAAAATTTCCCCCAACCCTCTAGCCACATACTTGTATACCAACTATCAACCCCCAGATCTCCATTGTATGGTTCTGCCCCGTTGCACAGAGCTTTTGCAGACAAAGCTGCTGCAGTGTCGTTTTCTTAGGCCCCATGCACACGAGACGCAGATGCAAACTCTGCTGAACGCGTGTTTTAAAAAGCAGAAACCTGCGTTTAAAAACGCGCGTTTTGCTGTGTTTTCATGCCGCGTTTAGACGCGTTTAGACGCATTTGCGTCTATAAGCATTTGTAAAGATACCATCATATAGACCCTCCCCAAGCTCAGAAAGCATGTATTATTAACTATTTCTGCCAATTTGATCAGAGTGAGCAGCAGAGAGAGCAGTTGTACACTTGCATTTGCCTCTCTTTCTGTGTTTTTTTTTTAAAATGGATCCCATATTGAATATATGTCAGGAAATGCTCCTGATGTTGCTCTTGATGCGGCAGCAATGTCGTCGCAAATTTGCATGAGAGGTCCAGAATCAGAGCTCGTCGATATTGGACCCATCCGTTGATGGCACAGCGAATGTCCGTTGGATATTTCACAAACATGTATGCATTTCACAAACATGTATGCATTAGTGAGTATATACGCTCTATGAACTATCTAAACTAATTACGACATTTTAAACAATTTTTTCTAGTATTTTTTATGGTTTACCATCATATTTCTGAGTTTTCTGCTCCAAAAAAAGTGCGTTCCTTTAAAAAGGCGTATAAACGCAAACGCGGCTAAATGCAGGTGCCTGCGTTTAGCCGCGTTTAGCTGCGCTTTGCGTCTGAAAAGCAGAAAAGCAAAGTGTCTGAACGCATTTTTTTGCTTCTGGAAAAACGAGGTTAAACGCAACTGCATAAAAACGGGAAAAAACTAGACTGTGTACATGGACACATAGGATAACATTGCATGCGTTCAGGTGCAGTTGAAAAAAGTGTCCAACTGCCTCTGAACGCGCGTTTAACAGCGTCTCGTGTGCATGAGGCCTAAAGCCCCATACACACGGTCGGACTTTTTCATGGATTCTGTCCGATCGGACAATGTTGTTGAAAAATCAGACCGTGTGTATGCACCATCGGACAGTGTACGTCGGATTGTCCGACGGACAAAGTCTTATCTCCTGCTGGAAAGATTTGCCGACAACACGGTCCGATCACACCAAATCCGATCGTGTGTACGGTTGTCCGACCGGACAAAGTGCTACGCATGCTCAGATCACATTACAAGACCAAAGCTATTGGCTACTAGCCTCTACGTAGTCCCGTCGTAGGCAACAAACGTCACCACGTTCAGAATGATCGGATTTTCCGACAACTTTGTCCGACCGTGTGTACGCAAAACCAACATCAGACAAAGTATGACGGACAGGATCCGACCGACCTGGTCCGCGGATTGTCCGACCGTGTGTATGGGGCTTTACAGTGTTAATAAAATCAGTCGGTATATGCAGTAAAGCATGCTTGTTATACTCACTTTGGAACCTAAGGGGTTAATCCTCTGCATTGTGTAAAAAAGGCTGTTTGACCCTGTATGCACAGATTCTCTTCTTCTTCCACTGACTCCAGAACAGGTCCAGAGAAGACAGAGTTACTGGAGTCAGGCTGCACATGCTCAGTTTGGTGTGTATTGCTAGAGATTTTTTATTTATTTTTCTTGGGAGGGTGTATGTGATCAGCACAGGGCCAATCAGCACTGTCCAGACAGAGGATCAGGGGTCCTGGATCCTGATAGGACAGCTCAGTGCAGTAAACTCGTCCTACAAGCTTTAACTAGAAACTGATAGAAGTCACAAGACTGATATATCCTGCTGATGAGAAAAGGTAATTAGCAGTTTCTATTTACTAAAATGATTGCATTTCCATGTTCTGTGTACTGTGGGGAGACCAGTTATAGTGAATGCAGGGTCCTGGGTTTAGTAACACTTTAAATTCTTATTAGAAGCTTTTCTCTTAAAAACAGTGACATTGTTACATTTATAACATCATAGCTATTGCCTAGTCAAATGCAAAGTATATGATATGTGTTGGAAAGAGTTAGTAAAAGCAAATAACCGCCACTCATGCAGGCATGGTCACTAGGAGTGGTGCTTGAGCACACCCACTTACTTTTCATTTTTACTTGCAATTGGGGGCATTAAAAAAATAAAAAAAAACGTGGCTGAGTCACAGTTTTACCCCTCCTCTTATCACCGACTTTAAAATAACAAAGTGGCCAGAGGGGTTTTACACTTGCATCGGATATAGTGCTTTGCTTCATGGCAAAAAATATACATCCCGTTGCATTTGCCAGGAAGTACCGCTGCTGAACATGACGCAGTCAAGTGAATGCGCTTTACCACAACCACAAGCCAAAGGCTAGGCTCACACTTAAGGCATTCACATTTTAAAACCCTATTTAGCTTACTAAACACAAAAAAAAAAAAAAAAAACACAGGCATTTAAAAGGCAGAAGTATCACTGAATGCCTGTCAGCCACTCCTGTATCTCTCTCTAAACTCTGCTGTAAGTGTAAGCAAGCCTTTTCTAGTGCTCAACAAACCTTCTGCATAAGATAATTCTATGCTCTACAGCAGGGATCCTCAAACTACGGCCCTCCAGCTGTTGCCAAACTACACATCCCATGAGGCATTGTAAAACTCTGACATTCACAGACCTGACTAGGCATGATGGGAATTGTAGTTCCTGAACAACTGGAGGGCCATAGTTTGAAGACCCATGCTCTACAGTGTGTTTCCTTGCACATAGGGGTTGATTTACTAAAGGAAAATAGACTGTGCAGACGAATGTGTCACTATTTGGAGTAACAAAAGATAAGTACAGCATCTAGACTTTAAAAGAAAAAATAATAAGATGGTCCACAGTGGTTGGGATGACTATGATAAAGTGGTCACATCCTTATTTTGTAGGAGAAAATGAACAATTCATGTGTGGATGAAGAGAATTGAATAGAAATGAGTGCCATATCCAAAAACGTGTCAAAAGTAGAATTTTCACATAGCTCATAAACACACTCCATAAACCATTAAAAGGTGATACTGTAATTGTTTGAGGTTTCTTGTAGGCCTGTAACTGGGAAAAAGCAAGATTGAGCTATGTTGAATTAAAGTGGATGTAAACCTGATTCATGAAATTTGACCTAAGCACATACATCTGTAGTGTTTTCTTATCTCTCACCAAAGCACTAAGTCCCACGTCTTTCTGTTGTTTCATTCTTCTGTTATCAGTCTGATAACTTCTGACAAGTTCTCCGTCAACAAAGATAAAACCAGACTGAAATTTGTGTTGTGGGAGGTTGCTATAAATAGATTAGCAGGGAGCTTGTCTTGTCATAGAACAGCTCTGCACATTCCTTACTTCACCTATGTGAAGGGGGGGGGGCGTGGTGCCTTTCCTCCAATCAGCTGTCTTCCCTGTATGCCAAGAATCCACTCCCAGTGCTGAACAGGAAGAGAAAATCTCTAACACAATGTGCACTTTCTAGAGAATACATAAAGCCGAAGACAGCAGATATGCATGTAAAACTTATGTAGGGAGATTTGTTTCATCTCCGAGTATCATCTGAGGCTGTTCACTTCACTGGGTATATGTGAATGTTTACATCCACTTTAATAGCTAAGTAGTAGTATAGCTAAAGCCAAGCACTACAATTGAATATTTTGCAACTTACAAGTCCTCGGATGTGGTAGCTGCATTAATTTCCCTTTTTTTAGGGAAGAACTGCAAGAACAGAAAAATATTTGTTGAACCTGCAAGAAATCTGGTAGCCTCGTAACCTCCTGTGCACCAAACTGAAATCTAGCTTCTTTGAACTACAAAGCAATGCTCCTTTGCATTAGATATGAGGAGAGGGCAATATGTTTGTAGTTCAAATAAGGGGAGCAGCCTGGGAATTCTGCTCCTCCATAGATATAGTGAGTAAGCAGGTAAGTGAGGAAAGGAAGTGTGTTACTGGCAGGATCACCAGATGCAGTTTAAGCAAAAAAAAAAACTAAGAAAAAGAGAAAAGAATGCCACAATATTTGAAGACTGGTAAGCAGCAATTTAATACATTATTGTTTTTAGGTTTAGATACACTTTAACACTTTACACTTATGTCTGAAAGGGAAAGCAAAAGTTAGGTGTATTGTGTTACACTTACCCCTTGTTACACCTACTTGTACCAAAATCCAATACTCTAAAAACTGGGACCAGAGTGTAGCAGTACCCTCAGTTCAATGCTTCAGTATCTGTGTGCTCTCCCCTCCCTGCCCCTGTTTTTTCTTTTTCTAATGGAATAAATGGCTGCAATTAAAGTCTATGGGTCTGCCACTGCAGCAACTAATTCCAATCAGAAAAGAGCAGGAACAAGAAGTAAAGAGCGCATGGACCAGAAGCACTGAACTAAACCCCTGATCTAACTGCGTTTCAATTTTAGGAGAGCTATATGTTATCCCAGAAAGACAAGCACAGCAGTAGGCATAAATGAATGAAGTTTTTTACTCACAGGTTGCTTTTGCCAGGCGCGCCAATGGCGAATATCCACGGGAACAATGATCACCTCAGAAACCTCAGGAACACAAAAGTGAATTTCTGGAACTTTGAAATGGGCTTTCGTGTTTACCTGCATCACAAAAATATGAATTACCTAAAATAAACCTATATAATAAAAATGCACCAAAATCCAAACAATATTTTAGTGGTCTCATTCAATAAAGAGTTTATATTAAGTGTTGATTCTCAAGTGCAGTAACCCAGGCACAAAATTCTGATGTGGCAAATCTTGCCCACCCTTCCTGCCTCCTATACAATCCTACCAGACAGTCAGGTAACCCATCATTGTGAAGGGACATAAGCAGGGCCGTTTTTAAGGCAGGGCAAAAGGGGCAGCTGCCCTGGGCCCTGTCACTGTTGTGGGGCCCAAAGCAGCTGCCTCATACTTGCCAACTAGCCTGGTTTAAATTCCGTCGTCCCGTGCTGTGTCCTGATATTTCAGTGTGAAGTGCTGCTACTAATGCTGCCCAGCTCTGCCCTATTGTTTTGTACAGATGACTCACCTGCAGACCATGTGTTTACATGTAAATTACCGAAATTCATATGTAAATAGCAGTGGCATTCATATGTAAATAGCGACGGAATTTATATGTATATAATGCCCCCATGAGGTCATAGCCACAGTAATCTCTAGTAACCAATCAACAAGCAGAAATCATGTGCTGTAACCTCTAGCAACTAATCAGTGAGCCATGATGTGTGCTGTAACCTCTAGCAACCTGTCAGTGAGTGGTAATGATACACTGTAACCTCTGACAACCAATCTTAATAGCTGCCTGATCTGATTCAGTAAACTGATTTTGAGTCTAGCTGCTATTTATTGTATGTCTCAGAGCAGGTGGAGAGCAAAACTGCATGGGGGGGGGGGGGGGGGCAAGAAAAGTTTTGCCCAGGGTCCAATCAATATTAAAGTCAGCCCTGGACATAAGGAATGTGTGTGTGTGGTGGGGTAGATGTAAGTGTCAGACTTTTGCCTATGAGAATTACCTGGACCATTTAGCTGTCAAAGCAGGTTATTAGATGCTGCTGCAGGTGTGTACAGGCACATAGGTGCTTATAGAGCATGTTGCTTTCCGCTGGCTGCCACCATCTTTGATAATATAGCGAGTGCGCAAATATGCTGAAGGGCTCTGTCCAGAATTTGGGTCTGGGCAGAGCCCTGCAGCACATCGGCATACATGCAGAGCGTTCCCTGCACAATCACAGACATGCTGAGATCTGGGACTACCATACCCGAAGCCCTGCTTCCTGGAATGTATGACATGGACAACTTAGGCGAATCGCATGCTCACCTAATGTTTCACTACAGCACAAAAAAAATTGTGAAATCTTAAAAAAATAAAATTTACATCGAAATATGTGCCCACGATAAGGTAGGCAGAGGTCAAAGGACTAGTTCTGCAGCTAATCTTTCTCCATTATAGACCCACCATGCCTTGTTCTGCACTGTGACTCTATGGAGGCAGCCATCTAGGCAGAGGTAGGGCTTTGCTTTCCCATGTACTAGTCTCCAGCAAAGTGAGCCATGAGCAGCACAGAAGTTACATTATCAAACCTCAAATCGAATTGTTTGAGACTAGCAGTCAGAGGCAGAGGAGCCTTAGCTTTGAGACTGTAGGGTCAGGAGTGTCTAGGCACCCTTACAGACTAGGAACCGCATTGCTATTTTTCAGGAGGAATTAGGTCTAGCTTACACTTGCTTCAAAACAAGGCTTCGGGAACCTTTGTTAAAGCTCATGTCACTAAATAAAATGGTTAGCTTACAGTTCTGTTTACACCTTGCATTTTCTTTGCATCGGCATCGCTTCAAAAATTATACACCATGTAGCTTTAGTGGTGCTTCAACGCATCTTCAAAGCCTCCCAGAGCTCTATGACAAAGCTTGTTTGAAGCTTGTTTGAAGCACCTGCGGCTTTTGAGAGGCTTTAATTCAGCTTTAGCTTTGCTTTGTTTTGGAGAAATATCAACACACACACAGGGCATCTGCCAAGCTTCAACATAGCTTCAAAAGAGCACAATCGAAGCCACATCGAAGCACCACCAAAGCATCAAAAATACATCATAAAAGCTTGTTGAAGCAGTAGGAGCTTTAATGTGTGTTGAAGCCGAAGCAAGTGTAAATGAGCCATGTGAAGATATAGACAAAAAAAGAAGAATTTCTCCTGCGCTCATGAAGGCGGTGTTGGTATAGAATGGTAGTACTTTCAAGTGATAAAAAAATAGAGAATGATCCTGCGTGTCCCGCTGCCCAAACTGACCAGGGGTATTCTCAAGAAGGCCGAGTGAAAGAGAGAGGTGGAAGGTGCGCGATCCAACGCTTGAATCAGAAATGGTATAATTTATTCTTTTAAAAAATAGATGGATACATACAAAAAAAGTTTCTACGTATTCATAAAAATTGGGTTACAAAATATACAATTATATCCAATTGATGCGTGCAGGCTGCAGCCTCTCTACAAACTGATGCAGGTACAAATGACAGGCATACATGGAATCCCTATAAAAACATATGAAACGCCCCTCCACGCCATGTAGAGCATCAGGATGTACACAGTTCTAGAGGAAAGGAGATTCGCACACTTACCATGCGATACACCTCCCAACTAGCCACTCCTCTTTATGTTGGTCTACCACACTGCACAGACTCTCTTTCGGTCTCCAAGGCTCTGATGAAGAGGGAACCCCTCGAAACGCATCAGCCTACATTTGAACATTTGCCCTTGCATGGGCATGTCTAATTTTTTACTTTAAATTTGTATATTTTGTAAACCAGTTTTTATGAATACGTAGAAACTTTTTTGTATGTATCCATCTATTTTGTATATGAATAAATTACCATATACAATTTATGTAAATGAGCCCTAACAGACAAAAGATAAATTTTCAGTATACTGCTTAGGAACAATAAACATTTCTAGATACTCTTTTTGAGTTTAGTTTACCTTAACAATTTTTTTAAATGAAGGGCCTTTACATTTTTTTAAAAACTCGTTAGTCGTTTTTTTTCAGCAGGAATGTGGGGGAAAGCATTTCTGGCACCTCAAGCAGTGAATGTATTTAACGGCAAGGAGAACTGGGGTGTCTGGAGCATCTTTTGATGATATCAAAATATGATACCTGGTTCTGTGTTCTCTAAAAGGGGTAGTACTGGGAGGTGGGTAGAAGGTGTAACCAAGAGATGGTGCTTGGAGGTAGGTAGGGGGCGGGAACAAGGGGTGACCCGGAAGAGGGGTACCTGCACCTATTATCTAAAAATTTTTTAAAAAAGTCCAGCTGGTTAGGGTTGCAGCAAAAACGATGATGACATAAAAGTCATGAAGATTCATAACCAAGACGGTCAAGAACATCTCAAGCTATACCCCAGCCCAACATTTAGCCTAAACCACAATCTATCATCTTTAGAATCGCAAACCATCATTTTTAGAATCAAGTGCTGTCCTATAAACTGGACTTGTACTATTAGTGTTAAAGTGGTCTAGCCAGGGACCGTATTTTTTTTTAACTTTACAAGGGCACAATGCCTTTTTAAATTTAAAATGTATTAAAAGTGGGTGGTTACAAGTCCTTACACTGTAAAATAATTGCCTTACAAGCATAGAAGCAGATATGGAGGAACTTTGTTCTGCTATGCATATAGTCATTCAGTGTATTCAGTAGAAGTGTCTCTGGAGCATAGGGTACATTGAAGCCCAAATCTGTATGTGAAAATTTATGGATTTTTACCAGTTAAGTATCTGGAGGACATGTCCAAAACATGTGAATGAGATTTTCAGGATTAGTTGTAGAATGCAGGCACTTTGTCTGGTGTTATAGGCCCATTTTGAACAGAGGCTAAGGTATGTAATAGATGTCATGAATAATTATCAATTGCATCTACTTGTCTGCTGTACTCTTTAAAAAAACTTTAAAGGGAAATTATATGTATAGGAATATGTAGCACCTGTAAGGCGCCTCAGGGTGAAAGCAGCCTTATGCCACGTACACACGAGCGGATTTTCCGTCGGAAAAATCTTGGATGGTTTTTCCGACGGAATTCCGCTCAAGCTTGGCTTCCCTACACACGGTCACACAAAAGTTTGCTGAACTTTCAACCGTCAAGAACGCAGTGACGTACAACACTATGACGAGCCGAGAAATATCGGTTCAATGCTTCCGAGCATGCGTAGGAATTTTGCACGTCGGAATTGGTACAGATGATCAGAATTTCCAATCAAAACTTTTTCCAACCGAAAAATTGAGAACCTGCTCTCAATCTTTTACTGGCTGGAATTCCGCCAGCAAAAGTCTGATGGAGCATACACACGGTCGCATTTTCCAACCAAAAGCTCTCATCGGACTTTTGCTGGCAGAATTTCCGATCGTGTGTATGGGGCATTAGAGTCCTTAAACTGGAGATTTCCCCTCTCTCTGAATATGGCATTTGCTTCAGGTCAGTAACTCAAATACTCAGGGAATAGAATGGGCATGACTGCCAGGAAGCTAGCATTTTTAGAAGGAGGTGAGCATTATGCAGGGTTAACACAGGTGTCCTTTACATTTTGCTTTTTCATCATAAAACTTGAGACAGAACAAATATAGGTCAGATTAGAATTTTCAGATTTATTTTTTCAGCCATGTGAATGTGCAGTACTAGGTAAATCAATAGCAGTAACCAGAGATGCACACTTCTGTAGTAAAGGTAGTACCTGAATGTTATAGGTGCTTATCACCTGAAAAGGTGGTAGTCAAAAGAACACTGAGAACTACTTACCTTGTGCAGCTTTTTTAGAACTTCTAATAAATCTTTAGTACCATCCTTTCGAGTGTGTACCGCTACTACCAAGGAAACTTTAAACATATGAATAAGCTTTTTCAGTGAGTTTTCAGGTAATGAAGACCATGTTGACTCTGGTAAATGAAATTAAAACATTTAGTAATTATTAAAATAATAACTGAGACACTAAACCATAAAATGATTTAGGCAGACATATGATGACCCCCAAAAAGATAGCCATCACTTGACATAACCTCCAAAACTTAATTTAGTGGCTATGGGGCAGTTGGGATTGGGTAGGGAATGCTTAAATCGGGGCAAGTTAGGATAACCAAATGCTCTGCTTTCTCAATGTGTGAGCTGAAAATGGAGATAGAGATAATTCCCTTTCTGCTTCATAACCATTCACTTAAAATCTGACTCTGGATCGGCCCAAGTATACAATTCTACCAGTGGCCAACAATGTAATGGGGCAGTTTACACTGAACACCAATGTAACAAGGGGGAATTTACACTAACCACCAATGTAAAACCAACATTTAAACAAATCACTAATGTAACTGGGCAATGGGAGATTTAGGTTGACCACCAATGTAAAGGGCACATTTAAACAGACCAATAATATAAAATGTACACTGCAATAAATTGACCACCTGGCATTTACTCCAACCATCAAGGTCAAGAGGGCATTTGCATTGACAACCATCGTAGCAGGCATTTACAATGACCCCCAATATAACAAGGCATTTACTCTGAGCACCAGTGTAAACAGAGCATTTACATAGATTACCAATAGTACGGTGGTATTTACTCTGACCATCAAGGTAAAGGGGGCATTTAAAATGACCACCAATGTACCAAGGGTAGATACAAGGTAATCAGTACATTTACAGTGGCCTTCAACATATCAGTATTTACACAGACCACTAAGGTAAAAGGGACATATACAATAATAATCAATGTAATATGGCCATCTACATTGACCATAAATGTAATGGGGACTTTTTTTCTAGCTATCAATGTAACAGTGGCATTTACATGGAATAACAATGTAACAGAGGGCATTTACACTGACCATCAATGCAATAGGGACATTTATTCTGACCACAAATACAGAGGAGAGGACATTTACACTGGTGACAAATATAGCAGGGGCATTTACTAAAAACTTAAATGTACCAGTGGCATTTAGAGAGACCATTTGTCCTAACAAGGAACCAGAATACCTGCTGGTGGCACTGTGGTCCGCAGACCTGAAAGTTGTAGTTCCAGTGTCAACCAGTGGGTGTCTGCCAGCAGCCAGCAGGTCCCAGGAATTAATATGCATCTAATGATGGTTGTTGAAAAAAGGTATCTAGCCCCTCCTCTAGCTTTCCACAGTGCTGCAGTATTTTTCCTGTGTGCCCATGTATTATGTTCCTTTTAACCTGTAACCTGGTTTCTGCCTGCTTGTAACTAACTGTGCATGAATGGGAGAAGATATTCAGGAGCAATCTCCCATTCCTGCATAAGCAGAGCGAACATGGACTAGTCATCCACCTGCTCAGCAGGGATCAGATTCCCCGCTGAGCAGGTTGACTCCAGCGGAGCCCACATTTCTTTTTACTTTAGTTAGTTAGTCTTGAGTCTGGTGTTCTCTGTGCATATCCACACATATCTGGTCACACCTGCTCTACAAGATATTAATATATGATAGCCTAACATAACACTGAAACCAGACTGGCTGCACAGGGGATCTGTTACTTTGTATTCACTTGTTTGTTCAAGATGCATCCAGAGTAAATGTTTTGCTATCAGCAGAGGAAAGGGAATATTGCAGCCAAATATTACAAGAGCAGACTAGTGAACAGTGGTTGGAATGCGTTCATCTACTCATTATTTGTTGATCAGGGCACAGAGTTTTATTTGCCCCTGATTTAGACTTGCTCTAAATTGGGTTTACCCGTTAAAAGAGGAACTGCAGTCTGCTCACATAATTTGTAATAAAAACATATTTGCCATTTTGAAGCTTCCCTCCAACCACTTTGCATATTATTTTATATATACTGCGATTCTGTACCTGCCAAATATGCTGCAGAAATCTCCCTCCACTGAGTCTGGCTGCAAGCATTTTAACTGTGGGCAGCTGAAGCAGCTGCCTGTTCACTTCCCAGATTTACACAGACACACACCTCCAGCCCTGCAGCTCTCATTGGCCCTCTTATGACTCATCCCCCTCCCTTCCTGGCAAACTCTCAGGAGAGTGTGAGAGAGAGCTGTGCATGATGTCATAAGCCTAGGCTTTTTACCAGACAAGAAACAGGAAGTGACCTGTATAAGGTATTTACTGGCAGAAAAAAAATATTTTACTATCCAAAGTTAAAACAACAAGGGCAGAAGATTTAATAGGTGGAAAGATGAAACAAATTACTGAAGGTCCGCGTTAACTCTGGCACTGATTATTTTTCTCCTCCCTTTAGTGTGTCTCAGGTTGGGTCTCTCACATAGTTGTTGAAAGATGATGAACCCTATATTTTAGAACATTATTCAGTATATTTCTGAGAAGCCCTGCTGGATTGTATCAATGCAGTACATTTTCTAGAAAAAACAGTGCAATCACCCACAGGACTCCAAGCCTAAAAGGAAGCAAACGTTTTTTCCCCAATCCAGAATATTCCACCACCAGTATAGTGAAATTTCCCATACAAAATATTCATAAAAAGAGTTGGAATTTAGAAAGAGAGAAGAATGACTGGAGGGTGTCGTATCCTATAGAGATGTTCCGAGAGTTCTGAAAGTCTATTATAAATTCCCAGAGGTTTTCCAAGTTCGTTTAGACAAATATCTGCCCGAATGTTCAAAGGAATCCAGGTATATCCTTATGCAAAATGAACACAGAAAGGATTATAAGGAGTCAGTCAGGGGTACAGTATTCAAGGGAGTAGGAGTTGTGGGTTTCTATAACTCATGTTTTACCTAACAGTTGTTTGTATGCTGGAGAGTATCTGAAGACAAACCACGGAGACCAAATTTTGTGGTAACGGTCAACTGTCTCATTTGACTGGGCCAAAGTGTCCTCCATCTCACAGATGTAGGAGACCATGAGTAACCAGTCTTTCAATGTGGGGGTATTTGTAGATTTCCAAAAGAGCGGGAAGAGGGAGTTGGCTGTGTTTATCAAATGTCTGGAGAGGGAGTTTTTGTATTTTTTAAAGGAAAGATTAAGTTTATTTTTTAAGCGTCAAGCTTAAGTTTAGTCTCTGTGATCCGATAGATAGTCTCCTTTACTTCTGTCCAGTATGCTGCCAGTGTTTCACATTGCCAACAGATGTGTAATAAAGTACCTTTTTTCTTTGTTGCATCGCCAACATAGATCTGACGACTGGGGGTACCATTTGTGGATTTTCTCTGGGTGGCATACCAACGGGTCAGAAAGCATTTACATTTTTATGCAGAACACAATTGCTTGAGGTTGTACTAAATAACCTTCATATAGAAGATCTTACCCAATATCTTCTGGGCATTAGAGCGGAGATTGTTGATAGCATAAGCAAAAGGAGCTACTAATGGTAAGCAGATGTTCACATCATACATTATGGGGAATTCTGGAAGTAGAAGGTATATAGACAAAGCCTCATAGAGAGCTGGAACAGATTCAATGCCTGGAATCAGATCATTTTTCAAAACGGAGCATAACTGAAAGAAAGTAGAAAAAACTTTATGTTGATTTTTTGTGGTCTGCCAGAGAAGAACCTGTTGAATCTTGAAAGTATATTCATTTCTATCAGAATTGCTTACTTCCTGGTACAGGAAGAAAAAAATAATGCAGAAATGCAGTGCTGTCCGGTGTTAACATTTTAGTGTTATATTAAGAAATGTTATCATGAAGTAGATTAATGCTACATAAAAATTCACCTGTGTTATGGAGATGAGAAGAGAACGGGTGGTCTAACACAACACAAGTTCTAACACACTTCAGCACTGGATTAACTAAAAATAACAAATCAGCTAAATTATCTATTTCCCCTAAAAATGTCTGGCATGTTTTGTTGGGGCTGATAGATGCAAATATCATTGTCTGTGGACATCTTTACAAATGCCTTTTTTTGTTATATATCAGAGCCCATATACTTACAATATCCACAATCCATTTGCATTGACATAGTTTTGTAAATAATTCACTTGCACCATTAAGGTCCACTATTGGAGATGTGTCCGATGGACAGGCTCTAAAATTTGGAGATATAAAAAAACTGTTTTAGTATAGATCAGTGATGGCGAACCTTGGCACCCCAGATGTTTTGGAACTACATTTCCCATGATGCTCTGGCACTCTGCAGTGTAGTGGAGCATCATGGGAAATGTAGATCCAAAACCTCTGGGGTGCCAAGGTTCGCCATCACTGGTATAGATGGTTAACCAGTATGCTAACTTGTAACAAGGCATTGTTTAATAGACCTATAAAATACCAGAATTAGATACTGATGGGAATTAACAATAGCAGGATTTCACCAAGTTGCAACCATAGCAGGTTGACAAGGGCCATGCTTATTCTCATGGTGGGAAACTGGCCTGTTCATGACCACAAAAGCACATAAGAAACTATAAGTCTGGGTTCACACATATGCTATGCGGGAAACAGCGAGATTCCTGTGCGGGTTCCCGTATCGCACGTCACTCGCAGGTAGTTTACACTGCCCTCTGCAAACCGCTGCAGGCATCAATAGAAAGTTAATGACACCCCCAGATCGGTTTGGAGATCGCAGTGCGAACTGTTAAATGGTACAGGAATCGGAATGGAATGGATGTTCATACCCATGTGATCCGATTCCAGTGCAGATCATAAAAAGGGTCCTGCAAATGCGTTGCGATTTCAGCCATACAGTTGGTATGGCTGAATTCTTTTTGCGCAGACATCGCATGTGATGTGTACAGAAAAGCGGTGCGAATCACATGCGATGTCTGTGATCGCACCAGAGTGAACCCCGCCTGAAGAACACAAAGAAATGTAAGCATTATTTCCTTATGTGAGAATTTTACTATAGACTTACCGGTGTTTCAGAAAACTTGCAGCGAGGCAAGCAGGTGAAGAAAATATTTTATTTATTAGCCTAAAAAAATAGAAATAGAGTAAATCACATTAAGCACCACAGCATGCACTAGCCAGGCTACAACCATGATAGTATAGCTAGAACCAGAGCCATTTAACCAGTGTTACAAAAGCCTCCATCTTACTAGAGGTGTCATGCTACAGAATCTTGTTAGAAAAATATATGCCATGTTCACATTGGAGATATGTTGCAAAAGACAAAAAAAAAGTCACAATATAAAATGCCATGCTACTAAAAACTTACCAATCCGCAATAGACAATGTAATGATATGTTACAAAACACCAAATAATTCCATTTTGGAAAATACAGAAGACATACAAAATAATCTTAGTTAAAACAGAATTAAAAACTTAAAAAATTTACCTGTTGGCTAAAATTGAAAATTAGGATGTTTTAAGGAAGCATTTTCATTCTTAATAAGTGATTACTTCAAATGGTTTAAAGGTTAAAGAAGTCAGTGGCCAGTTTAAACTCATTATGCCGTTCAGGTTAGTAATACAGAGTCAATCTAATATGCTATGTGTGTAATAAGACTGCAATGTTGCCTTAAAAAATTGCTTGTTAATACTTGTATGCTGATAGATGGAATTCTTTGTTATCTACTTAAATAAAATATCTATTTAAAAATAGAATCAAATAATGTTATGAAATGTGCTTTGTAACAAAAGTAAAAAAACACAAGAAATTAATATTTTTTTTTCTATGTTTTGGGGTTAGATTTTTTTTTTAATAATATTACTGTGCAATTCTGTGCAAAATGAAAAACAATATTTCATGTGAACTTTGCCCCATATGAGGTTATTAAATGTTAGGTACAATAGAGTAGCCTATGTGGTCTGTCAATGAGACTTTCCTCAGTCTATAACCAGTGAGAAATTCTTTTATTTTCATGTTTGATATTACAGAGACCTTTTGGCATCTTGATTCTTCTCTCTTCCAGAAATGGGGTCTGTCCACACATTTACCATGTCTTTATCAAGTCGACAGATCTTTTGCAAGTTGTCAGTCAGTGTTGTTGTTTTGTGGTTCTATGAAATGAATATTAGAACTTTAATGAAAAATACACCTTTAAATTGATGCTAAAAAATAATTTTGTGGGCAAGGGAAAAGACGGGTGTAAATTAATGTTGAAGGTTGCATGACAGGCAGCGCCAGATTCCAACATCAACAACATAGTTCATGGCCCAGTGTGGCCAACCTGCAAGGTGAGGCACATAGCCAGTCATATATCATGTTGCCGACAGTCAGCAATCTATTCCCATATATGAAAAAATTATTTAAAAAAATTATAAAAAATATGCAAACTGTCTCCTTGCTAGTGCAATCTAGCTGTGCCCTCATTGTTAAACCTATACGTGTTTAGCATTTCCTTGTTCAGCCCCACAAGCTGAATGAGAGGAAATGACTGGAACCCCCCTATCCACTCTAAACAGCATAGATGGAGAAAATCTCCCCTGTGTAGTATTGTATTAAGACAGCTTACTGAATTCCCAAAAATTGGATACTGTCACTTGTTTTGGCCAAGAATTGTCCACATGGCTACGCTGATTTTTAAAAATCAGTGGGTTGGTTGGTGCCAAGAGGGCCATTCATGACTCAAATGTTGACAAGATATGCATTGCTAGCATTACTGTTCCTGTACAGTTTGCACACTCTTGTTGAAAGAATAAAGTTTGGTGTGCATACAGTTCACAGCTGGCTATATGTTTTAGGAAATGTTTGTTTGATTTTCTAATGGTTAGTGGTGTGAATGTTTATTTTTGTTGAGAATGACAAGAAATTTGAAGGCGCAAGATTTGGTTTTCATTTTGGAAATTCCATTCATACCAGTGTATGGGTATGGCTAGCTTAAGGCAGCAGTTTGTCTTCTCTTCTAGTTGTTTACTCTAGGTGCACAGGTGATTCCAAATCATGTTAATAAGTGTTTTTTTTTTTCAGAAAACACAAAGATTTTGACTGCGGAGACGATGGGGCATATGAACTCAAAGGAACTCATCTTTTAACTCATACATGGTCTATAAGTCAAAGGTGATGGTTGAATTGCAATTATCTGGCTATGTATGACAACCCTAAAACAGGTAACATTTAAAAGAAAACATTTGAAAACAAAACCTGTGGTTGCAGCGAAGATGTTGCAAAGCTGACATAGTTTCCAGCAAAGATCCGTTTGAGATGGATATTCTCAAAGTCTGAAAGAGAAACATTACAATGTCGAGTAATTCAGTGGTATATACTAAGGGGTCTGTGAGGGGAAGTGGGAATCTGTACTGAGGGGTTTTTGCTGAAGAGGTCTGTACTGAGAGGGTAGGCTGGGAGGGGGGATATAGAGATGTTAAGGGACATCTGTACTGTAAGGGATATGGACATGGGGATGAGGGTGACTTATACTGGGAAGAGGGGGCAATTTTGGTTGTACTCTTTAACCGCTTCAATACCGCACACTGTCATATGACGCCCAAAAGGTGGATCTACCATCCTGGGTGGGCGTCATATGACGTCCTCGGATTCCCGGCCGCCTGGGGGGCGCGCGCGCGCCCGCGGCATCGCTCGGGACCCGGTGCGAGTGCCCGGCGGCCGCGATGTCCGCCGGGCACCCGCGATTGCCCGTTAAAACAACGGGACCGGGCGGGAACGTGGAGTTGTGTGTGTAAACACACAGCTCCACGTCCTGTCAGTGCAGAGGAGACCGATCATGTGATCCCAGTACGGAGGAACACATGATCGGTCTCCTCCCCTTAAGTCCCCTCCCCCTACAGTTAGAATCACGTCTATTAGGGAACACATTAACCCCTCCAGCGCCCTCTAGTGTTAACCCCTTCCCTGCCAGTCACATTTACACAGTAATCACTGCAATTTTATAGCAACGATCGCTGTGTAAATGTGAATGGTTCCAAAAATGTGTCAAAAGTGTCCGAAGTGTCCGCCGCAATGTCGCAGTCACGAAAAAAAAAAATCGCAGATCGCCGCCATTACTAGTAAAAAAAAAAAAAAAATTCAATAAATCTATCCCCTATTTTGTAGACGCTATAACTTTTGCGCAAACCGATCAATATACGCTTATTGCGATTTTTTTTACCAAAAATATGTAGAAGAATACGTATCAGCCTAAACTGAGGAAAAAAAAATAGTTTTTTTTAAAAAAAATGGGATATTTATTATAGCAAAAAGTAAAAAATATTGTGTTTTTTTCAAAATTGTCGCTCTTCTTTTGTTCATAGCGCAAAAAATAAAAACCGCAGGGGCGATCAAATACCACCAAAAGAAAGCTCTATTTGTGGGAAAAAAAGGACGTCAATTTTGTTTGGGTGTAACGTCGCACGACCGCGCAATTGTTAGTTAAAGCGACGCAGTGCCGAATCGCAAAAAGTGCTCTGGTAAGGAAGGGTGTTTAAAAGCCCTGTATTGAAGCGGTTAATGTGGCCTATGGATTACACACTCCTGACCCCTGCACTATAGATGCAGGGGGGAATTGATCAAAACTGGGGCAACCAGAATCTGGAACAGCTTTGCAGAAGCTGATTGTGTGGACTATAGAGGAGGTAGGCTTAGGTTTTACAGTAAAATCTTGGATTGCGAGCATAATTTGTTCTGGAAATGTGCTTGTAATCCAAAGCACTCGTATATCAAAACAAATTTCCCCATAAGAAATAATGGAAACTCAGATGATTCGTTCCACAACCATTTATTCATAGGTCCTTCAGTTTATAGTCCATTTAAAAAGATTATAGCAATGCGAATTTGAGGCAACTTCAGGGAAAGCCTGGGTAATCTTCCTGTAATGTCAGATCCAAATCACATCAATTAAGATGAGGATCAGACTTGGAGGCAAGAAGAAGTTGCCTTGAAGTAGTACATGAACCTTTTCTAAATTCGGAGTGACTTCAGTAGTGCTAATTTAGACAGCTCTTATTGACTAAAATGGGATTTCACATGTCACGCGACTTGGAGTCTCACAAGTCGGATCCCAAGTCCCAGTGTGAACCGAGCCTAAATGTTGTACCTTCTTTAAATATAACCATATTGCTATACTTAGGAGGCACCCGTCTTCTCTTTTATACTCTGTTGTGACCGGACGCTACTCATATTGCAAGACCTCGCTTGTTTATCAAGTTAAAATGTATTTAAAAAATGTTTGCATGTCTTGTAAAACACACGCAGACCAAGTTACTGGCAATCCAAAGTTTTAACTATGCCCCTTTAAGCCCATCTGACATTGTCAGGGATCAGGCAGACACAAGAAGTTATAGCAGTAGAGAGGTTCCCACCAACCAGCTGGAAAAAAAATGAAAACGCAGGTCACCCTTACAGATGACGTAGGCTCGCCCAAGGTGGGGGGTCTAAGTACTAACCGATATTCACCAGGGCTCCTAATAGAGGATATGGGTTTTGCTGTGTGTTAGTACCAGGTTACAGTCCTCAGGATTGCTCCTCCAGAAGATGAGCAAGCTGGGATGCAGTAGCAGATATAACAAGTAGGGATTAAGCAGTAGCGTAGTCAGTAAACACGTCAAAGGTTGGCAACAAGCTGTTGCAGGTTGGGATCAAGCAGATGCGTAGTCGAGGAACAAACCAAAGGTCAGTAACAAGTAGTAGCAGATGGCAGCAGGAGTGACCAGAACGACATATTGGCTAGAGAGGACACAATGATCTGGCAAACAGGAAGTGCAAAGGCATGGCTTAAAATGTAAGTTCATGGGAGGAGCAAGGAAGACAAGTTTCAGTAGAAATAAGTCACAAAGCAGGATTGTCCAATGAATCAGACAGTTTGCTGTCCAGCATCTCAGGTGACTCAGCAAGAAGAGACACTGCCAGGCACAGCATAGGTCACAGGTTCAGATCTGGTTCAGGACACCCTCACACTGTTACTGTAACTCAATCTGGCTACACCCACAGTTTATTTCTTCAGACCATTTTGGGGTGGGTATAAAAAATGATTGGCCTTGGGTGCCGGATGTGCTAGGTACACCACTGCTTCTATGATATTTACTTCTTACCTAGTCACTGAGTTTTGATTGAAAGCCTTCATTGTGGTCATTGCTGTGGTATATTGCTTCCTTTTTATAACAATAATGGAATAAATGGTGCTCTGAGGGATATTCAAAGTTTGCTATATTTTAACACATCCTTAATTGGTACTTCTCTATAACTATTTCAAACTTGCTTTGGCCTTCATAATGCTGTTTGTCTACATATGATCCCCAACAGACTCCAAGGCTTTTACAAAACAGGAGTATTTATTCAGAGATCATGTGACACTTTAACCAAACAAGTGGATTCTATTTAGCCACTGATGTGACTTTTCAGTTGGTTTCATAAGCAGTCAATCTCTTTTCTGTGAAACCCATAAAGTAAGCTCTGGTGAAACCAAGTCAATCTTTTTGCAAAACATTTTTTAAGAAGAATCTAGATTTTATTCACTACTTTTGGCCTATTTAGATGAAACATAATATCTTGATCAAGCCCCTTTTTATTCCAGATCCAAGCAGTACAAAATGTAGAAACATCCAAGGGGGTGCGTATTTATGCAAACCACTGCAATAATTCTAGTAATCTCATGTTGACATTTATTTTTGCCAATTTTCTAAATTATTTTAAATTATGAATTGGCCAATTACCTGCACTACTTCCTTGTACAATATTACATGCAATTGAAATAACTGACATGAAAGCTTACAAAACAAGATTTATAGGCTCTGTTGCAAAATATAGTACTTTTGGTGTGAAAATGTATGATATATAAATTTGACACTGAAAGAAATGGTGTGGTACCTTTTGGACAAATTAGGCAACTAATGTCTAATCTGCCTGGTTCCTGTGGAGGTCGACTTTTATCATTGGTGGAAGTTTCTGGTTTTGCTTGCAGCCCACGACCAAAGGACACAATGCACTTAGACGTGAAGACATACAGTAGAGTGTGGTAGCTGCAACCATAAAACATAGTTCTGCTAAACAATGTCATTGCTTTACTTACCTTTAGAACAAATTAGTAGTTAAAGTGATTGTAAAGGTACCTTTTTTAAATTAAAATAGCAAACATACTTACCTGCTCTGTGCAATGATATTGCACAGAGCGGCACCGAATCACCTCTTCTGAGGTCCCTTGCAGGTGCTCTAGGCTACTCCTCTGAGCATGCCCTATAGCAAGCTATGGGGCACACCTGCGGGTTTGCTCCTGGGCTGTGAGCATCCCCTAACACATACAGCCAAGATCATCCTGCACCCGTCCCTCTGCTCACAGGATTGATTGACAGCAGCAGGAGCCATCAGCCAGGCCTCCTGTGAGAAGAGAAGAGGGGAGAAAAGAGCAGCACACTGGATTGAGAGTAGGTTTAGGTAAGTATTTGGGGGGGGGGGGGCTGTTAGGAGCCGACATTGAAAGGTTCTTTTACCTTAATGCAAAGACTGAGTCTAGAGGGTTGATTTACTAAAGGCAAAGTGACTTCAATTTGCAAGTGAATTTTCCTTAACTTACTAAATGAGCAGAAGTTCTGCTGACCATCAACCAATCACGTGCAAGCAAAAATGCTTTTTTTAAATTTTTTATTTCTTGCATGTGGTTTGGTTGGGTTCTCCTTGCTAGGTGAAATTTCACAACTTTCACTAGGGTCTGTAGAAAATTCCGTTATAAAGTGAAATTTCCATTGAAAAATTAACAGTCTATCTGCCTTTAGTAAAGCAACCCCTAGGTGTTCAGTAAGAATAGTGTTAGACTAATTTTAGGGGTACATATCAGTGGTGGTAGTGGAGGGAGGTTGAGTGTTAAGGACTTACTTTAAGAATACAAAATCTTTTAAAAGACTACAGACATATTTGGGGGTAGTAAACCGCAGTCTATTTTTTTTTTAACCTGCAAGGTAAAGGCACAATGTGTTAGTATGCATCGCATTATGAAATGCTCGCCTTAGAATGAAGCCCTCCAGCAGCGAGCTTTCACTGCTGACAGGGCTTCCATCTCCAACCAGTCTTCTCTCCGGGTTTGTGCCCTCCAGCCTTCTGATTGGCCGCCCCGCAATTACGTCACTCCTGCGCACGCCCTCGGGTGTCATGGACCGTGGAATGGAGCTCTGAAGGGACAGCATTGTATGCCGTCCCTTCAGAGCGCATGCGACGGTGACTTCACCGGCTGCATGCAATGTTAATATCTCCTAAACCGTGCATGTTTAGGAGATATTCACTGTACCAACAGGTAAGCCTTATTATAGTGTTACCTGTAGGTACAAGTTCACAAACAGGGGTTACTTCTACTTTAATGCTTGCACCACTCTTCTAAACATGAGAAAATGGAGCAGATGCTGCTCCTAACAAAAGGGATGCAAATCCTTTGTTAAATAGGAGCAATCAGTTCTCTGTTCTGCTATGTCTATGACAGACACAGCACAGAGATCAAGAGATCTGGAGCTGCATGCTCTGATCTCTCAGCTCAGAGCAGGTGGGAGGAGGAAGTTTGTTAATCATGCAGTCTCTCTGCTCAAGTAGTGTAACCAGTGCATGTGCAAAGAGAGGTATGTGAGCTGTCCCGTGTGCCAGGCCAAACCTGATGGAATCTGCAGCAGCTTTCTATAGGGATAATTTGGTGTAGACCTGTGGTCGTTTCTTTTTCACTCTGAAATAAAAACCCAAACCATCATGGCACTGTGTGAAAAAGTGATTGCCCATCGGTCCACAGAATGTTGTCCCAACAGGCTTGGGGATCATCAAGATGTGTTGTGGAGAAATTGAGACGAGCTTTGATGTTCTTTTTGCTAGCAGTGGTTTTCTCCTTGGAACTCTGCCATGCAGTCCATTTTTGCCCAGTCTTTTCTGATGGTGGAGGCATGAACCTGCTGGTGTGTTTAGGATCATTGTTTCTTTTTGGGGTCTTTTGTGACCTCTTGGATGAGTCCACGCTGCGCTCTTGGGGTAATTTTGGGCGGCCGGCCACTCCTGGGAAGGTTCACCAATGTTCCATGTCTTCGCCATTTGGGGATAATGGCTCTCACAGTGGTTCGCTGGATTCCCAAAGCTTTGGAAAAGGCATGAACGCTGACTGAGGCAAGTGAGGCCTGCAGTTCCTTGGACGTTGTTGTGGGGTCTTTTGTGACCTCTTGGATGAGTCGTCGCTGCGCTCTTGGGATAATTTTGGGCGGCCGGCCACTCCTGGGAAGGTTCACCCTGTTCCATGTCTTCGCCTTTTGTGGATAATGGCTCTCACTGTGGGTGTGGCTAGAGAAATTGAATTCCGGTGTGGACAACCACAGTTATAGTATGTTTTAACAAGGGGGGCAATCACTTTTTCACAAGGGCCATGATGGTTTGGATTTCATTTACAAATTGCATTTTGTGTTTACTTGTGTTGTCCTTGACTATTGTTTAAATTGGTTTGATGTTCCAAAACACTTAAGTGTGACAAACATGCAAAGGAACAGGAAATGAGGAAGGGGGCAAACACTTTTTCACACCACTGTATGTGAGCTGTCCCGTGTGCCAGGCCAAACCTGATGGAATCTGCAGCAGCTTTCTATAGGGATAATTTGGTGTAGACCTGTGGTCGTTTCTTTTTCACTCTGAAATAAAAACAGACATGTGGCACGAATAGACCTGAAACAAGTCTACCGAGATAGTCCTAATTCTCCAATATACCAGGGGCATGTTTGAAACAGCCCCGGGTATTCTCTTCCAATATCCTATTACAAAGGATGATGGTACCCACCCCTATCTTCAGACCAATTGATTGAGGCAATTCCTCCTATTCTGAAACAAGTCTATCTGCACACCACTCCTGACAGCTTACAATGGTGCAGGAAGCATAGGTAATTTCCCAGATTGTGTCCAAGAACTTAGTCAAAGAAGAACCTTGTCTAAGAGAAACCAGTAGGGCTCACCACAGAAATTGCTTTTCTCTACATAGCAAAATGTGTCTGTTCTTAACAAAATATAAATCTTATAGTTTGCTCCACACCTTCCACAGGCTATCTGTGAAACCTGTCCTTCATATTCTTCAATCTTCTGAGGTTCTGCTGTGTTACCCTCCACAATCTTTCCTAGCTGTCCGTGGCTGCCATTACCAAACGCGTATACCGTACCATCCTACAAAAAAAAATAAAAGTATAATATAATACCAAATTGTCATCTACGGTCTGCAAATTTGTCCTAGTTTTTAAGAAATACGTACTGTGTTTGAAGTAGTGAATTACAAACACCATGAAATGCCAAACTGCACCTTATGGAGCAAGCAGGATACTTTCCTGATGAAACCTCTTTCTAATTATGAAGTTCAGTTTTGAGCACCAGTTCACAAAAAAGGATTGAACGAGTGCGGAGATGGGCAATTAAATTAATAAGGGAGATAAGATCGCAGTTATGAGGAGACGGAACAGAATGTATTCTCCCTTGAGAAGAGACAATAAAGGGGGTCAATTGACCTTGTTTTTTCAGGTTACATGATCTTAGTAACAGCTGGGAGAGCAGCCCATCTAGTAGGGGTGGTGAGGGCAGTGCAGGTAGGCCTAGACAGTTGGTGGTAATAGGGGATTCTATAATCAGAAGGACTGATAGAATAATTTGTCGCCAGAAATCGCCTCAACAGAATGATTTGCTGTCTCCATGGTGCCAGGGTTCGGCACCAGGGAGACAGCATCAGGGTGCTGCCTATCGGTGCCATTTCTGCTGCTAATCAGTGTCACCTATCAGTGCCAATCAGGGCCCATCAGTGCTGCCTATCAGTGGCAATCATTGCTGACAATCAGTGCCAATCAGTGCACTGAGTGCAGGGATGGGGCAATTAACTCAGCAGCCAGGCACATTGTCCATGGGAGGACGGCCTGGTGGGGCACTACTGAAAGTGCAGCGTAACTTACTGATCAATACCTTAACAATAATGGTGGAATCCTCTAATGTATGGAAATCTCAATAGGCTTCAAAATTACGACAATATGGTCTCTGATATGCAACGTATAATACACAACAAACTGAAAATAAGACATTCCGTATAAAATTAAACTTAGCAGGGTTGGTGGAAAACCCTCCTATAGATATTGGCTATAAAAAAAAAAAATGTCTTCATCAGTTTAGGCCAATATGTATTCTGCTACATATTTTTGGTTAAAAAATAACTAAAAAAATTGCATCTACAAATTAGGGAATAGATTTAGGGCATTTTTAACCACTTCAGCCACGGAAGATTTTACCCCCTTAAATGACCAGAGCATTTTTTGCGATTCAGCACTGCATCGCTTTAACTGACAATTGTGCGGCTGTGTGACGTTGTACCCAAACAAACAATGTATTTTTTTCCCCCCAAAATAGAGCTTTCTTTTTGTGGTATTTGATTACCTCTGCTGTTTTTATTTTTTGCGCTATAAACAAAAAAAGACTGACAATTTTGAAAAAAAAAGCTATATATTTTTTACTTTTTGCTATAATAAATATCCCCAAAATATATATATAAAAAAAACAAAATTTCTTCCTCAGTTTAGGCCGATATGTATTCTTCTACATATTTTTGGTAAAAAAACACAAAAAAAACCACAATAAGTGTATATTGATTGGTTTGGGCAAAAGTTATAGCGTCTACAAAATAGGGGATAGATTTATGGCATTTTTATTATTATTATTTTTTTTTTTTTTATTAGTAATAGCGGGACTGATCAGACACTTTTTACACTATTTTGGGACCATTGACATTTATACAGCGATCAGCTAAAAATAGCCACTGATTACTGTATAAATGTCACTGGCAGGGAAGGGGTTAACACTATGGGGCGATCAAGGGGTTAAATGTTTTCCCTCAGCGTGTTCTAACTGTAGGGGGATGGGCTACCACTGACATGACAGAGATCGCTGTTCCCGATGACAGGGAACAGAAGATCCCCGGGAACAGAAGATCCTTGTCATGTCACTAGGCAGAACAGGGAAATGCCACAGACCACCGGCGGACATCAAGCCGCTATCCCGGGATTACGAAGGGACGTACAGGTACGTTTTTTTGCGCACCTGTGCCATTCTGCCATTCTACCGAATCTGATTTTCTGATAAATTTTGTTATCATGATATACAATAATGAATGTGAGGGCCTTTTGGTGGACATGATTTTTTTTTTTTGGGGGGGGGGGGGGGGCAGCATTTCATTCTTGGGCCTAGGCAGCACAATGTATTGGGCCGGCTCTGCCTGGACCAGGTGGCATCCACCCACAGATGCTAAAAGACTTGAGCTTTCATTTCAAGGCCATTGTTTATAATATTTAGGGACTCATTAATATCTCGAATGGTACCACTGGATTGGCGCAGGGACAATGTTGTGCCCATATTTTAAAAGGGATCAAAGTCTTTACCAAGTAACTATAGACCAGTTAGTTTAACTTCTATAGTCTGGAAGATACTGGAGAGATTAATAAAAGACCACATAGACGAGTTCTTGCTGGAAAAAAATATTTTAAGCAACAAACAGCATGGATTCACGAAAGACAGAAGTTGTCAAACAAACCTGATTTCTTTTTATGAGGAGGTAAGTAAAACCTTGGACAGAGGGGTGGCTGTAGACGTGGTATACTTGGATTTTGCAAGAGCGTTTGACACAGTTCCCCACTCAGGGCTTATGTGTAAGGTAAAGTCTACATACAGGCTTGGAAACGGATAGACAGACAGGATTCAGAGAGTAGTGGTTAATGAATCTTACTCTGAATGGTTTAAGGTTATCAGTGGTGTACCCCAAGGTTCAAAAACAAAAATCCAGTTGCCTCTCAGAGGATCAAGAAGGATTTTTTTTCCTTGCTATAGCAAATTGTATCATGCATTGCTGGGGTTTTTCACCTTCCTCTGGATCAACTGTGGGTATAGGATTGCGTATATGGGATTATTTTTTGGTTGAACTCGATGGACTTGTGTCTTTTTTCAACCTGACTAACTGTGTAACTAAGTACAATGCTGCATAAAGTCAGAACTCCTGCTACTAGGACCAAAGAGAGAGGACATATACCAAGTTAGGCCACAAACTGGTATGCATTCCTGACCAAGGTTTTTATTCTTCCTTTATTTACTAGAAAATAGTGTTCCATTGGGGTTGAATTTCTCTCCTCCTTCCTGTTCAATCTGAAACCCACCAAATTTCCTGCATTGATATTTACTTAGAGCTTTAGGGAGATGACAACCTTCAAGGTTCCCAGTGTGCTTATGCCATATCTCAATAGAACGTTTAGGCCATCTAATAACTGCTGTTAAGGAGGAACTAATCCCCCCTATGACACCAATTTGTGAGGGGTAAATACACGGTTTATTTAAAATAAGGAAAACTTAACATGATTTGTAAATGTAACCTTGTCACCCTAGGAACTGGCCAACTAGTGTCATTAACATAAATACATTACTGACAAATGGTATACCATCCCTAGGATGGACAGAAAAAGCGTGTGTATCAGTTATAACATCTACTACCCTATATTTCTTCTGCTTTACTCTACAGTAATTACCGGTACCTGAATAAGAAGCACTCATTTTACCTTGCTTAGAACAGCTGTATGTTCATCCCCACAGCTTATATAAGTAACGCTGATGTTTCTCAAGGAGGTCACTGCATGTGGTTTAAATATTCCTGCTGAATAAAGAGTAAACAGTACAATTTAATTTGCTTTCCTAAAGTTTCACATTTATCCTGGTACCACTAACTGCAAATTACCTTTCTGGAGATTCATTTGGAATCCTAGTTGTCCGGCATTATTCTTTCCCCATCCAAAGACTATTCCCGACATAGACAATGCAAAACTCTGGGAACCACCTGCAGTGACCTGGACGAGGGGGACTCCTCTAAGGGACTTCACAAGTTGAGGACTTGTAGTATCAGATGTTTTATAATCCAGGCCAAGCTGACCAGCAGCATTCTTTCCCCATGAGAACACACTGCTGTCTAAAAAGGAAATCAAGAACATGTCTCAGCAATAGCTTCCTACAAATAATTCACGTCACTAAAGCGAAACAGTCTTCCCTTAAAATTTCCATCTATTTTATGCTATAAGATGGAGGTTGTCAAGAAGAAGGTATAATAATATTGGTCAGTTTTTTTTTTTTTTTTCTTCCATTTTTGATAGAGTGAGGGAAGGGTAAAACCACTGCACCTGTTAGAATAACTGAACAGTGGCTGTACCTAATTGGATGCAGCATCTGTTCAGCCAACAATTTTCCACCTGACTCCTTTGATTTTTTAATCAAAGTACTGTATGTCAGGGGGACCTGCCAAACCGGGACACTGACATAGCAAATTTTTTTGTATTTATATTTACGATCACGATTTGCACTGTTGGAGTACTATTCAACTTTGATCATCTAATAAGTACCGTTGATACATATTGATTGGGACTTTTATTTTCACTGATTGGTTCATTAATTTTTGTATTATGTTATTTTCACAATTTTCTGTTTGTGGTTTAGCGCAACTTTACCTACAACTGCTTATTTGAGACTGTATACATCTTACAGCATACTTGCTGCTTTTTAGGTTTTAAACATATATAGCACAGTTTTCTTTCCCAGTTTATGTACTGTTTACCTTCTGAAAGAGCAACCGTATGGTAATGTCCACAAGCTACTTGTATGATTTTTATGTCCGAGAGCCCAGTGATCCTTCTGTAAGATCAAAGAATAAAAGCATTAGTACCTGGAACTTGTCCTCTTGCTGCGTTATATTTTCATGACAAAATTCTCTGTATGTTATATGGTCTAATCTAGAATCATGATGAAACACTGCTGTGTAAAAATTAATAAAAGCAGAAGTCTCCTAGAGATTGTATTGTATGCTCAATAGCTTGTAGCTTAGGTAGGTTTTGCTCAACAACAATCATTCAACTCTCAATAAATGTGCATAAACATAACTTACCTTGGGATGGGACTTTTTTGAGGCACCTGCCCTGACCCAAGTTCTCCATGCAATCCACTTCCCCAAGTAAATATGTTTCCTTCACTACATATTGCCACAGAGTGGTTTGACCCACAACTCATGTCAATAATAGTTTGCGCTTCCAGAGCATGGATTGGTTCTGTCAGTAAAACAAAATGAATACAAACACTTAAAATAATGATTCTCATTGAGATACAAAATACAGCTGTAGATGCTAACATTCCAGTAGCCATTTTTCTAGTACAGGCTGCAAAAGAACAACAATTGTCTCATGGTCTTGAAACCCAACTCCAGGATCATAGTCAGTGATCACTTTCTTGCTCTCTTTGGTAAACTGATTAAAACGACTACATTACTGTTGTAATAGCTTGCTCACCTTACATTACATCTGTGATATCATCAACCGGTGCTCAGTGCATTCAGAGTTTCCCCACGCAGGTAGGAGAACAAAACAAGTACATCACTTCCAACCAGCTGATTCTCAGATCAGACTTCTTTTCACAGGAGATCATCGGATTCTAGTGAGATTTATGCTTGTGTGTGTGTGTGCATTTCCTCTCTGCCTCTTAATTGACAAGAGATACACCCATCTGGCCAGCAGTACACCGCTGGAAGTGAAGGTGAAGGAAGGTAAGGACATGCTGCTGAGAAGGGCTAAGTTATAATGAACCTGCTACTTTGTGTGTGAGAAACACTTGTTCAACTACAGTATGGTAATGTGTAGTAAAATTTGGATTTTACTACACACTGCCTCCACAAATGGCTTACTGTGGTGCAGTACGATTCATTTTGCATGGTCCCCCAATGCTACTAAAGTACTGGGCAATGTGTTCACACTATAGCACACCCCAATGCATGTCATGTGCAGCGTGCACTGTTGTACACTGTAGTGAAAAAATAGGATTTTTTCATCATACTTACCTGTAAAATCCTTTTCTTTGAGTACATCATGGGCTAATATTCATTACCTACTGGGTTATACGCCATCTTCAGGTGAAAGGACACTGGTAGACAAAATCTTAGACAGGAAGTGATCCCCTATATAACCCCTCCCATACAGGAAGTACGTCAGTTTTGTAGCAAGCACTGAATCCTCAAAAAAAGGGGCGGGATCTCTGTGTCCCATGATGTACTCAAAGAAAATAATTTTACAGGCAAAATCCTATTTTCTTTTTCATAGGATGGAAGGATGGAACAGGTCGTAACATGACCCTGTCGTAGTGAAGGATCAAGTATGGTTCTCTGCACGAAAGGGCCGCCAACTCCGACACCCTACTAGCCGAGGTGATGGCCATCAGGAAGGCTAGCATGCGTGACAGCAAGTCTAATGGAATTTCCTTGATAGGCTCAAATGGTTGTTTCTGTAACACAGACAGCACCAAGTTCAAGTCCCAAGGACACATGGGTGACCTAATGGGGGGGGGGGGGGGACAAGGCCTTTGGAAGAACCTGACCTCTGATTGTACTCAAAGCCAATCTGATTTCCACAGCTGACTATAGAAAAGGGAGAATTCTGAGCCTGGTGACTCCCCTGTGAAAATCTGTGACATTGGGGAAGAAGAATGAAGATCTGCTATGCCCTGCAGCCCGGGCGGGGGCCTGGTAACTAAGTACTGCCCAGCAGGAACCAGACAACTTCCCTGAAATGCTGGCTGCACCTATGTGCTCTGCTGACCCCACCTGGAAGGAGCCAGTGCAGTAGAGAAATTTGCCCTCAGGTGAGCCAGAAGGGGAAAAGCGGAGATTGGGGTTCCCCCAGACTGCAGGCAGAAGTCGGGGTCCCTGGAAGATGAGATAGTGGATTGGTCGTCACACAGTAGCTCGGAGGAGGAATGGGAGATGGGAGGTTTCCTGGTCCAGGAAGAGATCAAGTCCGAGGTGTTAGATGTGTCAGATCCTGCTGTGGGAACCGGAGTCATCGCAGGGACCCCTGTCAGTGCAAGAAAACTCTTCTACAATAGACCTTCCACCACCCAGACCAGAGCAGCTGAATTCAAGTAGTGGGTCAAGAGGTCCCCCAACGCTTGTGTCCTGCAAGGAAAAGGGAAGCCAATAGAACTGCCCAGGTTTTCCAGGTTACAGAGGGAGGTTCTGCACAGAACAGCTCTGGAATCGGGTCTGGACTACCTTTATGTCCCTCTCAAGTATGAAAACCCACTCCTCTGTTAAAAAAAAAAAAAAAGTATGAAAACCCGGCCGCCCACTTCTACCCCGACTTCTCTGCGGATCTCCAAACAAAAAGCAAAACGTTCCAAGATGTACGCAGACACCTCTGGGAAAAAGGGATGCCATATGGTATGCTATACCCATGTCGCCTTAGGGTGGTCCATGCTGCTGTGGGTAAATTCTTTAACTCTCCGGAAGATGCTGATACTTGGCTCTCCATGCTGCACTAATCTTTACATCGTTATCACTTAAGGCATCTGAATTTGACGCCATGGAGATTTGTTGGTTGTTTTGCTTTCCCCTGTTACTGTTTGTTAATTTGCATGTTCTACAAGTATAAACATGGGCTTGCGGCTACATCACGGAGCCTCATTGCAGGGCACACATGACTATCCTGGCCTATCGCCCTGCCCTAGTTATACACTGACCTAGATGGATTGTGTCTCCTTGTCCTTCTTTCGGATTATATATAACTCACTATTAAAGAGGAGCTGAACTAAAAGAGAACTTTTCATGCAAGTCTCCTTTCTTCCCCACTGTTTGGAGGAACCCTGAGAGTCTGTCTTCGGATTAAAAGGAACTGCGCTTGTACAACAAGTCAAGCACTCTATGTTACAAGTATAGAAGCTACAGGCTTATAGTTTTTCTCTTTTAGGAATGAAACTGGCTGCCATTAGTTCCCCTTGCTGATCAGTAGGGTACTGTTCTCTTGCTGCTTACATTTTTCATTCTTTAATGTGCTCTAGTAACGGGACTCAATATTTGAATATACCTTGGTATATACACACAATACATTTTACTGCACTGTGTGGGTGATGGGTTGTGGTGGCGTGTGGCATGGTTGGTCTGCTTGCCAGACTACTTACCATCTTATGTTGCCTTGCTTGTCTGTATATGGAACTCAAAATTGATATCTTGGAATGTGCAACGGCTAAATAGATTCAAACAAGCCTTAAGGTTCAAATTCCTGCAAGCCCATAAGCCACACATTCCATTTATCCAGGATACTCATCTGATGGGCAGTAAGCCATTATTTTTACGCAAACAGTGGGTGAGGCAGTCCTTCCATGCCACATATTCCAACTATGTCAGGGGGGTGTCTATCTTACTGAATAAGTCCCTACAGTGTCAATTCGAGCACGTCATCACTGACCCTAAGGGCCAATACATCATCCTTCCATTAGTTATTGGAGTTCAATTATTTGGATTTGTTAATGTGTATGTGCCTCTCCCATTTTCAGCATCCATTTTGTATCGAATTTATGATAAACTTGCTCCAGTTTCAGGCTCTAGGGTCATTATAGCAGGGGATTTCAAGTCGAGCACGTCATCACTGACCCTAGGGGCCAATACATCATCCTTCTATTAGTTATTGGAGCTCAATTATTTGCATTTGTTAATGTGTATGTGTCTCTCCCTTTTTCAGCATCCATTTTGTATCGAATTTATGATAAACTTGCTCAGTTTTCAGGCTCTAGGGTCATTATAGCAGGGGATTTCAACGCCATTTTAGAAAGGGAGCTGGACACCCCCAATCCCACTAGAGTGCCAGATACAGACCTCTCAAATTGGGCCTCGGCCCTTCAGCTCACTGAGATTTGGATATGGAGGAATTCGCAAGTCATGCAGTCCTCGCCTCTCTCTGCGTTGCCTTAATAATGACAAAGTTGCAGAAAATATGAGAGGGGAAATTGCTCAATATTGGGAGTTTAATGAGAGTGGGACTGTCCCACTGGCTACTTGGGATGCCAGGGTGGAGTATGGTTCCAAATTGGTGGATTTGGGATCTAAAGTGAAGGAGGCTGAGGCGACATTCGCATCCAGCCCTTCTTTTGGGACTAACACTGCTCTAGAACAGGCCCGGAGATCGCCCTCTCTGCATATCACAGGTGCAACTAAAGCCCCATACACACGGTAGGATTTTCCGATGGATTCTGTCCTATCGGACAATGTTGTCGGAAAATCAGACCGTGTGTAGGCACCATCAGACAGTTTCCATCAGATTGTCTGACGGACAAAGTCCTATCTCCTGCTGGATAGATTTTTTGACAACAAAGTCCGATCACACCAAATCCGATCGTGTGTAGCGAATTCCGACCGGACAAAGTGCTACGCATGCTCAGATCACATTACAAGACCAAAGCTATTGGCTACTAGCCTCTACGTAGTCCTGTCGTAGGCAACAAACGTCACCACGTTCAGAATGATCGGATTTTCCGACAACTTTGTCCGACCGTGTGTACGCAAAACCAACATCAGACAAAGTATGACGGACATGGTCTGACGGACCTGGTCCTCGGATAATCCGCGCGTGTGTATGGGGCTTAAGGCTGAATCTAACATACTGAAATCAAGATTATTTGAATCTGGGGACAAGAATGGGAGGTTTCTTGCCAGTCTGGTAGCGGAACCCAAATATGAAACCATTGTCCCTCTTCTATGTACAGCTGGGGGTGGGAAAACTTCAGACCCATCTGTCATTCTGGGAGAATTCAGGGACTATTCTGCCTCCCTTTACAAATCATCTGTCCCTTCTCTATCTATAGATATTCCTGCCACCCTACAATGGCCATACCTGCCGGCAGAGGAGGATGTTGCGGCATTGGATGCCACAATCTCAGTAGAAGAAATTGAGCATGCTATTAGTGCCTCCCGGGAGATTGGTAGAACATGTATATTGCTTATTTAGCTCCAAGACTCCAAAAGTTGTATGCCCTCTGTTTGGAGGAGAGACGGTTGCCAGAGTCCATGTCTAAAGCTCATATAGTTCTTATCCCTAAACCGGGGAAAGACACCACAGCGTATCGCCCCATAGCCCTTTTAAACTGTGATTTAAAAATTGACCAAATACTTGCTACCAGATTGATGAAAATCCTTCCCTTCTTGGTGAACATAGACCAAACTGGTTTTATGCCAGGAAATATCAATATCCGTAGAGTCTTTACCCATTTGCAAACTCCATCTGATGAATGGGGTACTAGGGTGCTGGTTGCACTCGACCTGGAAAAGGCATTTGATTATGTTGCCTGGATTTACATGGAGGAGGTACTCAAAGTCTATGGTTTTGGTCCCATTTTCCGTACATGGGTCAAACTTTTATACCATCAGCCGATGGCCCAAATTAAACTTGGCAGAGAGCTTTCCTCTCCCTTCCCAATGGAGCAAGGCATGAGGCAGGGATGTCCTCTATCCCCGGGTCTGTTTTCCCCTATAGTGGAACCCATTGCTTTGGCCATAAGGTCCTCAGTGGCGGTCCGGGGGGGGGGGGGTTAGGGTCGGATCCCTGGAGGAAAAACTGGCTTTGTGTGCCGACGACATTATTCTTTTACTTCGGAAACTTGGTTCTTTCCTCCGGGCAGATCTGGATCTATTATCACATTTTGCCTCTCTATCTGGATTAGAGGTGAACTGGGTCAAATCCTTGATTCTCCCGGTTGACCCTGGTGCTGTACAGGTGGCAGACCCATCTCTTCCCCTAAAATGGACTGAAAAGATGAAATATCTTGGGGTGTATATTTCACTCAAAGTCCATGACTTTTGCACACTCAATTTTTTTCCCCTAATTCAGGTTTTTAAAACTAGACTGAAAGCCTGGGCCAACCTATCCCTATTGTTAATTGGGAGAAATAATTTGCTCAAAATGAAGTTGTTGCCTATATTACTCTACGTTATGCGCCACTCTCCGATATGGATCCCCAAATCAGTTTTTAAACACTTTAATTTGCATGTTAGCAGTTTCCTATTGGGTTCTCACCCCCCTATATTTAGACTATCAATATTGCAGAGACCCTGGACTCATAGAGGCCTTGCCTGTCTTGATTTTTTTCTTGTACTTTTTAGCTGAAATGCTTTTGCATGCCCATAACTGGATTATATCAGATGCCTTCAATTCTGCAGTTGCCCTGGAAGCTTCTTTGGTGGGCTCCTATGAAGCTTTGCGGAACGCACTTTTTTTTGGCATTAAAGATCCACATCCTCCAACTGTCTCCATGAAGACAGTGATCAGAGCATGGGTGTCAGTGACCCCTTATGCTAGAAAAGGCTCGGGACACTATTCTCCAAATACTCCTTTATGGTTAAACCCCTCTTTACCGGAGTTTTTGCTCTATTTTGGATCCCTCCATATGGGCTGTTCGGGGTGTCCATTATTTGTCTTATATTTGTGATGGTGGCACATTGCAAACATTTGCCCAACTTAAACATAAATTTGAACTACCCAACTCATGCCTTTTCCGGTTCCTCCAGCTCTGTCACACCTTCCCTGCACAATTTGGAACATCTCTACTGCTTCTATATCAAGCTGATGAAGCTGAAAGAAGAATCCCTCACGAAAACTTTATCAGCAATTTATAAAGCATTACAACCAACGGTGCACCATGGGATGGACAATCTTCATTCTTTTTGGGTGGCGGAGCTTCCAGAGCTGGACACAGAGGATTGGGAGGAGGTGTGTGAATTACCCTTCTCTCACCTCATATCCTCCAGAAATTGTTTGATCCAATTTAAAATTCTTCACAAATACCACTTTATGCCAAATAGATTGCATAAAATATATTCAGACGCCAAGCTGAATCTGCCAATTATATACACATGATTTGGTCCAGCCCTCTCCTGCAGGTATTTTGCTATGCTATACCTATCCCTCGGATGGTTGATGTGTGTATTCTCCTCCCGGCCAATCAGGAAGCAGTTCCTGAGACCCGATTGGCCAGGGAGTCTTAGGACTCAGATATTAGGGAGGGTTGTGATGTTCAGTTTTGAGTGTTAATGTTTGCTCGAACACTGACTCCACCTTCCCATCAGCATGCAACGTGATGTGGGTGGGGTCCTGTGGCAATGTGGTGGGTATTTATTCCACACCCTTGTGGAGCACACACTCCTTGATGAAACTATGCACATCTCTGGACTATGCTTTATACTTTATACCAAGGGTAATATTTGGTCTTCTATCTATCTATGGTCTTTTGTGCTATCCTTCTTACCATCACTCATTCTATGGTGAGTTATTTCACCTGTTTTTACCTTACACTTACGATCTGGTCTCCGTTTCTCTTCCCTTCGGTGTTGGTTCTTTTATCTTCCCCAATCATTTATTGTGTAGTCACTTTGCTGATACACTTTATTTATAATTTTTCCACAGAAGCCCCTTGGGCCCTGTTGGATTCAATATGAACTCATGTAATATCACATCGGTTCATTCCCAATATCTTTGAGGACAGAAGGCATTCCCCGGATTGGAATGTAACCAGGTTGGAGAACACACCAAAAGCTTTGTAGCATATCAAGATAACAATGGCTTGGCTCGAGCCCACCTGCTGTGACATGTGTAATTACAAGCTTCAAGGGAGACTGTTAATACTAAGATGGCTATGGATATCTATTGGATGAAAGGCAAAGGGGGGGTGGCTATGAGTGGATGTGTGGGTTTGAATGAAGAGTTCGCACACACAGGGAGGCTCTCTGTTTGCTGGGAATCCCTGACATGAGAAGGTGTCCCTGACCACCTCATGGTCTGGCGGCCATTTTTGAGGCTACAAGCCTCACGGAGGGCCCTGTGATAAGTATCTTTGATATTCTTGTATTATATGATTTGATTGTAAGCTTTGTGATATTGTAATGTCTTTTAATACTTTATGTTAGCGTTCCTGATTCTTGGGAAATAAATAAGATAGTGTTTTACTAGCAGCAGTGTGTGTACTTTCATAACTAACTTTATATCAGTGTGCCTAGCAGGGTTTAATAGACCTGCTAACTAGTTGTATACTGCAGCGAGTTCTACAAATGGCACCGCAGACAGCATGTGGCAATCCTAAAAGCCACATAGAACCTACAGGACAGAAGTGCTCAGATACAAGGCAGCTGATAATTCCACAGTAAGTGTGGTTAGTCTTTTCAATGGATAGGCAAAAGTTGTATTGTTTAGAATGATATCAAGTAAAAGTGATAATGAATGAAGAATCTTGATTGCTATGGGAGCGATTATTTTTTATTTTTATTTGTTTCCCGTGAGTTGTAAGAGCTAACGATAATTGGGTTTGGTTTATTACTCAGTGCAGTGTTGGAACGTTAGTACAAATAGAAGTGTGGATTGCGTGCTTGTGAGAATGGAACTTGTGTATACATATGTTAAAAAGTACGCCTCTGCCAGTTATCATTCATGTGCAGATGAACCTCTTAAAAGCCAGTGTAATGTACTAGTGTCTCAGTGTCAGCAACATAATAGCAGATTACTGGGTAAACAGCTAAAAAAAAAAAAGCAAAGAAAGAAATGTTGGCTAATGAAATTGCAGTGTTGCTCAGAATTTAATTTATATCTGAGCAAATGGGGGGGAAGTGGAAAGCAGAAAGGAGACTTCTCGGGGAAGATATAGAGAAAGTCAGTGAAAACCTTCTAAAGGTTGTAACAGCCTCCAGTAGTGAGCTTGAGGAATTGCGGGCAAAAGCCGGCGATTTGTCAGGAAAAAATAGTGACCTACGAGAACAGCTTCAGAGGTGCAGCATGGACTGCGTCATGAAGAGTAAACTTGTAGAGTCATTGCGAATAAAGTTATCAGAGATGGAAGAATTGGTTATGTCTTTAGAAAGGAAAGTAGCAAACGCACACTCCCAACTTCTTATTAAAGAACAGTGTATAATATCGCTCAATGAGCACAAAGCAACATGCCAATTGGCCAATATCTGCACAGTCAGTGAGGAAAAGAGCCGTGAGGAAACACAGTCTACTATTGCGCCTATAGCGTCAAAGCAGAATAACAGTTTGATTACAATCCAAGAGAGACTCACATTATGCCAGATTCTGGGTGAATTTAATGCCCTGGAGTCGCCAGTGACTCTGTCCAATAAGTTTGAAGCTCTAATCCTTAAATTCCATTTGAGTAATGACGATGCATGCTCTCTTTTAAAAGCATGGCTACCAGGACCTTTGATAGGCCAGTTATCGGCACAGGTTAAGGATAATTTAGCAGATGCAGAGGGGCGGAGGAAAGAATTGCAGCGTCTTGTGGACAGTCGTGATAATGGTATGAGTGATTTGCAATGAATGAAATTTAGGAGAGGAGTTGACCCAATATTGTTCTGCAGTGAGTATCTTGCATTGTATACGAGAGTCTTCAACTGTCCTGACTTATTGGAGGATGATGCAAGTTTCATATACTCGATGGCCAATAAGTGTTATGTAAGCTATCCCACTAGAATGGCTCTGAGGAATGCTAGGTCCTACCAAAATTTTGTCAATATCCTGCGAGATTTTTGTCAAGAGTCCAGTGATAGTGAATATGGGTCAAGAAATACAGGAAGGCGGATGATGGGAATCGATGTTGGAGACGTAAATACAAGCGTGATAACTGCGCTTGAAATTGATTCAGGAATTGAAATAGAAACTTCTGATGACTCCTCAGACGATGAAAGTGTAAAGTCTGTTAATTCCAATCACAGTAATATTATCCAGCAATGTGAATTTCCAGCACAAGATGTTAAAAAAAGGGCCTATGCAGGGGAACCAGAGCTAAAATGTTGTTTGTGTAAAAGGGGAGGTCACATCGCAAAGTATTGTTGGGCGAATAACGATATCAAAAAAAGATCATACCTGAAAACGACCCCAAGGCAGTATGAATGTTATTCAGCCAGGTGGGGTAGCAATCCAAAGCATGGAGCCCATAGTAAGCAAACCCAATTCCCCGTTAAGACCCAATTACGGAGTCTACAAACTGAAAAGCAATATGTAGGACAGTTGCATAAAATCAAAATGGAAGTAGCCGCATGGTTATTCAAACATAGCACTGGGGGAAGCAATGCTAGCAGCACTTAGTCAGCTGAAAGTATGTTAAAAATACTCTGATCAAAGTTTCCTTCCTATGAATAAGGTTTTAAGTATTTTTGTAATTTTTTTTTTTATAAGGTTTAATGTTTTATTAATTTTTATGAATTTTTTATTATTTATTTTTTTAAATTTTCTTTATTATAAATTTTTATTTTTTTTTTCATAAATTTTTTTTTTTTTTTAAATTTTTCATTTTTTTTTTGTTTTTTTTTTTTTTTTATGAATTATTTTTTTCATATTTTTTTTTTTTTTTTTTTATTATTACTTTTTTTTTCAATTTTTCACTTTTTTTTTTTTTTTTATTTTATTAATTTTTGTTTTAGTTTTAATGTTTGTAATTTTTATTTTTTTAGTTTAGTTGTTTATACTACAACTCGGGCTTGTAGGTGTTCCCCTAGCAGTACAATTAATGGGAAGAGGCTTGGGGCACTTAAAGTCAATTGTCATGATAATCGTGTTTAATCATTGTCTTTGTGTTCCTTTTCCAGGAAACAGGGAAGAGAACAGGTTTGGATACTAAACATTTGTGTTTTGTTTGCAGGTCCGTCAAAGTGAGACCAACACGGGGGTTAGGTTATTGTAAATGCATAATCGATTATCACATGGTACCATGAGCTCATTAATTAGTAATTGTTTGCAAACAATGAAAACAGTTAAACAATAATCTGACATTAATGGACTAAAGAGTTACAGTTGAGGTAGCAAATGTTGTGATGAAGTTACAAATGTTTTGTTTTTCCCATTAACTTATTGTCTTTCAGATAAAAAAAAGAAACATGTACTCTTCTCAGGAGAAAATCCATGGATGTCTTTAATTAAAAGTTGAGTGTTTGTCATTGTTGTATGGTGGTTGTCTTGTCATGTTGTTCTTGGGTGATAATGGCCAGACTTTTAATTTTTTTTTTTTGTTTGTTTTTTGGAAAAAAAACAACATATTTTTTTGGGTTTTGGGTATTGGCTTAGTCAGCTATTTTATTGTTGTTTTGTTCAGGTGTAAAAAGCTCCAAAAGGTTTAGGCTTTGTCCACCTGAAAGGGGATTAGTGCGTACATCTCATCTAAGAAAGCCCCCCCCAAAACCCCCAAACCAGCGGCTAGTGACATAAAACAATACATGAGATCTGGAACAAGCCCACAACCGCATAATTCGGACCAACAACCTAAAGAAATGACGGATAAAAAGAAAGCCAAAGAAAAAAGAGCGGATGTGACACTCGATCAGACACTATCAGAACAAGCGGTGGAAAGTGAGACGAATGAAAGTGGGCCCTCGGAACAGGTGGCGGGGGCACAGTGTCCTTCAAAAAACGAGATGGAGGAAATGCTCCAGAAGATGGAAAATGCCATTAAAGTGGAATTCCCCCAGGAACACGAAACTCTTAAGCTGAAAGAGCAGATAAGATCATTATATCAAAGCCAACGGGATACTCAATATAAGTTGGAAGATATCGAAAACAGAAACAGGAGACAGAACATCAGAGTGAAAATGGTCCCTGAGAAGGAAGGGGAAAATCTAAGGGACACTGTATTTTCGATATTCAACCCTCTGATTGGAAGAGGACAGGAAGACTTTCCCAACATTGAGAGAGTCCACCGACTTGGCAGAAAGCAGATAGCAGAATCTGGCAGACCCAGAGACATTATTGTTAGGTTTCGCCACTATCGAAGTCCTCCCTTGAAATTAGAAAGGCGTAGGCAGCAGAGACCCCTTTTAGAAGCATTGCGATCCGCAAATATAAAATACACCTGGGGGTTCCCTGCATGCCTGATTGGGAACAGGGACGGGCGCTCGGCCAGACTGCGCTTTCCTGAGGAGCTGCCAGAGTTCTGCAGTAAAATGGGCATTCAGGTCCCGGATTTGCCAGGATGGGCAGATAGGGGAGAGAACGGCTAAATCCTCTTCGAGGAGATCGGGAAGGGGCTTGTGGGTGGGGGTTCCCTTTCTTTTTCTGGGCAAACGAGAGTCAAAAGCACGTACACTATCGTACGTCCCCTTATAATTTGCCTCGACTCCAGCCCTAGAGGGGGCTAGGGAGGGAAGGGAGGGGAAGGGAGGAGGGGGGGGGGTGGGTGAGGAATGGAGGGGGAGGGGTGGGGGGGAGGGGGGAGGGTGGGTTAACCTCCGCATCACTTCGAAGCCGCATGCCCACAGACATAAAAAACCTCGCCATAGAGACAGGATGACACTGATTAAATTTGTATCCTATAATGTAAAGGGGCTTAACCTGCGAAGTAAAAGACAAAAGATCTTGGAGGAACTGAGGGGATATGGGGCAGGGGTGGTCTTCTTACAGCACCTCTCCCACACATCCAATACCCAATTAGCCTCGAGTCATTTCCCATCCTGGTTCTATGGCGACCCGATCGGGAGCTCCGTGACCACGGCCGTGGGACCAGCGGACCCGATCGCCGCTGGTATCCCGCGATCGGGTTACGGAGCTGAAGAACGGGGAGAGGTCTATGTAAACAAACCTCTCCCCCCGCGCTTCCTACACTGACTGTCAGTGATCGGCGGTTCCCTGTCATCGGGAACGCCAATCAATGACGTCAGACGTACAGCCACGCCCCCCCTACTGTAAGAAAAAAAACACAACACGTCACACTGAGTCCTCCCCGCCCCCTAGTGGTTAACTAACTACAACTGTCATTTTACATAGGAATCAGTGCTATTGAAATAGCAGTGATTGCTGTATAAATGACAAATGTCCCAAAAATGTGTCAAAAATGTCCGATGTGTCCGCCAAAATGTCGCAGTCACAATAAAAATCGCTGATCGCCGCCATTACCAATAAAAAAAAATCTATTAATAAAAATGCTATAAAACTATCCCCTATTTTGTAAACGCTATAACTTTTGCGCAAACTTACCCAGAATGGAGCAGCAGTGTCTGCAGGGGAGATTCGCTAATTGCGATTTTTTTTTTTTGAAAAATATGTAGAAGAATACGTATCGGCCTAAACTGAGGAAAAAAAAGTGTTTTTTATATATATTTTTTTGGGACATATTTATTATAGCAAAAAGTAAAAAATATTGCATTTTTTGTCAAAATTGTCGCTCTATTTTTGATTTATAGCGCAAAAAACAAAAACCGCAGGGGAGATCAAATACCACCAAATAGAAAGCTCTATTTGTGGGAAAAAAAGGACGCCAATTTTGTTTTGGAGCCACGTCGCATGACCGCGCAATTGTTAGTTAAAGCGACGCAGTGCCGAATTGCAAAAAGGGGCCTGGTCCTTTGGCTGCCAATTGGTCCGGGGCTGAAGTGGTTAAAATAAAGATAAATGCATTGGTTTTTTTTTAGTGTTTTAATTTTAGAATTTTTGAGAAACAACCTTGACGTCTGTTTTGAATGTTTTGACCATACCATGGGGATCCATTTTAGAGTGGGTTCTGCCTAAAGAGGTCATGGTTGTTTTGATAGTTTGGTCAAGTTGCAGAAGCCAGGAATGCTAAGTTCCTGGGTTCCAAGGAGGGAAATAGGAATAAATATAGTAAGCGAGCAGATATTATGGATAAGAATTTGATTCTGCTCTTGTTTTTCAATTCCAGAATCCTGATGGAGCGAGATTGGAAAGGTTCTGGAAAATGGATGACAGATGATCATCTGGTTGGCAGTTTGTCTGTGCCATACCACGCCCCAAATTTATTCCACTAAATATCAGGAGGGACAGGACAAACAAAAAGATTCACTTTAACACTTTTTCTTTTCCTATGGACGATCTGGTGCTGAATCTGAAAGACTGTGCCTATCAATAAGACTTGAAACATTTTTTTTGCTGGACTCTCTCCTGATGAATGCAAACGTGTTATTAATATACATACAATGGTTTGGAGGTTGGGGGAAGGAATATAACACATCCAATCCATCAGAACATGGAAATGTAAAATATATATATTTTTTTGTTGGAGGGAGGAGTTAAAAGAAGGAAAGTTGTGTAATGTATGACATGTATTGACGTAACGGAATTTATATGGTGCAGGTACCCAGGAGGCGGGCACTTAGGCATAATAAGGTGTCTGTTGGCCAGACTAGAGGGTGCCAGGTGACACATCAATGGGGTGAACATTTCCTTATATGGGGGAGATACGCCTGGTTGAGGTCTCACCTGAGAAGTTGAAACCCTGCACAGGGAATGCCAGTGAATACACACAGGAGCATGCTCCGATAGATAAAAGGGAACAAACGCTGACTACCAGGGTACAGTATGCCTTCACCATATGGCACTGCAACATCTCACAGTGGTTGATAAAACCTATTACCCTATATTTGCTGAGAACACGCTGAATCAAGTGCGGTCATTATAGAAGTGACTTACTCCCAGAGAGGTGCGGACACAGAATAAGGTGCATGCAGGATGCTTATCTCTGAGGAGTAACCACAAGAGGAGGCATGTATTCAGCACTATATTGGGGGGAATGGGCGCTGGGAGGGGTGTTGTTAATGGAGTAGACATCGGTATCCTGAGGAACAAACTCTCAGCCATAGCTGTGAGCGGGACTTTGTTACTCAGAGAGATTGGTGGCATCCTTAATAGCATTCACAAAACACCCAGAGTAAATTAGCTCCAGAGTTGGTGAACCATGTTGAGAGGTTGGTGGAGGGTGTGAGGGTACAGGATAGAAATCGGTCATGGGCTCTGGCGTACACGCAGTGGCGGGCGGAAGTGTCAACCAGCATCAAGCTGATTGGGAAATCTCTGTTTAAAGGGCAGTGGCCTGATGAGTTAGCATCACCGCTCAGTAAGACTCTGCCACAACACGTTGCTTACACTAATCCAAAATGGTGGTCGAATGCCTGGATGGGCTGTACCAGTTTGGATTGTGAAAGGTGTTAGGCTGTATGATCCCATACACAGAAGTGCGGACTTGGTCTGTATATTTGGTGGCATCAATGGGCTTACTGATTGGGGATTCTATCTTGTCGCATTTGAGGCTAAATCACCCACATGTGATCAGAGGAGATGGAAGCAGGTTGATACTTCCCTCGGTCGGAAGCCTGATCATGATGTCCTTTGTATGCCAGGTCAATACATCATGGTGGTGAACATAAAAATGTTGGGAAGTTATTTCAGGGATCATTGCTGGGGAGGAAGCACCTGGGTGTCGTTTGGGACATAGACGAGTTTATTTCTTTGTCCTAAAGAATACCGATGTAACACTAGTCATAAAACTGGAAGGTTCCTTGAACCTAACCATAGGTAGAGGTGCATGGTATACCCTGGGCATGGTCTCTGAAATCCAGGCACAGGGATGGAATTGTGTGTTTTTTTTTTTTTTTTGTCATTTTTGCAGATTTATATTTGTGATTAGACTTGATATTTATATAGAAGGATCTCCCATTTGTCTATGCAAGTTGAGGGACGAATTGACGGTAGGGTCTCTGTGTTCAAATTAGAGACCTTGCTGCCAAGTCAGAGCCCTGCAATAGCGCTGTGAGCAAGCCTGCCTAATCCCGACCCTTATGTACAGTAAAGGGTTATAGGATTGGAAGCGGGGTGCATAAAGGGATGGGATACAGATATATGTATATAGTATGATAAGAAGTTGATTTATATTATGGTATAGTGTGACCTATGCGTATTGTAGGTTAATAATATGGGTGAATAAGGCCCTCCTCGAGACTTATCTAGATAATAGATCAGTATTTGAGAGCTGTTTGATATGTTGCTCTGAATGTGTACTGGTGAATGGTGAATGAATGGATACCCCTTGCCTGTATTGCATCCGTCCTGAAGATACCAAAGATACATAATGGCGACATGGAAGCTGTCGCTGAAGAAGGATGTGTCACTCAGTGGCAAAGCGGCACGTGTTGGGAAGCATAACACGGTAAGACCACAATGGACTGTTCCATAGGAGCTGTTTCTGCACACGTTGTAAAAATACAACACGTTAAGACGTTTAAAGGACTGTTCTATGGATACTGGTTTGGAAACGCATGTCAGGGACAAAACAGTTATGGACCGTTCAATAGGAGCCGTGTCTGAAGAAGGGTTTTTAATGCGACTTTCAGTCGCAAAGCGGCATATGTTGGATTCAATATGAACTCATGTAATATCTCATCGGTTCATTCCCAATATCTTTGAGGACAGAAGGCATTCCCCGGATTGGAATGTAACCAGGTTGGAGAACACACCAAAAGCTTTGTAGCATATCAAGATAACAATGGCTTGGCTCGAGCCCACCTCCTGTGACATGTGTAATTACAAGCTTCAAGGGAGACTGTTAATACTAAGATGGCTATGGATATCTATTGGATGAAAGGCAAAGGGGGGTGGCTATGAGTGGATGTGTGGGTTTGAATGAAGAGTTCGCACACACAGGGAGGCTCTGTTTGCTGGGAATCCCTGACATGAGAAGGTGTCCCTGACCACCTCATGGTCTGGCGGCCATTTTTGAGGCTACAAGCCTCACGGAGGGCCCTGTGATAAGTATCTTTGATATTCTTGTATTATATGATTTGATTGTAAGCTTTGTGATATTGTAATGTCTTTTAATACTTTATGTTAGCGTTCCTGATTCTTGGGAAATAAATAAGATAGTGTTTTACTAGCAGCAGTGTGTGTACTTTCATAACTAACTTTATATCAGTGTGCCTAGCAGGGTTTAATAGACCTGCTAACTAGTTGTATACTGCAGCGAGTTCTACAGGCCCCTATTCAGCACTTTTATTACAACCACAGTCATTTATTGGGGACGACATCTCTATTGATGCTTTTCTCTTGTTTTCCATTCACCGCTGCTGCAGTCACCTCCACCTCAGTTTCCAGGGATGATGTTTCCTATAGTGCCTCCAGCTACTAACACTACCCATGTTTTTAATATTGTAGCCTACCTATAGGTAAGAGTGCTGGGATTAAGTTGTGGTTCCCCCTCTTCCTGTTACTTTAGTTTACTATAATATTTGGTATTTATATTCGATTACAGACATCCCTAGATTGCAATTGCTCCTGATGAGTGGAATTTATCCGAGAAATGTGCTTAGAGCTATATACTGATGTATTGTCACAGCCATGCGACTACCTTAAATAACCTTGAATCAATTCTATATTATCATATGTGCAATCAATCATGTTTATATGCAAGTTTGGGCTACATGTAATACATTTAAAAATATTTACTATGTAGGAACTTTTATGTATATGTATGCATTTCCAACACTTATATGTGTGTGTACATTTCTATGTATGTATTATTTTACTATATTATGTTATTTGCTACATGTTACTTATGGTCCAACATGCATCCATGTGCACCATTAAATACATATTTAATAATATCTACCAACTGATTCATCTGGTTTTGGTGTTGTGCATCATACAAAGTCCCACCATTCCCCCCCCCCCTTTTTCCGTTAGGACCCACTTCCTGTTTGGCCTGGAAGGGAAGCAATGGCCCCAGAGCGAGGAGCTGCAGCCAGGATCCATGTCTGCCTGATCTGGCTCCTTCCTAAGGTAAGGGATGGGATTGCCGCATTCACGTCCATCTCCCGCGAGGGGTGTGTGTGGTGTCCCCCCAAAATATTGAGCACCAGCTATCTCGCCATCAAGGCACATGAGACTCATTACTTCTATCCTTCTGTGTCAAACCAATGACTACTCCACCTAGAGGCAACGATGGGGACAATGATGCAGATTTGGTGGGTCTTCTGCCCTATTAAAGTATTCTGGGGTCAGATTCTTAAGCTCTATAATAGAGAGACAGACACAACTATCCAAACATCCATGCATGAGGTACTGCCCTCTATGATCCCTGGCTACAGACGTATCATTAGACACTTTCTTACAGTCGCCCGAGCCTTTGTCCTATGTCATTGTTAGCGAGAAAAAGTTAGCTCTGATGAAGAGGGTTGCCCTTGAAAAACTACTGGCAGTAAAGCGCTGACGGTCAAACAGCTGTGCCTGTTGGTCAGGGATAATCTGGATTTAAGGCAAAAACAAAACAAAAAAAAAAAACGCATTACAGTCTATATAACATGGTTTCCTATGGGGCACGTTCATTTATGCTTTTTTCAGCTGCTGTGTTTTTGGAAAGGGTCAGGGACTCTTTTAAATGCAGAACGGTGCATTTTTTGGTTCAAAAGACTTCAAACGGAGAAGCTGCAGAAAAGCATACAGTGTGTTTTTGCAGCGTTTTTGTTGCATTTTGCATTTCCTAATTTGCCAAACATTAAATTGGCAAAGAAAATAAAAGCATAAAAATGCAAAATGCATGAAAAACGCATCAAAAACACATGTGCAAAAAGCACTGCAGAATTGGATCAGAAGCAAACTGCATAGGTGTGAACCAGGCCTAAACGCTTATCACACGTAAACCATAAAGTAGTTTTGTTTAGAAACCTCACCATTTACTAGAAAATAGACCAAATCATAAAATAACTTCAGCCAGCTCTGGGAGGAGGTGCAAATCCAGATATCACATCCTGCTTTCTCATACGGCACGGGAACTACAGTTCCCATCAAGCAGTGGGAATTATAGTCATAATTGTGGGCAGGTACATTTATTATGTAATTGTATCATGTTATTGGACTCGATGAGCCTGTTCCGCAACTTGCGAACCTCTGGCTGTGCCCTCACTTTCTTCTGCCCACTCTTTGTGGTGAGCTGTGACAGTCCTGGCCTGTCAGTCACTGTGTGAAGTCATAGGAGGTGGGACAGACCGGGAATACCCGGTCACGTCAAAGACATGATGCTGCATCAGTGGGCTGTTCAGACCAGGAGACTCTGGCTAATTACATCACTGTTTGTTTGAAAAGAACTACAATGGGGCAAAGACAAGACCAGTGGCCAGAGGGACACATGGCATTGCGGCAACTGATCTTAAAACACAGATGTCACAAAGAAATAAGCCATGATTTAAATAATGTACAGTGGATTTCTCACAGATGAAACACGGGAGAAGGAAACCACAAGCATATTGCAGTGAGGTATAAAAGCATCAATACTGAGAGGTTATACAGTTTCTACACAGAGTTCAGCTTAAGTTTAATTGAGGATCTTACACCATGCCAGTGTTCTCTCCAAATGTTTTCCAAATGCAAGTAAACATGCAATAAATGAGTGTAAATACATGTACACACCAATACATGTAGGCCTTATGTACATGTGCAGTTTGCCCCATACAGTGTAAAAAAAAATGTGTTTTTGGGTGCCCAGGAGGTACAGGTGCAACGTACAATCCCCTGCCGGCAGGCTTCACAATCACTCACAGGCTTATATACATAGTGGCTATATGCTACTCCGAGCGGTACTCGCATACAGGGTCATATGCGTACAAGGACTTGTGTGGAGATACTGCACTGTGCATGTGCGAATCTTTGTGTGCATACCCTGAAAATGTAATTCTATGGGTTGTGTTTGGAATGATAGGGCAATGAAAAAAATAAACTAGAAAAGTGGACCCATGGGATTGTCGCCCATTTGTTTTTTAAATAAATGATATGGTTATTAGGGCCTTCGTCATGAAGGAGTTAAGTCCATGTCCCTCTGGGGCTGCTTTGTTGGTTCAGGTTACAAGTTGTCTGCTACTACTAGGAAGATTTACCTCAGCTTCTGGGCAGAGCTTCGGTTAGCGGAGTGCTGGATTAGTGAGAGATCTTTTGGTGGGAAACAGCTGGCCAATGAGTGTAACCTTTCACTTGTAAATCCTCTCCTGTCATTGGTCGGGGTCAGCAGTTACCTCAGGTCTGTCATCTGGATTCGCCTCTAGATTATCTTCAGCCTTCCTTTTTGATCTATTGACCTGTCCCCCCTTCCTCTATTTTTCCCTTGTCACAGTTAATCTTTATAGGGTGATGTTGCCCACTTTGTGGGATGACAGTGGTTGGTAAGCGCTGTTAAAGGATATGTAAAGTTTTTTTCTCCAATTGCCTTTCAGGACAACCCTGGAGAGAGTGTAGCTCCGCCCACTTTGAGGAAACACTTGCTGATGCTTTAAAACCCCTCTTCTTCCACCATGGCCTCAGTTATTGTGTTTCCTCCGCCATGGTGGAAGCACTTGCAAGAACCAGGGCTGCGCTCTCTCCAGGTGGAGTAGGATGAAGCCGTACCTTGTGCTGTGTACAGCAGGAGACCATCCCAGCCCCCTCCCGGTACGATCGGAGTGGGTTCCAGAGCCCCAGACCTTCTCCAGCTCAGCAGAGCAGTGGCCGGCAGGGGGGTCGAGGCGTCTGCATACCCGGAGGCCGGGTTTTTATATTTTCGCACGTTTGCGCTGAGTGGCTTCTGGGTTTTCCCCTGGCGGGCAGATGACGCGGCGGCAAGTGACGCGGCTTCCTGTTCGGGCGGGGTGAACATTAATTCCGGTCGCCTGGAACGCATGGGTCCGGGGGCGGGTCTATAGACCGGTGCTTTCGCTTCCGGCTAGCGTATCGACGCCGGTCCCGGGAGTTTTAAAATCAGCTGTTTTCGTTCTCAGTTCCCCGCTGCGCTCTCTGCATAATGGAGAAGAGATCTTTAGTGATGGTGGAGGCAGGCACCTTAAGCACCGGTCAGGCCCAGGTAAGAGGGGCACAACAGTGCTTTTATTCTTCTCCTTATGGGCTGTTTTTCCTTGTCTCTGTGTTTCCTCCCTAAGGGGGGCCTGCCAATACAGGGTCAGAGGTCACTTCTCTCAGACCTGTAGTTTGGTGGTTGCAGTTCCCCTTGTATCTGCACTTAGGTTTTTCTTGCTATGGCTATCTGGTGGTGGTAAAGTGCTTTTTTATTGTTGGCACCAGGTGGTAGCATGGGCAGTAAGACAGCATTTTTCTGTCTTCTAGGAAACTGTGTCGGGTAAAGTGAAGCGAGCAAACCCGCCAGGCCAAAAGAAATGCCCCGCATGCAAGAACCCTCTGTGTGAATCATGGCAAAAAGCCTTATGTTGATCTTGCATTAGAGAGCTGGTGGAGGAGGAATCTTACCAACAGTATAAGGAGTTGTTTTCCTCGGTCCGTAAGCTCGCAAGCTCCTTAAGCTCCGTTAAAACACTGCTGGCTCAGAGTCCAGCAGGTCAGAGCGGTAGCCAGCAACCACACTGAGTCCCCAGGCATCTACCTCTAAACAGAGGGAGGTCATAGACTTGGAGGACGAAGGGGCAAGCACTCTTCCTTCCCTCAGGGATTCAGAGGATGAGGTAGAAGAGGAGGATGACAGCCGTAGTTCCAGATATAAGCTGTCTTTAGAGGAGGTGGATGACCTCCTGAAAGCTATTTATACAACTTTGGACATTCAGGAGGAGAAGGTCCAGTTGTCAGTTCACGACAGGATGTATCAGGGGCTGGATGACACCAAGTACAGGGTATTCCCAGTCCATAGAGTGCTGTCGGACACAGTTAAGAGGGAATGGAAGGATCCAGAGAGGGGCCCTTTCCTTTCCAAAAACCTTAAAAGACGTTTTCCCTTTGATGACAAGGAGTCAGAGGTGTGGAACAAAAAAACACGGGTTGATGCCGCCTTTTCACAGGTGTCACGCTGGACGGACTTAGCCTTTGAGGACATGGGGGTACTCAAAGATGCTATGGACAAAAGGGCAGATACCCTCTTGAAGAAGGCATGGGATTCTGCATCTGCCAGCCTCAAGCCAGCTATGGCATCTACAGTAGTGGCTAGAAACTTGGAGTGCTGGGTGGAGAAGTTAAAAAGCCACGTAGAGGCAGGAACACTGTGTAAGGATCTGGTAGAGTCATTTCCACTGATCCTAAAGGCGGTGAAATATATGTTTACGTCACACCAGCTGATCAACATATCAGCTGGAGTGACGTTGGTTACTGCACTTGAGCATACCCATCTGAGGCATTTTTCGATGGGGGGCATTTCTCGATAGAACACAGGCTCTCTAGGGAGCCGGTTCACACATCTCATTAGCGGCTGCAGGGCTGATTACACAGGAGTCCTGTAAATCTTTGGCCCCATTTCAGGTCTGAATTCAGGCAAAAATTCAGCCCTGAAACGGAGAACAGGGACGCACTGGACCCCTGCTGCGACATCAGTCATCGGTGTGAACCCAGCCTAATTGTTATGCACCTGAGGTGAGAGGCTAGATAGCCCGTTGTTGGATTGCACATACCACGGATTGGTTGAACCCTCATTGTTTATATTATGTGAAACCGGAAATTGCTTGGCAGCCATTTTGTTGTAGTCCATTGTAAAGAACGGGCTCCGCCAATCCTTTATTCAATAAACATGTTTTAGCAACGTCAGAAAGTTGCTGCTATGTTTCCACATAGATAAAATATTTGTGTTTTAATCCATAAATGCCATTATGGATCTATCTCTTCCTTATTATGTTAGGAGTAAGATTATGTCCAAGCATACAATATTGCATTTTAAAAGTGTACAATAGAACTTAAATAATATGTTACAGCGGATTGGTGTGTTATTCCTTGCTTATGAATAATGTAAATGCATAGATTTATGTCTTAACGCAGCTTTCCAAAGATTAGACTATACGGTCTGTTTATACATAAAACACCCCACGGCCATTTTCTGGTGGCCTGTTGTGTTATTGTAGCCGTTCAGTGCGCATAGTGCAATGAAGGCTAGTTAGGTTATACATTGTACAGAAGGCACCCCCGCGGCCATTTTCTAGTGGCCCGTTGTGTCAGTGTGAATCTTCCATTTTGGAATAGACCGCTGTGTACGACATACAATACTACGTATTTGTTACTCATCTAGACGTGCTTTGCTGACAGTCCTGATTGAGTATGTCTAAATAGAGGAAAAGGCTTCAGTCACATGACTGAAAGCCTGTGTGGAATTGTTGAATGTCTTAAAATCTAGGCAACATCCTATAAATACCATTAAAACCTATTAAAAACATTGTGCTAAAATAGATAAAGGATAAATAAGCACTTATGTTTATCCATAATAGAAAAATAGATAAAGGATAAATAAGCACTTTTATTTCTCCATAAGTGCGTACACAATTATTGATAGAGGGGGGGACTAGTGTATATATCCCCGCCAATAAAATAGTACGGATAAATAAATAACCAATCAGAATCCGAATTTCCAAAAAATACGGAAACCAAGATGGTAAATAAAATAATGTATATTTAGAATGGTGTTCCAAGTGCTTGATAGTGAAGAACACTAATAAGTTAAAAATAGATTAAATACACATATTAAAATCAACTTATAATAATAAAATTAGTTAATTTGGACCTAGTATAAAAATAGTTTGTAGTAAATGGTGGCCTGATTAATGAAATTTTATTTAAAATATTATGAAAACGCATATTAAACTCACAATAAGTATCTCTGCTAGGTGAGGAAACGTCAGACTATAATGTGTATATGTACCGGAAATGACCTGATGACTAATATATTCATTTCGTTTATACAGTTCATACCAGAGAATTAAAAATTACTTAAAAAACAATTTAAGTCAAATTCCACATTTAACCCTTCAGGTACTAAAGTTCTCATGGTAAATATCCACATGGATTCTTTCTGGCTAATCGTGCGTATCTTATGACTGCCCCTCCATGACGGTTTATACTTTTCTATTCCCCAAAACTGCATTTGAGAAGGGTCCCTATTGTGTACTAGATCAAAGTGTTTAGATACATTGTGCTTAGGGAACCCCTTAATAATGTTATTCACGTGTTCTTTGATCCTGACTTTCAGTTGTCTTTTTGTCCTCCCTATATACTGCAAATTGCAGCTGCACTGTATACAGTAGACAACCCCCTCTGTATGACACCCTATAAAATCACGTATTTTATGGGTCTGTCCAGTACTAGTTGATGTGAATTCGGTCCTTTTTCCTTGGAATTTCCTCGATTTGCAACACGCAAAGCAGTTTCTACAAGGATAGAACCCTATACCTGAAAAAAATGTGTAACCTGGTTTGGTAGGTGGCTCTATGACCGATTTCACTACTAGATCTCTCAGAGTGGGTGCCCTTTTAAAAACAATATTGGGATTCATTGGTAAAATAGTTTTTAGCTCTCTGTCGTTTGTTAGTATATGCCAGTGTCGTTTAATCAATCTGGTAACCTCCTTATGTTGAATATTAAAATCTAGTATAAGACATGGTGCTTGGTTTTGAATTCTATTTGTATCCTTAGGTTTGGTTTGCAGCATTGTCGTTCTATCCATGTCCCTTACTTGCATTATTTGTTTCTTTATCCAGACATCCTTATACCCTTTTTCCTTAAATCTATTTCCTATGAGGTCTGCTTGTTTTATAAAGTCCTCCGGTTTAGTGCAATTCCTTCGTATCCTTACCAACTGGCCTTTGGGTATATTAAAAAGCCAGGGTTTAAAATGACAACTATTAATAGACAAATAACTGTTGGCATCAACATTTTTAAAGTGCGTTTTAGTGACTATCTTATTTCCCTCTATGGATATATTCAAGTCGAGGAAATCTATAGTTTTCTCATCTATCTTCCACACTAAATTTATGTTTCTGTCATTTATGTTCAAATTTCCCAGGAACTCCTCCAAAGATAGTTTGCTTCCGTTCCATAAAATAATTAAATCATCAATGTATCTTCTGTATAGCGTTAATTCTGCTGGCATATTGCGATACACTGCTTCCTCCTCCCAGTGGGCCATAAACGCATTAGCCACACTTGGGGCAAATTTGGCCCCCCATTGCAATACCGATAGCTTGCCTATAGTAGCATTGGTTATGCCAGAAATAACTGTATTTTAAACAAAAATCCAGGCATTTAATCAAGAATTTTCTCTGTTTACACACCAAAGTACTATGTGCTCTCAGTAACCATTTTGTAGCTGCACACGCTTCGTGATGTTGGACTATAGTGTATAACGAAGACACATCAGCAGTCGCCAATAATGTGCGACCTTCCAATACCGGTACTGTATTCAATAGTTGTAACACATGCTTGGTGTCTTTCAAATATGCCCTTGTATTTTGTACTGCTGGCTGTATAAAATGGTCTATGTATTCTCCTATTCTTGAAGTTAGAGAATCAATGCCATTTACTATAGGTCTACCCGGAGGCGATTCTTTATCCTTATGTATCTTTGGGATAGTATAAATAATCGGAGTCCTGCAAGCCTCTGGAATTAAATACTTGGCTTCTTTCTTGTTTAGGATGTCTTTTTTGATTCCCAAATGGACTACCAATTCCAGCTCTTTCTTAAAAGCATTTGTGGGATTTCCTAACAGTTTAATATACGTCTTCTCATCCTGTAATTGTCTTTCTAGTTCTTGTAGGTATTGCTCCTTCGATTGTATGACCACTGCTCCTCCCTTGTCTGCTGGTCGTATGACTATATCTTTCCGTTGTTTTAATGATTTTATGCCATTTTTTATGTGAATAGGGTCCGAGACTCGTTTAACCTCAAGGGATTGTAGATCTTCAATCACTAATCTTTTAAATACCTCAATATGTTGGTTATTAGTGACTTTTGGATTATACACAGAATTATTCCGCAATGTACTTTGTATCGGTGATTCAGCATTCCTTTCAGTAATGGTTCTAGATTTAAATGGGTTACTCATAATATACTTCTTGATATTTAATTTTCTAATATATTTTTGAATCCCAATATAGGCATCAAACTTATTCAAATTTTTGACAGGGGCATGTTTAAGACCTTTGTCTAGTACAGCCAATTCATCTATCGAAATGGGTTTGCCACTTAAATTAATGACTCCTTCTCCAACTACTCTCTTTTTCTCTTGGACTCTCTTTCCCGCTCTGCAGCCTCTCTTGTTTCGGGGCTGTCGGCAGGTCTGTCCTCCTCCGGTTTTCTCCTCGGCGAGCGGTGTAATTCCCGTGGGGATCTTCTGGGGGAGTTGTGTCTCCTCTCCCTGTCTAAAAAAGCCCCTTGTTGATTCCTATCATATTGGTATTGATGGTTTGCATTTTCATAATAATGATAATCCTGATATTGTCTAAGAGGTTCAAACCTATTATAAGTATGTACTGGACTTCTGTCCGATCTTCCTTGTTGATAATAGTGTTGTTGTACTGGCGGTCCTCTGGAGTCTTTCTGGTTGTGTTGCCAGTTGTTGTATGGTTTTTTAAAAGGTTTCTTAAATGGTTTTTTCCAGAATTTCTTTGGTGTTTGTTGCCCATATTGGCCCATATTTCGTGGGTCTTGGTACGGTCTTAGTGTCTCATACTGATGTTGATTTCTTTGGTCATAGTTTGATCTGGCCATAGATGAATCTACATTATCCCACCTCGGTCCATTGGGTGGGTATAGAGATGTGGGGTCCTGTATCCGTACCTCCCTCATTGGAGTTGCATAATTGGATGGCTACGTTGGTTGTTCTGATTTATTTTGCCACTTAAAGGCACGATTGGCTTTGTAATCTGCAACATCTCTCTGGTACTTTTTTATCTTCCGTTGTTGCGCTTCCAAGTCTTTAGTAATGAGATCTTTATTGAGTTGTAGAGCTAGTTTCTTGAAGTCAGCTGAGTCCTTGTATGGTTCCAATTTTGTTTTGGTTTCTTCAATCAACGTTTCAATTGCCTGAGTTTTTCTTTGTTTTCTTTTTAACAGTAGTCTCAGACAATCTACACTTCTACTATTAAAAAATTCGAACCATTCCTCCATGGAATCTTTGTCCATTAATCCATCATTGGGTGGTATGTCCCATCGTAAACGCCTGGGAACTATATTTTCTCTTATGTACCGTTCAAATGTGTTGGTGTCCCACCATAGATTAACTTTTTTCTCCATTTGATGTCCAAGTTTTTTGACCATTCCTTCCAGATCATTATTACGTGTTTTAATTTGTGAATTAAAAACATCATCTAAATTGACACTTCTATTTTCTAAAAAAGTGAGCACATCCATAGTAGCAGCAGAGGGAAAATGTGAGGTGTACCAATAAAATAATCAAGAGTGACCTCCGCGCTATACTACTGGATAGTGGGACTCAGTGTTCCACACGTGTATAATTAATAAATATTAGTAAGTGCATGTGCATAAATATCCCATATACAATATAACTGAAAAAATGATTAAGGTGTGTTATCCAATAGAGACAAAAATCTTCCTCGGAATACAAAGCAGCCAAACCTGATAGTGTTCACAAACACAAAAACAAATGAATGAAATAAAGTGATCTAGCGCATAAATATAAACACACTCCTAGAAACGTAAAAAATGTGTCACCACTAGTGGTAATGCATCCATATAAATATAAAGTGCATCTAATGTGGTAAATAAATAAATAAAACAATCGATACAAGTGTACAGATAGTAATAGAACAACAAGTGAATAATTGCTAATAAAAAGAAAAAAGTCTCTAATAAAATGTAGAAATGGGTGAACAGTACAGTCGATGGGTCACTATGGTGATACCCATATAAAAGAGATAAAGGAGATAAAAAGTTCTGTGCTGGATGTTCTCTTAATTGATATCCCCAGTGTGGAAAAGGCAACTGTCAGCAAACGTGGTATGTGCAATCCAACAACGGGCTATCTAGCCTCTCACCTCAAATTCTTTCATTCAGCGTGTGGTCTAAACGGGTACGGTTCTCCTTTACTCCTAGGATTCCTTTCCTTGTTTGGAGGAGCCTTACCCCGGTATAATATATCGAAAGCCGTCACTGGGATCACTGTCCTCTAGCCAGCCAAAATCAGGATGGGTAGATGTGGCCACTCTCCAAATGCATACACCGCCAAACGGAAAAGGTGGGAGAAAACAAAAGCAAAAAAGGAGTGCCTCCAATAGTGAAGTATGTTGAAAAAGGGAGACTTTATTTATCAAATAAAACATAAAAGAAAAAGTATATCTGAAATGGACTCTTACAATGTAAAAAAACAGATCAAGCAAATAGCAAAAACAATGGCGTCTATCTGTACACTTGTATCGATTGTTTTATTTATTTATTTACCACATTAGATGCACTTTATATTTATATGGATGCATTACCACTAGTGGTGACACATTTTTTACGTTTCTAGGAGTGTGTTTATATTTATGCGCTAGATCACTTTATTTCATTCATTTGTTTTTGTGTTTGTGAACACTATCAGGTTTGGCTGCTTTGTATTCCGAGGAAGATTTTTATCTCTATTGGATAACACACCTTAATCATTTTTTCAGTTATATTGTATATGGGATATTTATGCACATGCACTTACTAATATTTATTAATTATACACGTGTGGAACACTGAGTCCCACTATCCAGTAGTATAGCGCGGAGGTCACTCTTGATTATTTTATTGGTACACCTCACATTTTCCCTCTGCTGCTACTATGGATGTGTTCACTTTTTTAGAAAATAGAAGTGTCAATTTAGATGATGTTTTTAATTCACAAATTAAAACACGTAATAATGATCTGGAAGGAATGGTCAAAAAACTTGGACATCAAATGGAGAAAAAAGTTAATCTATGGTGGGACACCAACACATTTGAACGGTACATAAGAGAAAATATAGTTCCCAGGCGTTTACGATGGGACATACCACCCAATGATGGATTAATGGACAAAGATTCCATGGAGGAATGGTTCGAATTTTTTAATAGTAGAAGTGTAGATTGTCTGAGACTACTATTAAAAAGAAAACAAAGAAAAACTCAGGCAATTGAAACGTTGATTGAAGAAACCAAAACAAAATTGGAACCATACAAGGACTCAGCTGACTTCAAGAAACTAGCTCTACAACTCAATAAAGATCTCATTACTAAAGACTTGGAAGCGCAACAACGGAAGATAAAAAAGTACCAGAGAGATGTTGCAGATTACAAAGCCAATCGTGCCTTTAAGTGGCAAAATAAATCAGAACAACCAACGCAGCCATCCAATTATGCAACTCCAATGAGGGAGGTACGGATACAGGACCCCACATCTCTATACCCACCCAATGGACCGAGGTGGGATAATGTAGATTCATCTATGGCCAGATCAAACTATGACCAAAGAAATCAACATCAGTATGATAATGGAGATCCATCTATGGCCAGATCAAACTATGACCAAAGAAATCAACATCAGTATGAGACACCAAGACCGTACCAAGACCCACGAAATATGGGCCAATATGGGCAACAAACACCAAAGAAATTCTGGAAAAAACCATTTAAGAAACCTTTTAAAAAACCATACAACAACTGGCAACACAACCAGAAAGACTCCAGAGGACCGCCAGTACAACAACACTATTATCAACAAGGAAGATCGGACAGAAGTCCAGTACATACTTATAATAGGTTTGAACCTCTTAGACAATATCAGGATTATCATTATTATGAAAATGCAAACCATCAATACCAATATGATAGGAATCAACAAGGGGCTTTTTTAGACAGGGAGAGGAGACACAACTCCCCCAGAAGATCCCCGCGGGAATTACACCGCTCGCCGAGGAGAAAACCGGAGGAGGACAGACCTGCCGACAGCCCCGAAACAAGAGAGGCTGCAGAGCGGGAAAGAGAGTCCAAGAGAAAAAGAGAGTAGTTGGAGAAGGAGTCATTCATTTAAGTGGCAAACCCATTTCGATAGATGAATTGGCTGTACTAGACAAAGGTCTTAAACATGCCCCTGTCAAAAATTTGAATAAGTTTGATGCCTATATTGGGATTCAAAAATATATTAGAAAATTAAATATCAAGAAGTATATTATGAGTAACCCATTTAAATCTAGAACCATTACTGAAAGGAATGCTGAATCACCGATACAAAGTACATTGCGGAATAATTCTGTGTATAATCCAAAAGTCACTAATAACCAACATATTGAGGTATTTAAAAGATTAGTGATTGAAGATCTACAATCCCTTGAGGTTAAACGAGTCTCGGACCCTATTCACATAAAAAATGGCATAAAATCATTAAAACAACGGAAAGATATAGTCATACGACCAGCAGACAAGGGAGGAGCAGTGGTCATACAATCGAAGGAGCAATACCTACAAGAACTAGAAAGACAATTACAGGATGAGAAGACGTATATTAAACTGTTAGGAAATCCCACAAATGCTTTTAAGAAAGAGCTGGAATTGGTAGTCCATTTGGGAATCAAAAAAGACATCCTAAACAAGAAAGAAGCCAAGTATTTAATTCCAGAGGCTTGCAGGACTCCGATTATTTATACTATCCCAAAGATACATAAGGATAAAGAATCGCCTCCGGGTAGACCTATAGTAAATGGCATTGATTCTCTAACTTAAAGAATAGGAGAATACATAGACCATTTTATACAGCCAGCAGTACAAAATACAAGGGCATATTTGAAAGACACCAAGCATGTGTTACAACTATTGAATACAGTACCGGTATTGGAAGGTCGCACATTATTGGCGACTGCTGATGTGTCTTCGTTATACACTATAGTCCAACATCACGAAGCGTGTGCAGCTACAAAATGGTTACTGAGAGCACATAGTACTTTGGTGTGTAAACAGAGAAAATTCTTGATTAAATGCCTGGATTTTTGTTTAAAATACAGTTATTTCTGGCATAACCAATGCTACTATAGGCAAGCTATCGGTATTGCAATGGGGGCCAAATTTGCCCCAAGTGTGGCTAATGCGTTTATGGCCCACTGGGAGGAGGAAGCAGTGTATCGCAATATGCCAGCAGAATTAACGCTATACAGAAGATACATTGATGATTTAATTATTTTATGGAACGGAAGCAAACTATCTTTGGAGGAGTTCCTGGGAAATTTGAACATAAATGACAGAAACATAAATTTAGTGTGGAAGATAGATGAGAAAACTATAGATTTCCTCGACTTGAATATATCCATAGAGGGAAATAAGATAGTCACTAAAACGCACTTTAAAAATGTTGATGCCAACAGTTATTTGTCTATTAATAGTTGTCATTTTAAACCCTGGCTTTTTAATATACCCAAAGGCCAGTTGGTAAGGATACGAAGGAATTGCACTAAACCGGAGGACTTTATAAAACAAGCAGACCTCATAGGAAATAGATTTAAGGAAAAAGGGTATAAGGATGTCTGGATAAAGAAACAAATAATGCAAGTAAGGGACATGGATAGAACGACAATGCTGCAAACCAAACCTAAGGATACAAATAGAATTCAAAACCAAGCACCATGTCTTATACTAGATTTTAATATTCAACATAAGGAGGTTACCAGATTGATTAAACGACACTGGCATATACTAACAAACGACAGAGAGCTAAAAACTATTTTACCAATGAATCCCAATATTGTTTTTAAAAGGGCACCCACTCTGAGAGATCTAGTAGTGAAATCGGTCATAGAGCCACCTACCAAACCAGGTTACACATTTTTTTCAGGTATAGGGTTCTATCCTTGTAGAAACTGCTTTGCGTGTTGCAAATCGAGGAAATTCCAAGGAAAAAGGACCGAATTCACATCAACTAGTACTGGACAGACCCATAAAATACGTGATTTTATAGGGTGTCATACAGAGGGGGTTGTCTACTGTATACAGTGCAGCTGCAATTTGCAGTATATAGGGAGGACAAAAAGACAACTGAAAGTCAGGATCAAAGAACACGTGAATAACATTATTAAGGGGTTCCCTAAGCACAATGTATCTAAACACTTTGATCTAGTACACAATAGGGACCCTTCTCAAATGCAGTTTTGGGGAATAGAAAAGTATAAACCGTCATGGAGGGGCAGTCATAAGATACGCACGATTAGCCAGAAAGAATCCATGTGGATATTTACCATGAGAACTTTAGTACCTGAAGGGTTAAATGTGGAATTTGACTTAAATTGTTTTTTAAGTAATTTTTAATTCTCTGGTATGAACTGTATAAACGAAATGAATATATTAGTCATCAGGTCATTTCCGGTACATATACACATTATAGTCTGACATTTCCTCACCTAACAGAGATACTTATTGTGAGTTTAATATGCGTTTTCATAATATTTTAAATAAAATTTCATTAATCAGGCCACCATTTACTACAAACTATTTTTATACTAGTTCCAAATTAACTAATTTTATTATTATAAGTTGATTTTAATATGTGTATTTAATCTATTTTTAACTTATTAGTGTTCTTCACTATCAAGCACTTGGAACACCATTCTAAATATACATTATTTTATTTACCATCTTGGTTTCCGTATTTTTTGGAAATTCGGATTCTGATTGGTTATTTATTTATCCGTACTATTTTATTGGCGGGGATATATACACTAGTCCCCCCCTCTATCAATAATTGTGTACGCACTTAGTGCTTATTTATCCTTTATCTATTTTTCTATTATGGATAAACATAAGTGCTTATTTATCCTTTATCTATTTTAGCACAATGTTTTTAATAGGTTTTAATGGTATTTATAGGATGTTGCCTAGATTTTAAGACATTCAACAATTCCACACAGGCTTTCAGTCATGTGACTGAAGCCTTTTCCTCTATTTAGACATACTCAATCAGGACTGTCAGCAAAGCACGTCTAGATGAGTAACAAATACGTAGTATTGTATGTCGTACACAGCGGTCTATTCCAAAATGGAAGATTCACACTGACACAACGGGCCACTAGAAAATGGCCGCGGGGGTGCCTTCTGTACAATGTATAACCTAACTAGCCTTCATTGCACTATGCGCACTGAACAGCTACAATAACACAACAGGCCACCAGAAAATGGCCGTGGGGTGTTTTATGTATAAACAGACCGTATAGTCTAATCTTTGGAAAGCTGCGTTAAGACATAAATCTATGCATTTACATTATTCATAAGCAAGGAATAACACACCAATCCGCTGTAACATATTATTTAAGTTCTATTGTACACTTTTAAATTGCAATATTGTATGCTTGGACATAATCTTACTCCTAACATAATAAGGAAGAGATAGATCCATAATGGCATTTATGGATTAAAACACAAATATTTTATCTATATGGAAACATAGCAGCAACTTTCTGACGTTGCTAAAACATGTTTATTGAATAAAGGATTGGCGGAGCCCGTTCTTTACAACGGACTACAACAAAATGGCTGCCAAGCAATTTCCGGTTTCACATAATATAAACAATGAGGGTTCAACCAATCCGGTTCCCCTGATGAAATCACATGACGTAACGCGTAGGGAGGGATCGGAAACAGTCACCCTTTGAACCGGAAGTGACGTGAGATCGGCGTTCAGACGCCATTGTTTTTGCTATTTGCTTGATCTGTTTTTTTACATTGTAAGAGTCCATTTCAGATATACTTTTTCTTTTATGTTTTATTTGATAAATAAAGTCTCCCTTTTTCAACATACTTCACTATTGGAGGCACTCCTTTTTTGCTTTTGTTTTCTCCCACCTTTTCCGTTTGGCGGTGTATGCATTTGGAGAGTGGCCACATCTACCCATCCTGATTTTGGCTGGCTAGAGGACAGTGATCCCAGTGACGGCTTTCGATATATTATACCGGGGTAAGGCTCCTCCAAACAAGGAAAGGAATCCTAGGAGTAAAGGAGAACCGTACCCGTTTAGACCACACGCTGAATGAAAGAATTTATGAGGTGAGAGGCTAGATAGCCCGTTGTTGGATTGCACATACCACGTTTGCTGACAGTTGCCTTTTCCACACTGGGGATATCAATTAAGAGAACATCCAGCACAGAACTTTTTATCTCCTTTATCTCTTTTATATGGGTATCACCATAGTGACCCATCGACTGTACTGTTCACCCATTTCTACATTTTATTAGAGACTTTTTTCTTTTTATTATCAATTATTCACTTGTTGTTCTATTACTATCTGTACACTTGTATCGATTGTTTTATTTATTTATTTACCACATTAGATGCACTTTATATTTATATGGATGCATTACCACTAGTGGTGACACATTTTTTACGTTTCTAGGAGTGTGTTTATATTTATGCGCTAGATCACTTTATTTCATTCATTTGTTTTTGTGTTTGTGAACACTATCAGGTTTGGCTGCTTTGTATTCCGAGGAAGATTTTTATCTCTATTGGATAACACACCTTAATCATTTTTTCAGTTATATTGTATATGGGATATTTATGCACATGCACTTACTAATATTTATTAATTATACACGTGTGGAACACTGAGTCCCACTATCCAGTAGTATAGCGCGGAGGTCACTCTTGATTATTTTATTGGTACACCTATGCACGCAGGCCCGTAAACAAGCGGAATGCATTCATTAAGAAACAAAAAAATATATATATAGAAAAATCTGCTTTTTTGGCAATTTACACCTCATGCATGCCAATGCGCACAAATACCCATTTACATATTGTGCAGACAAAAAGGCAAGAATAGGTTTTTGTGCAAAAATGCGCACGTTCGCGCCAAATTGCGCAAACGCATATATACGCAAAAGTGTGCGCAAATATATACAAAAGAAAAATGTCTGAAAAAGTAGATGCTCAAACAGGAGTATTATGTGCAAGAGGCCCTAAAGTGTTTAGATATTTGTAAGGATGTGCTCCGGCGTGTTCGCACAGCCCACGTGCAGAGCAGGCCAGGAAGTCAGCACTGCGCTAATCACAAGCAGTGAGACATTGCCCCGATGCGTGGCTGCAGAGATCAGGAAATGTCTCACTGCCTGTGATTAGCGCAGCGCAGTGCCGTCTTCCTGGCGGGCTCTGCACGTGGGCTGTGCCCGGAGCTCATCCTTAGATATTTGTCACGCACGTTTGTTCACATATACACAGGCATGCAAAATAATTTGAACCCCTTTATAACTTTTCCTGCACCTTTCTGTTTTATTAGGTAAATCAGCCTCACCAGTTTAACACATTATGGACATGCATTGTTTCACAGTAAATATATTGGTGTGTCATGCTTTTCTTTATCTGCAGGCAGACTTCAGGAGTAAACGAAAGTGAAACTAAAATCACTGCTGCTAGGAAATGAAACTTAACTCACCCTGGGCTTAGCAAAGAAAGCAGCCTTCAGGTAAATATGAGCATTGTTGAAATCAACATGCACAAAACAATACCAAACTATAAATATAACAAAAAAAAAAAAAGGCATGTTGCTTGTAATTGCATTAACACCACATGTTTCAGATCAACTCCTTCAATTAGATTTACCAAAACGACGTAATATGAGGACCTGTATCCAATTAAACAGGAGCACTATAGTTTTTATTAGATCTAAAGTAAATTGTACAATCAGATTGTAAGGTGTGTGTGCATTGAGCTTAACCGTATCTTGTAGATGCAACTTTTATAAGCATTCTAAAACTAATGATGATACTTTTTAATGAATTGCCTTGCTACATCAAACAATATCTAATGAAATCAATATCTTATCAATATTAGTCCTTACCCAGACCGCTTTCAGGAGACTTTCTGCCCAGCTGCCCACAGAGGTTTTGACCACAAGAGAGCATGGTGCCATCCTGTAGGAGAAACAGGGTGTGCGCCTCACCACATGCCACCTTCTGCACCCCTGCACATTCATCAAAGTCATCATTCTTTGTAAAGTGAATCTTTTCATCATCTTGGCCAGCAAGGCCCAGCTGGCCAAATTTGTTGTTTCCCCAGCAATACATGAGTGCCAGCTAGACAGATCTGATCCATGAGAAGCTTGCCTAGGTACTGAGAGGAGTGTATGTGTGACTCAGCAGGCTGATATCTAGACTCCACCTCACAGAGCTTAGTTTACAAGTTACTTTATTATGAAAATGCCTGATGTGTCACTACAGAACTAACAAGGAAGGAACATAGGGAGTTATTTACGAAAGGCAAATCCACTTTGCATTACAAGTGCAAAGTGCACTTGAAATTGCACTGAAAGTGCACTTGGAAGTGCAGTCGCTGTAAATAAGAGGGGTAAGTCTGAAATGAGGGGAAGTACTGCTGATTTTATCATCCAATCATGTGCAAGAAAAACAAAAATGCTGTTTTCTTTTCCTTGCATGTCCCCCTCGGATCTAGCTTCCAATTGCATTTTTAGTGCAATTTCAAGTGCACTTTGAACTTGTAGTTTGCACTTGTAGTGCTAAGTGGATTTGCCTTTCATAAATAACCCCCATAGTGAGAGGAAAGAATGAAGTGCAGAGACATATTGCTTTCGTGCATATTGCTTTTTGTGTGTTTTTGATGTAGTTTTGTGCATTTTGTGCTCTACCTGTTTTTTCTTTGCATATTTGTACTTTATTTAACTGGAAGGTTTCACTGTAATAGGAAACTCTGTGTGAGCAAATGAATTGTTTACAGATTTGATGACTGCTCAGGTTAATCAGATGCTGCTGTGCTTCCTGATAGCATCAAGCGCTGATTGGAGCTTTGGCTCAGTAAGCCCTCGTTCACACCAGGCCAATTTGACATGTTAAATCGTATGCCAAATTGGAGCCTATTGCTGGCAACGGCACTGTCCAAATCAGTGGAACGCCGATTTCAAACACGCCCTTAGTGTGAGCAAGGGCTTAAGCCTCGTACACACGATCGGATTGTTCACCAACAAAACCGTGGAATTTTGTCCAAAGGGCATTGGCCCAAACTTGTCTTGCATACACACAATTGTTGGCCAACAATTGTGAATGTAGCGACGTATTACGAGCCGATAAAGGAAAGGAATTTCAATAGTCATGCGCCACCCTTTGGGCTCCTTCTGCTAATCTCGTGTTAGTAGAAGTTTGGTGAGTGTCGATTCCCGCTTTTCAGCTCGTTTCTGCTTTTCAGGTTGTTCTTGTCAGTTTGTTTATGTTTTTCAGTGCGTGCTTGTCAGGTCGTTTCTGATTTTCAGTGCCTTTTTTTTCAGTTCGCTTCTGATTTTCAGTACATGCTTGTCAGTTCGTTTCTGATTTTCAGGTCGTGCTTGTCAAGTCCTTTCTGATTTTCAGTGTGTGCTTGTCAGTTTGTTTCTGAACGGCCGTTTGTCTACTAGCCATGTGGGGTTCTCGTCTGAGAAATCGTGCTATTATTGGGCTTGGAGTTATTGCTTTGACCAGTCCAGTCTGGGAGCAGGAGGAGGAGTTCTTGGACCAAAAATTAATTGCTTAATCGTGACCAATTCTGTCAAATGCCTTTGCTGCTGGAGCTCCAGGAGAATAATCCTGATGGTTTCAGGAATTATCTCCGGATGACGGACCTCTGCTTTCACCGTCTATTGGCATTGCTTACCCCCTATTTTAGTAAGCAGGACAAATGCATTCGGCAAGCCATTACTCCCAAGCAAAGGCTCGTTGCCACCTTGTGGTACTTGGCGACAGGGAGAAGTCTCCAGGATCTGAAGTTCATAACTGGGATCTCCCCTCAGGCTCTGGGAATAATTCCAGATACCTGTTCTGCCATTATCCAAGTCCTGCAGAAGGACTATATTCGGGTAAATTTTAGCCTTTAACTTGTTGCTGACCGCCCACCGTCAATTGACGGCGGAGCGGTGCAGCTCTTGTGGCGGGCCGCCGTCATATGACGGCGCTAGCTTTTTGGCCACTAGGGGGTGCGCTCATGCCGCGGGAGGCGCGCGTGCCCGCCGCGTCGCTGGGGACCCGATGCGCGTGCCCGGCGGCCGCTATTGCCCGCCAGGCACCCGCGATTGCCCGGTAACTAAGCAGGACGTGGATCTGTGTATGTAAACACACAGGTCCACGTCCTGTCAGAGGAGAGGAGACCGATGGTGTGTCCCTTGTACATAGGGACACCGATCGGTCCCCTCCCCCAGTCAGTCCCCTCCCCCCACAGATAGAATCACTCACATAGGGAACATATTAACCCCTGCAGTGCCCCCTAGTGTTAACCCCTTCCCTGCCAGTCACATTTATACAGTAATCAATTCATTTTTATAGCACGGATTGCTGTATAAATGTGAATGGTCCCAAAAATGTGTCAAAAGTGTCCGATATGTCTGCCGCAATGTCTCAGTCACAATAAAAATCGCAAATTGCCGCCATTACTAGTAAAAAAAAATAATAATAAAAATGCTATAAATCTATCCCCTATTGGGTGATCAAATACCACCAAAATAAAGCTCTATCTGTGGGGAAAAAATTATAAAAAATTTATTTGGGTACAACGTTGCATTGTCATTCAAAATGCGACAGCGCTGAAAGCTGAAAAATGGCTTGGTCAGAAAGGGGGTGTTCGTACCTGGTAGGCAAGTGGTTAACATCAGATTCTATGTATTTAACCACTTAAGGACCGAGCCTCTTTCTGAGATTTGTTGTTTACAAGTTAAAAACATTTTTTTTTTTGCTAGAAAATGACTTAGAACCCCCAAACATTATACATTTTTTTTCTAACACCCTAGAGAATAAAATGGCAGTCTTTGCAATACTTTCTGTCACACCGTCTTACAAGCGCACTTTTTTGGAATAAATACATTTTTTTAAATTAAAAAATTAGATAACAGTAAAGTTAGCCCAATTTTTTTTTATATTGTGAAAGATAGTTCGAGTAAATTGATAACCAATGTCACGCTTCAAAATTGCGCCCGCTCTTGGAATGGCGACAGACTTTTACCCTTAAAAATCTCCATAGGCGACGTTTAAAAAAATTCTACAGGTTACATGTTTTGAGTTACAGAGGAGGTCTAGGGCTAGAATTATTGCTATCACTCTACAAATTGCGGCGATACCTCATATGTGTTTTGTTTTAAACGCCGCTTTCATTCTACTCATGTATGTGTTCGCTTCTGCATGCGAGCTCGTCGGGATGGGGCGCGTTTAAAAATCTTTTAATTTTTTTTCTTATTTATTTTACCTTTTTTTTTTTTACATTTTTACACTGTTTTTAAAAAAAAAATTGGGTCACTTTTATTCTTATTACAAGGAATGTAATCATCCCTTGTAATAGAAAAAAGCATGATAGGACCTCTTAAATATGAGATCTGGGGTCAAAAAGACCTCAGATCTCATATTTACATTAAAATGCAATATAAAAAAAAATAAAAAATGTTGTCATTTAAAAAAAATAAAAATAAAATATGGCCCTTTAAGAGCTATGGGCGGAAGTGACATTTTGACGTCGCTTCTTCCCTGCAGTGATATGGAGACGGGTGGGAGCCATCTTCCCCTCACTCGTCTCCATACCCAGGCAGGGGACAGATGCGATCGCCTCCGCCGATGCCGACGACTTCGGTAAGCGGCGGAGGGCACCGGATCGCGGTGGGAGGGGGGGCCCTCTCCCGCCGCCAATACAATTGATCTTGCAGCAAATCAGCCACTGCTATAACAATGATATCCTCCTTCAAAGTACCGACTTATATCGTCGTGAGCTGGTCCGGAAGTGGTTAATGTTTGCTAATATATTGTATCAATTCCTTCATTCCATAATTACCATTATTGTAATATGCTGTGAATGTCCTCATGCATGTTGTAAGCTTTTAATGCTCCTCTTTTGTCCTTCATGCATATTTGCCTTCACTAACCTCCCCAGCATGCTATCCTGGGCCAACCCACACCTGTTGAAAATGCATTTGGAATACTATCCAGTTGGTTCAGGCTGTTTCTAACATCAATTAACCTGGCCGAATACAAGCTAAACCATGTTGTATTGTGCTGCTGCATACTGCACAATTACTTAGGTAGGAATGCAAGCAGCTACCTTGCCTCACTTCAAAGTGAGGTTGACTTTTCAGTGTCAGGCCCAGCTGATCCTGCTGTGATGACAGTTCTGGAAAGTGGCCGTGCTGGGTTGCCCCCCCAAACTGCCCGAGATGTCCGCCAACAGCATAAGGACTACTTTGTGGGTAGAGGGGCAGTGGCTTTGCAGCAAAATGAGAGCAGAGGGGGACTGTTTTAAGGCCACCCAGCGCATGGGACTGTGCCAGAATGGGAGTTTCAAGTTCCCCCCACCAGGTGAAGGTTAAGTAACCAATTAAGGTTTTAGCATATCTGGGGTCTCAGGTCAGCTGACTGCTGTGGGTCAGCTGACCTTTGGGAATCTTCCAGAAGGTAGTCACCTGACCCCCTGGAAGCTTCTAGATTGGGCAAAAGGCTATATAAGGCAGTGCATCAGGCATAGTGGCTGCCAGTTTCCTCAGCAATCCACCTGAGGAGCTATCTCTCTGCTTTATGGTGAAGAGCCTTGTGCAGCGTCTATTGGAAAGAGCAGGTGCTGAGGATGGGGAGGAGTGGATGCAGCACTGCCTCTCTTTACCTCTCTCTCTGGATCCATTGCCTCTCAGCATCCACGTCGGAGCCAGCATCAGCCGTGTCAGCCACCCCCATCTCCGCCTATGCTTCAGCCGCCGCCTCCGCGTTTTCCTCCGCCTCCTTTGCAGCCTCTCAGGACACAGACACACAGCTATCTCCTCCTTGGTGTGAGGTAAGGAGTATGGGCAACACGAGAGCGGGTTACATCAGCGGTGGGCGGGAGGAGGAGGCGGCCATTGATGGTACTGTTACAGGCACAGTGGTAGGAGGTTCCCCAGCCAAAAGAAGGAGGTCTCTCAGGAGAAGGTTTCTCCTTCTCACAGAAATGACACAGCGCAGCATAGGAGCCGGGTACCTGCCAGCAGCAAGAAGGAAGGAAGGGCTACAGTCCGGAATGGAGGTTCAGGGCACAGCAGGAGCAAAAGGGACACCCACAGTGGTCCCGCCTCACACTACAGACAGGCCAGTCAGCTTAACCTGGGGGCACCAACATCTGTCACACCGGTCGGCACCCCCCCCAAGTCTGGGCATCCCTGACAGGGACTGCAGCGGTCAAGGACAGCAAAGTACCAGGGAGAGTTTGCATGCAAGCTCTTCTGGACCCAGCATTCAGCCTCAGCTAGACTCACAGCACATCCCTGCAGTGTGCTCTCAGCCAGCTGCGATTGCTTCTCCAGGTAATGTTGCATTGTCTCAATTACAACTGCTGACATCTTTAACTTCTTCTTTGTCATCTCTTATAGATAGTTTTAAAACTGTCCCACCTGTGGTTACTGACAATGTTACTAGTTCTGCTGTTGCAGTTTTTGGTCTACCCCAGCTGCAGCAATTAGCAGTGTTAATGCTGACTCTAGTAATGCAGTTTCTGGGCAGATTCTGACTGCTCCATTGCCATCTGTCAGCAATAATACTGTTCAAACAAATGATTTTGCACAAACCCAAACTAATGTCCCTGAAATTTTGGAAAAGAGGCACTTCCTTGTACTCTGTCCCCGCTAGACTACCATTTTCCTTCCAGTTTTAAAGATAAGATTATCCGGGGGGATTTTGTAGATCTGCTTTCTCTCCTTCCGTCCTCAAAAGAATTTTTATTTAAAAGTGACAAAAAGGAAGAGAGAACAGTAGATGGTAGACGCAGGCCAGTGCCTAGGAATTTTAATAATTGGCTACAGGCATTCTATATATATATGCTAGCATTATCTGTGAAAATGATCCAGGGAAGAGTGTGGGTTTATTTCAGCATCTGGACATTGTCTTGGAGGCTTATAAAAATTTTGGTGGGATATCCTGGTTTGTTTACGATGAGTCCTTCAAAAAAAAAAAAAAAAAAACAAACTCTCAGCTCATCCCAGTCTGAAATGGGGTTGTAAGGATATCGGTCTTTGGCTTAATTTTTTTTTTCTTCCACAGCGATCATTCACTAACAAACCATTTCTTCCAGCACCAGCGGCAGTTACCAATTACAAGAAGGTATGTTTTTCTTTCAATGATACACAATGCAAGTGGCCTGGTTCCTGTAGGTATAGACACGAATGTGCATTTTGTGCAGGGGCACATCCCGTGGCAAAATGCTTCAAAAAAATGGCAGTTACCAGCCAATCACAAGGTAGAGAGGCTCCAACGCCAGTGAGGCTGCCAAGAATGGCCCCCTGGCTGCAATGGTACACAGACAGACAGATGGCCCTTCTACTGTGTGAGGTGTTCAATGGGGGTTTTTTACCCCCCCCCCCTTTTCAGGGCCAAGGTTGTGAGTTTAAAAGGAATTTGAAATCCACCTTGGATCTGCCAGAGGTGGTGAGGGAGAAAATTTTCAAGGAACTTCAGGCAGGTAGGGTTGCTGGACCTTTTTCATGTCCGCCTTTTCTAAACTTCAGGATCTCCCCACTGGGGGTTGTGCCCAAAAAAGAAATGGGTTCTTACAGGCTGATTCGCCACTTGTCATTTCCTAAAGGGGATTCCTTGAATGATCAGATAAGTGCTGAATCAGCCTCAGTGCACTATTCCACATTTGAGGATGCATTGTCTTTAATACATAAATTAGGCCCTGGAACTTTTCTGGCTAAAGCAGATGTACAGTCTGCCTTTCGTTTATTGCCCATCATTCCTCTATCTTTTAATTCCCTAGGTTTTTGTTTTGACGATTGTTTTTTCTTTGATCGCTGCCTCCCCATGGGAGGCTCGCTCTCCTGTACTTATTTTGAGGCTTTTGCTACATTTATTGAGTGGGTGGTAAAAGTCGTCTCAGGTTCATGTTACTTACTACATTACTTGGATGACTTCCTTTTTCTTGGTCACTCATTTCAGGACTGTAATAATGTGCTGACTTCCTTTTTGAAGGTTTGCAAGGACTTTAACATTCCATTAGCTGGGGAAAAGACTATACCTCCCACCTCACGCATGGTTTTCTTGGGTATTATCATTGACACTGGCGCTGGGGTTTTTGAACTCCCAGCAGATAAGATAGTCACTTTGCGTTATATGATTAATTTCATCCTGCGAAACAAGAAGGCCATGTTGAAAGAGATGCAAAAACTGCTGGGTCTATTGGCCTTTGCCTCTAGAGTTTTGCCGGTTGGCAGAATATTCTCTAGACGCTTATATTTGGCTATTTCGGGCTCAAGTCCCCAACATCCCATATTAGAATCACGGTTGAGATTCAAGAGGACCTTTTGGTATGGGCTCAGTTTTTAGAAGATTTCAACGGTAGAGCTATTTTTCAGCAGGTTCAGTGGGTTTTCTCAGCATTATGGAACACTCACTGGTGCGCCTCTGGGTGGCACTCAGATTGGCGTACAAAAGGTTATTTAAAGAATATAGTAGTTTTGGAGTTATTTCCATTTATAGTAGCATTAGAGATTTGGGGAGAGCAGTTGGTGAATTAAAGGATCCTGTTTAGTACAGACAACAAGGGGGTCCTTTTTTGCCATTAACTACTTGTCCTCAACATCCCCTCCGGTCATTGTTCTGATTCGGTACTTGGTTTTCAAGTGCTTGAGTCTCAACATCTGGATGAAAGCCCGCTACCTGCCTGGTAAGTTTAATGACGTTGCGGATTCTCTTTCAGTTTTGCAGATGGTGAGATTCAAGTCTCTGTTTCCAGCTGCGGACGATTTAGGAATCCAGTGCCCTTCACAACTGTGGAACTTGATCTGAAATGTGTTTGGGGGGAATATTGAGAGATCCATCGCCCCATCTACCTTTTCGGCTTATTCATCAGCATGGCTGATGTGGCTGTCTCATCTAAGATTATCGGGCAACCCGCAGCCCCCATTCTCTGAGAGTTTAGTGTTGTCATTTTTGGACAGTTTAATGGCTGAGTTACTATCCTGGTCTCACATTAACAAAACTTTGGCGGGTGTTTCCTTTTTTCTCCAACTACAGAATTACCCTGCCTTTTCTTCCCTGTTTTCAGTTAGGCAGGCCCTGAAGGGCTATAAGAAGGCGACGTTTCGGCGGGACTCCAGAATGGTGATTACGCCTGACATTCTTTCCCGGTTGTGTTCAGCGGTTGACACAGTTTGTTTTTCGCCCTATGAAGCAGTTCTTTTTCGGGCCGTTTTTTTTTTTTTTTCATTATTTTTTTTTTTTTCGGGGCGTTGAGGATTTCGGAGGTGTTACCCCCTAATAAGAATTCAGCGCCAGGGCTCCTATTATCGCACGTTTTATTGGATGTAGATAACGTCAAGTTATTTATTCCAAGATCTAAAACTGACCAGTATGGGAAGGGTGTTTGGGTTCAACTTCTCCCATTTCCTGGGTCACCTATTTGCCCGATCATTCTACTCCGGAAGTTTCTTAAAATTAGGTATGAGCACAGCAATATTCTGTTCATTCATTGCAATGGCCTTCCACTGACCAAGTACCAATTCAATGCTGTTTTCTCAAAATGTTTGGCCTTGCTGAACTTGGGCAAACTGTCGCTGTCTTCCCATTCATTTCGTATTGGGGCAGCCACTGAGGCCGCCCGGTTGGGTTTACAAATCGGTGTTATTAAACGGATTGGTAGGTGGCAGTCCGATGCTTATAAGTTATACATTCGTCCTAATTGTCTATTTTAATCCACAGGTCAGTCTCTGTCCGTTTGGATCATAGGGCATTCATACATATTCTGGGCTGAAAGGAGAGCTTTGCGAAGGATTTATACCGAAAGCTTGAATTTTGATCCCTCATTGGTAAATATAAGTTGGCACGGTAGGAGAGGTATGAGATGGTCGGACCTATTTGATAACTTAAGTTTGCTATTTCAATCCTTACCGGTCCCTGACATTTTGATTTTGCATCTTGGGGGTAACGATATCGGTACTGTTAAGACTTTGGACTTACTCTTTCAAATCAAGAACGATGTGTCTCTGTTTCAGCTATCATTCCCCAATATACGTTTATTTTTATTTTTTTCAGAAGTTATCCCAAGATTAGTTTGGTTAAACTCCCCTTTGGACAAGGTCAGGAAAATGTATCAATCGGGCATTGGTCAAATTTTTGCCTACGATTGGTGTTTTTTTCGTTTAGGCATATAGACTTGGAAGGTGGTTTAGTCTGCCTGTTCAGAGATGACGGTGTTCACATCTCTGATATCGGGTTGGACATATTTAATAATAATTTGCAGGCTATGGTGGAGTTGGCCGCGCTACGGGGGTCATGAGGCCAGGCTTGTGTTTTGTATATAGATAAAAACACAACCCTGGCTTGTGGGAGTGGTTATTTAAAAGTTGGTTATAAGTTCATCAACCTGAGTCATAGTGGCTGGGTTGTTATTGGAAGTTGGTTGATTAACAGTTTGTTGGTGATTTCATTTATCTATCTATGAATACTTTCATGTTTATTTATACCAATAATAAAGACCGCGGCCTAGTTTACTCCACCATGTTGTCTGTTATTATTTATTACAGTTAATCAGTTCTGGCTACATTCCCATGAGAGCAGAGGGGGACTGTTTTAAGGCCACCCAGCGCATGGGACTGTGCCAGAATGGGAGTTTCAAGTTCCCCCCACCAGGTGAAGGTTAAGTAACCAATTAAGGTTTTAGCATATCTGGGGTCTCAGGTCAGCTGACTGCTGTGGGTCAGCTGACCTTTGGGAATCTTCCAGAAGGTAGTCACCTGACCCCCTGGAAGCTTCTAGATTGGGCAAAAGGCTATATAAGGCAGTGCATCAGGCATAGTGGCTGCCAGTTTCCTCAGCAATCCACCTGAGGAGCTATCTCCCCTCCCCACCTCCCTTGTCGCGGCCTATAATATTATGTGGTTTTATTACCATCCTTTGCTCTAAAGGAGTGGTTATTTAAAAGTTGGTTATAAGTTCATCAACCTGAGTCGTAGTGGCTGGGTTGTTATTAGAAGTTATAATATTATGTGGTTTTATTACCATCCTTTGCTCTAAAGGAGTGGTTATTTAAAAGTTGGTTATAAGTTCATCAACCTGAGTCATAGTGGCTGGGTTGTTATTGGAAGTTGGTTGATTAACAGTTTGTTGGTGATTTCATTTATCTATCTATGAATACTTTCATGTTTATTTATACCAATAATAAAGACCGCGGCCTAGTTTACTCCACCATGTTGTCTGTTATTATTTATTACAGTTAATCAGTTCTGGCTACATTCCCATGTTGCTGATAAGGAATAAATATTTTATTTGATACTAAATTCCTATTTCATTTTAATTACTGTTTGTTTCTTATCTGTCTCCTAGGTTCTAAAATGGCCTTAATCTTGGCCATTTTCTTCAATAGTGCAAACTTAACTTATTTGCTCCATGGAGTGACAATCTCTTCTTCAGCTAACTATTATGTTGTGCTGTGGGTCTGTTACACACACAATGTTATTGTTGTTAATGTATGTAATGCATTAATGTTAAAAAAAAATATTCAACCTTTTCAACTCCTTTAATTGCTTTGAGGCCCTAAAATTGCCTGAGTTTCCAACATTTTAGAGCACATTGTCACTGTAACTACACCAACTTAACAAATACACTGTTATTACGCATTGAAATAAGAAGCCACACATTGTTTAGTATAAAATATTTTACTCCAAGCACATTCACATGTGCGTTCTAAAAGGTTTTTGAACAAACCAAGATCTTGGTGTATAACATGTATGTTTGCCATTATTTTGCCTTTTTGGGACTAAACAGGCATGTTTAAAAACAGATACAGAACAGAAAAGATACACATCCCCAACTCAGGAACTTACAAAGTTCAACTTTGATAAAGTGAAGGCCATACTAGAAATTAGTATCCCAAAACTGTGTTGATGTTGCCTTCCTCAGATGGGGTGATCTTACCCCTCTAAAAGCCAAAATTTTAAGCTAGGTACACGTAAAGGTCCCTTATGATCCCCTGCCTAATATTTGTGTAGGTACAAACAGGTTATTTCCTAAAGCCCCAAAACACACAATGGGGTTTATTTACTAAAGGCAAATCCACTTTGCACTACAAGTGCACTGCAAGTCCACTTGGAAGTGCAGTTACTGTAGATCTGACGGGGATATGCAAGGAAAATAAAAAACAAAATTTTTGCTTGTACATGATTGGATGATAAAATCAGCAGATATTTCCGTCAGATCTAAAGCAACTGCACTTTCAAGTGCACTTGTAGTGCAAAGTGGATTTGCCTTTAGTAAATCAACCCCAGTGTGTCAAGATGTGCTATCTCCCATCACGGGATATCAATGTACGCGTTTTGGGGGTGCAACCCCTTCCTCAAAACTAAAGTAGGTGAGAGGAAGGGGTTGCACCCCCGAAACATGTCTATTGATTCCCCATGATGGGAGCTAGCACATGTTGACACATTGGGGGTTATTTCTGAAAGGCCAATCCACTTTGCACTACAAGTGCACTTGCAGTGCATTTGTAGTGCAAAGTGTATGCATGCAGAAGAGAGATGGTCACGCACCAGCATCATGATGCACTGAGAGTGGAGTTTCACGCATGCGCAGTGTATATAAAGCCATAACGCGCGGTCGATGTAACAGCCGTAGGAACGATCCGGGAGTGGAGGACGAACAATCGACATCGCCAAAAGGAAACATAAAATGAAGGTACAATTGTAAATTTGGGCATCAGTGGTTAGTGGGTTAGGTGCCTATACTTCTTATAGATTGAGGCCTATATTGGGACCAGATTATGAGTTTAGCCCGACATTAGGGTTTGTCTTGTGTTGCGTCTTGCAGGCACCTGCTAATTCATTTAATTCCCAATGGTGGATAAATTCACAGTGCCAGACTTTTTGCCAGAATTTATACAGCAGTACCGGGAGCTGCCGTGTTTATGGCAAGTCAAAAGTAGGGATTAATCAAATAAAATCAAGAGGAAGGCAGCGATGGAGAAACTGTTGGAGTTGGTGAAGCCTCTGTATCCCATGGCAGACATCAATTATTTGAAGGCCAAAATTCGTAGCCTGCGTAGTACTTATAATATGGAGCGCAAGAAGGTCATGGAATCCCAGAGATCGGGAGCATCAGCAGATGACATATCCCCAGACTGTGGTACTACAACAGCCTGCGTTTTTTTGTCTGACCAAACAGAACCACACCCATCACTCTCAACGCTTCCTTCCACATCGGCTGAGGCCATAGCTCCTGAAGACCACCCTGGTCCTTCTACACAGAAAGAAGATGTGGAGGAGCCCAGCTTGACCCAGGTATAGCATTGTTGAATATATTTGTAGACAAAAATAGAATGATGTTAACTAGATGTTATTGATCCCAAATTTCTGCCTTAACAAAGTGGTTTACATATCAATGATTGGGACAAGAATGAATAATGCTGGGGTCAGAATGATAGTCTTTTATTTTTGGCAACATTCAATTTGCAAAAGTCAGCTCAAAATTGTGTGTGATTGATGACCAAAAAGCCACAACTATGTACAATATTCATACACATGAAAGTCTCAGTCAGGGCGAGCCTGTGCCCAGCAGCCCCTATGCCCTCCTACTAAAAGGGCCAGGAAGACCAGAAACCTGGATGACACCATGGCTGCCTTCCTCAGGCATGCGACAAGTGCCATTAGCACAGCCCCGGATGCACAGGAGGCATTTGGCTCCATGACCGGAGCCTAATAAGCTGAAGGATATGGAGGAGGACCAACGCGGTATGTGTGAGGAGCTGATCCTGAAGCTCCTCAACAAGGGGAGATGGGGCCAAATTACACAGAAAACCCACATCTGCGATTTAAATAACAATCCTCCTCCACCTCCACAGACACCACAGCCACCCCACCCACCACAGAAGCATGGCAGACTGTGGCAAATGCAGCCCCAACACCCCCAACAAGCCCGCTGGGCTGGGGATTTTCACCCCTACAATTTTTAATTTTATTTTTGTTTATTTTTAAAATTATGATTTGAGTTGTTCTACTTTTTTTGTGCAGAGAATGCATTTTTTATTTAATTTAGTTTATTTATGTGGAAGGAAGCGTGGAGAGCAATGGTCTGGGTTCGGTCTGGTCTGGCAAAAAACGCAACGTTGTAAGACCACAGCCTGGGGACATATATGTCATCTGCTGCTGCTCCCGATCTCTCGGAGTCCAGGACCATATTGTGCTCCCTATTTTTTTTTAAAAATATTTTTATTAAATTTTTGAAAAACAGTACAACACATGCATACAAAACAATACATGTATAAAACATACAAGGAACAGTACAACAGTACAGTCCTATCTACATACCTACCCACAACCCAAAAAAACAGAACCCAAAGATGGGCAACCTACCACATCCTGTGGCTGATGAACTAACGTAGTTCATAGAGCCCCCCCTTCCCTGCCCTCCCCCCCCCCCCTGTTCCCCCCTCCCCCCTCCCCCCCAACCTTGCGTGCAACTCAATGCTTTGGAGTGTACCATATTATAATGCAGTGAATTTAACCTACTCCCATCATGCCATCCCTGCGTATACGAGGGGATATGGACTGTCCACCGTTATACCTTCAAACATAGAGATTAATAACCACTCTACATTAAAGTGTTACATTTTCAAGCATGTCATATTTAGATCAGCGTCTAACAATTATTTCTATCAACCCACAGTGTATGATGAGTCTAACCAAGGTTGCCATACTTTGTAAAACTTCTTCTCACAGCCTCTAGATCTATATGTCGCTTTGTATAGGGGGATAACTTTATTTACTAAACCCTTCCAGAATGACAGCGTAGGAGCCTCCATCTTTTTCCATTTTAAAAGTATGGCCTTCCTGCCATAGAAAAGGCCAATGTTCAGGAATGTGCGATGTGCCCTTGAAGGAACTACCTCCTCCACAAGGCCGATCATACACACCCTGGGCGTTTGGGGTATAGGTATACTCAGCACTTCCGTCAAACAATCTGTTATACCGGCCCAAAAGGGTTGTATTTGTGGGCAGCTCCAGAAAATGTGTTCGGCATCCGCCAGGGAATAGTCACAGCGCCAGCAGCTGCTGTTGGATGATGAGTAGAATCGAGCTAGCCTGGCTGGTGTGAAGTAGATTCGGTGCAAAAATTTAAACTGTATCAATCTATCCCTCGCCGAGACCAGATGTTTAAAGGGGTGATCCCACATGTCATTATTGTGCTCCCTATTAAATGGACTCCTCAGGTTCCCAATTTTGCACTTCACATAATTGATTTCTGCCCTGGGGTACAAACGCTTTACCAATTCCAACTGATTCTCCATCACTGCCTTCCTCTTGATTTTTATATGACCTTGTGCTGTATATTAAATAAAAAATATTTAGTTTGAAAAATACTTGGCTATGTGTTTTACTTAAAAAAGGACAGTTTGTTTGTGAGCAGGCAGGTATATTCTCTCGTTATCTGTAAGGGACCCCTTGGGGATATGTTTAATCGCTAGAACTTTCATGGCCTTGAAATCTCTTGCATGCTGTTTAGAGAAATGTCTTGGCACACTATGTTGGACCAGACCTTTCTGTATAAATCTGCGATGTTCGCCTACCCTAGTGTGCAACGTGCGTATGGACCGGCCTACATATAACAGATTACATGAACATTTGAGTAATATATATATATATATATATATATATATATATATATATATTATATAAAACAAACAGGTGGTGGTGAACAGTACATCAGAAGTCTCCCAGTGCAATGCAATCAGAACATCCCAAACGGTCATATATAGAAAGTTCAGAGGATTGCTGCACAAAAATGTATTGAAATTAAAAACATACAAAAAACATACAAAAAATGTATCAAAATTGTTCCATTGTATACAGGCATAACCCACTTTTTAGTACGCAATGGGGTTTATTTACTAAAGCTGGAAAGTACGAAATCAGGCTCACTTCTGCATAGAAACCAATGAGCTTCCATGTTTTATTACCAAAGCTTAATTGAACAAGCTGGGGTTAGAAGCTTATTGGTTTCTATGCAGAAGTGAGCCTGATTTTGCACTTTCTAGCTTTAGTAAATAAATCCCATTGTGTACTTAAAAGTGGGGTATGCCTGTAGTTACAGTTTTGGGCTATATTGCTAGCGTCCTTCCTCAGACTGGAACATATCACAATTGAAGTATTCTTTTCACAACATTTATAAGAAAGCATAATTTGAAAACAATTGCATTAACAAGGTCATTATCCATCATCACATCTTTAATCGAAAAAAGCAAGATGAAAAAGGCTAGAGACTGGATACGAATTCCTATTCACTCTAACATGCATCCCTGGTGTCAACCTATATTATAAAATAGAAAAGAGAGAAAAACACATGCCTTTTTATCTTTATATTCAGTAAGCACCATATCATTTAAAACAGGTCATATGTTGAACAACCCATACTTCATGAGTCACTCATACAAACAAGTACAGATCGATTTCTGAGTTTAACTCTTTGGGGTACATAGTATCCGAAGAGTGGATCCACTGTACTTCTTTCCTTCTTAAAATTAACTCCCGATTGCCACCTCTCCTACTGCGACTTACTCCGTCTATAACCATAAATTTCAGTTGATAAATCGCATGGCCCTTTTCAACAAAATGCCTAGCTAGTGGAAGTTGAGTGAGTTTGTCTCTTATAGAGTATTTATGCCGGGCACATCGGTTGTTTACTTTTTAGAAGATAGAGGAGACAACAGGAACATTTAAACACATAGATCACATATGAAGACTGACAGGTGTAATATCCTTTAATTTCAACTAATCATTTCACACTAATCATGGGGTACTTTGTCGCAGTAAGTGCGCTTAAGCACCATATAGCAATATGGTGTGACCAAATCCCCATATTTTTTGATAATTTTTTTTGAAAATGTCTAGGTGTTTTAAATAGCCTTGCTGGAGGTAAATGCCAGTTTTGCATGTGTGCGCTGTAATATATTTGTTCTGTTGTATGGTCTTATGGCAGCACCATCTTTATGCATTTTTTAGGGTGTGCCCCCCAACTATCTATTATGTCACAAGAACATTTAATCACATAGATCACATATGAATACTGACAGGTGTAATATGCTTTAATTTCAATCCTATGATCTCTGTGTGGGTGAGACAGAAATGTACACCTAGTCATTGTGTTGCATTGAATGCAGCTCAGACAGGGGAAAGAACCATTGTTTTTAGGTCCCAGGAATGTTACAGGAGGGGTGGGGATATGGTATTGATCAGTCCTCACTAGTCTGTCTTGCAATGTTCTACCCCATCTTTAAGATGGAAGAGGGTGTGTGTTAAATTAAGAAATATTGAGATAATTTTTACCCAATATGGACCAGTGTTTCCTGATAATACTAAAAATCCTGAAGGAGAAGGGATGAAATTGAGCCACAAATGGAATCCTGCTTTGTCTAATAATTTTGGGTTTGATGTCTAATGAAATCATCTCCCGTTCTTTATGTACCACCTCTGAAGGGTAATCCCTTTGTGTGAGTCTCTTTTCCATTTAATTAAGTCGCTGATATCGTCCCTCTGGATCCTATTTACCTGAGTAAGTTGGCTTTTGGGAATGGATTTAAATACACCTGTTGGGTGAAAGCTGGTATAATGTAATAACTGATTACGAAATAGGGACAACCAGTAGTGTCGGTTGCTTAACCCCGCGCTTGGAATATATAGGCAAATTATTATTGAATCCCTAATTGATTAAGGGTATGCAACAAATATATGAACTAACAAAAACAAATATTGAATAACAAATATTGTAAGCAATAATGAGCTGCTCCCTATAAAAATCGGCGTGATTTAAAGAATAGGTTATAAGGTGTAGTAGGGGCGCTAATTAATTGACACACCTAATAAATATCAGGTATGTGTAATAAAAACGAGCTAATTACCCTTGAGTATAGTGCTATGGATGAGCCATCCACTGTGAACAGTAATACCTAAAAATACAATGCTATATGCCTAGTTCTACCACACATTCCATGTACACTATATTACGCACACATTATCAATCCATTGCAAACCATACAAGTTTCTTAGAATGTGACTAATACCTCCGCCAAACAAACCAAAAAATTGTGTACAAAACAAACTCAAATACCTCCTTTAGAAAAATATTGCTATTGATTCGGTGACTGACTGTGACTACAAAATAGCATGTGTAATTACCACATAAAGTGCATATATCTTATCAAATTGTTACACATTTAAATGTAAGCTAGATTGTGACCAATAATAAGTGGTTCTGAACATGTGGTCATACATAAAAAATGATGTGGTTAAACATACAGTCCATAAACAATTCCAATGATACTGAAAAAAAACCTCAAAAGATATAAAAACTTATTGTGTTTTAAAAAGTAAAAAGGAAAAAGAAAGTTTGTGACAAACAATTCTTGCTGAAAAATTGTGATAATTCATTCCTGTTGATATCGCAAAAAAAACATCACCACAGATATCCTTTTACACCCAGAAAGTGATGCCAGTGAAGTTTGGATGGCCGCTTACCAGATGGAGTTGATTGTCTTAATTAAAAGCCAATCAATCGCACTTGTACAGGATTGTGCCTGTTCACAGCATATGCACCCGTTTTCTAGGCAACTCTTCCTCCTTCTCAGATCAGCTCGCATGTATTAACATAGGTGGGAATATAAAAAAACGCACCTCATAGCGTAAAATTGTTTTATTAAAACTGAATAAAAAATGTACAACAGCCAAATGGCTACTCACATTGTTGGGTGCCTACCCGGCACTGGGGCTGCTTGCTTGTAATCAAAGAATGGGAGAAATATTTTCCCTTTAGGACGTTTCCTGTGGAGCTCCGGCGTGCGTTCCACTCGCTCAGTCTCTGCACCTTGCAAACAGGAAGTCCAGGGAAAACTGTGTCAGGTGATCAGGTACCGCCTACCGACGTACGTTTCGTAGCTCCACCTGTCAGTGCCCACAGTGCCATCTGTCAGTGCCCACAGTGCCATCTCAGTGCCCACAGTGCCATCTGTCAGTGCCCACAGTGCCAGTGCTGCACATCAGTGTCACCTACCAGTGCTCATCAGTGTCCCCTACCAGTGCTCATCAGTGTCCCCTACCAGTGCCCATCAGTGCCACCTATCAGTGCCCATCAGTGCCATCTATCAGTGCCATCCATCAGTGCCCATCAGTGCCATCCATCAGTGCCCATCCGTGCCACCCATCCGTGCCACCCATCCGTGCCCATCAGTGCCATCTTTGCTGTACCGACTTATCTGTCCCCACCAGTGCAGCCTATCAGTGCCCACAGTGCAGCCTATCAGTGCCCACCAGTGCAGCCTCATCAGCGCATATCAATGAAGCAGAAAAATTACCTGTTTGCAAAATTTTATAGCTAACTATTAAACATGATTAATTTTCCATCTTTTTTTGTTTGTTTAGCAAAAAATAAAAACTCCAGCTGTGATTAAATACCACCAAAAGAAAGCTCTATTTGTGGGAAAAAAAATGATAAAAATTTCATTTGGGTACAGTGTTGTATGACCGCACAATTGTCATTCAAAGTGCGTCACCGCTAAAAGCTGAAAATTGGTCTGGTCACGAGGGGGGGGGGGGGGGGGGGGGTTTAAGTGCACAGTAATCAGGTGGTTAATGACAGTTGAGTTTGGCAGAGGCATCCTGGCTTCTGTTTTTTTTGTCAGAATTGAGAAGTGTGTAGCATTATCCCTCCCCTGTTTTGGCTAGTTAGTTCCCTGCTGTGCTGACATGGAGCCGTCAGGAAAACGGAAAATTTAATTCAAATACTTACTGTCATTTTCCTTTCCTGACAAGCTCCATGGCAGCACAGATCCCACCCAGCTTGGTAGGACTTGTTACAGAACGCCAAGGCTATAGGTGGGCTCAAATTTATGAGTTAAAGTGGTTGTAAACCCATTACAACCACTTCAACCTACAGGTAAGCTTAGATTAAGGCTTACCTGTAGGTGCAAGAAATATCTCCCAAACCTAAAAGGTTTAGGAGATATCTGCAGAAATAGCAGCACCGATGTCTACGGCGCATGCCGTAGACATCGGGCGCAGGCGTACTGAGCATGCCGTTTCTAACGGCGATCTTGCCGTTAGTGGCGGCACTAGCGCGGATGCGCGGGAGTGATGTCATTGCTGCTCCAGCCAGTCACAGCGACGGAGCAGCGATACCCGGAAGACACGCAGAGTCAACATTTCAGCGACAGAAGAGGTGAACGAGGGTCACTTCGGGGGCTTCGATCTCTTTAACCACTTTCAGACCGGACCAATTTGCAGCCAAAGGACCTTTTTTGCGATTCGGCACTGCTTCGCTTTAACTGACAATTGCGCGGCCGTGCGAGGTGGCTCCCAAACAAAATTGACGTCCTTTTTTTCCCACAAATAGAGCTTTCTTTTGGTGGTATTTGATCGCCCCTGCGGTTTTTATTTTTTGCGCTATAAACAAAAAAGAGCGACAATTTTGAAAAAAAACACATTCTTTTTTATTTTTTGCTATAATAAATATACCCCAAAAATATATAAAAAACATTTTTTTCCCTCAGTTTAGGCCCATACGTATTCTTCTACATATTTTTTGGTAAAAAAAATCGCAATAAGCGATTATTGATTGGTTTGCGCAGAAGTTATAGCGTTTTCAAGATAGGGGATAGTTTTATAGCATTTTTATTAATAATTTTTTTTTTATTAGTAATGGCGGCGATCAGCGATTTTTATTGTGACTGCGACATTATGGCAGACACATCAGACATTTTTGACACATTTTTGGGACCATTGTCATTTATACAGCAATCAATGCTATTTAAATGCATTGATTCCTGCATAAATGACACTTGAAGTGAAGGGGTTAACCACAAGGGGGCAGTGTAGGGGTTAAGTATGCCTAGGGGTGTGTTTCTTACTGTGGGGGGGCGTGGCTGTCAGCTAGTGAATGCTGATCTCTGCTCCAATCACAGGAAGCAGAGATCGGCGTCACTAGTTGCTAGGCAGAACGGGTAGATGCTGTGTATTTCCGCATCTCCCCGTTCAGCCTTCCCGTAAGACGATCGCGGGTGTCCCAGCGGAGATCGAGTCCGCGGGACCCGAGACCGGCCTCATGGGGGTCCCGACCGACGCGGGAGCGCGCTGCTCCCGGCGCGCTCCTGATGGCACGGACGGCATTAAGGAGGGACTTATATATACGCCCTCCTGCCTGTCCGTGCCATTCTGCCGACGTATATCGTCGTGCGCCGGTCGGGAACCGGTTAAGTCCTGAAGGCATAGGGGGCTATACCCAGCTGTGCTGCCATGGAGCTAGTCAGGAAAGAAAAATTATGGTAAGTATTTGAATTAAATTTTCCATTTGGTCAACAACTGCGTGTTTCACAAACACCTTCAATTGCAATAAAATATCTAGAGACAGTTTCTTACTATTATAAAAAAAATGAATCTTGTATTTTGTTGTTCTAATATTTTGATCCTATATATAAATTCTGTTTTGTTAGTAGTTTAAAACAAACTTGATATAAGTACATTGATTCTAGAAAAGAGGTACATTTGCAAGCATTAACAATTTGTCCTCATTGATAACAGTTGGCAATGACAACAGATATTCTATTTTATGTTATTCCAAATGTTGCCAGAAGATGGCACCAAAAATAGCTTTCCTTGTTCAAAAAGCCAATGCTATGTTAATAACGACTGTCATTGCATCATTCAGAAAGATTTTTTTTATTTTTATTTTTAACATTCTCTGTAGGGCAAGAGATTATGCTTGATTTTCAACCTGACCTAAAAATTTAGTATACAACCAAAATATTCATATTGAAACATTCAGGCTAGGTTGACACTATAGCGATGCGGGAACCAGCGCGATTACAGCGCCGATTTCCACATCGCAACTCTCCTGCAGGCAGTTCACACTGCCCTCTGCGAACCGCAGCCGGAGTCAATATATTGTTAATGACACCCCCAGATGGGTTCACAGATTGCAGTGCGAACTGTGAATTTGCACAGGAATCGGATCGCATAGGTGAGAACACCCATGCGGTCTGATTTCAGTGCGGGGGAAAAAAAGTCCCTGCACCTTTTCTGTGCGAATTCAATGCAAATTCAGCCATAAGGCTCGGTTCAGACTGCTGCGGTGCGGGAACGCTGCGAATCTACTGCAGGTTCCCGCATGTCTCTCGCCGGCAGTTCACACTGCCCTATGCGAGCTGCTGGGAGTGTCAGTGAAATGTTAATGACACCCCCATATCAGTTCGCATATCGCAGTGCGATCTGCAAACTCGGACAGGAATCGGATCGCATGGTGAGAACACCCATGCAATCCGATTCTGCTGCGGACCAAAAAAAGGTCCTGTGCGAGTTTGGACCGAATGCGATGCGAATTCAGCCATACTATCTGTATGGCTGAATTCGCATCGCACAGAGATCGCATATGATTTGCACTGCAGTGCGGTGCGAATCATATCCGATCTCCCGCACCGCAGCAGTCTGAACCCAGCCTAAAATTGTATGGCTGAACTCGCATTGCACAGACATCGCATGTGATCGGCACCACAGTGTGGGTGCCAATCACATGCGATGTCTGTGTTTGCACAAATGTGAACCTAGGCTCAAATGCAGCGCAGTTGATTATTGGTTAGCACTTCTGTCTGAGGCTGGGTTCACACTGCAGACGGATGCGGCTTGCAGCAGGGGTTCAGTGCGTCCCTATCCTCCATTTCAGGGACGAATCAGGGTTGAATTTTTGCCTGATTTCGGCCCTGAAATGTATCCAAAGACGCACAAGACTCTTATGCAAGCCGTTTTGCAGCCGCCCAGGACATGTGTGAACTGGCTCCATAGACAGCCGGTCACAATCTCCTGTCATGTAAATTGGATGCGGAGAAAGCCACATCCAATTCACACCTGTACGATATGGGAACCCTGCAAATCCGACTCGCACAGCAGTTCACACTGCCATATGCGAACTGCCGGGAGTGTCAATACATTGTTAATGACACCCCCATTTCAGCTCGCATATCGCACTGCAAACTGTCAGTTCGGCCATGAATAAGATTGCATAGGTGTGAACACTCATGCCATACGATTCTGGTGCGGACCAAAAAAAGGGTCCTGTGCGAGTTTTTTTGTCTGAATGCAATGCGATATCAGCCATACTATCTGTATGACGGAAATCGCATTGCATAGACATCGCATATGATTTGCACTGCAGTGCATTGCGAATCACATGCGATCTTGCAGAGCGCAGAAGTGTGAACCGGCACTTAAAGCACTGAGGTTCCTCGGTTTGAAAAACAGCAAGGACACTATCTGCATGGAGTAGGACACTATCTGCATTGAATTTGCATTGAATTTTCACAAAATATCCGGAAAGACATGCCGGTAGGAATTGGCTCCTTTCTAAAAATGTGTGTGGGTGCATGTTTGATAGAGACTTTAGCACCTTAAGGACAGGGACGGAAGGGTATGTACAGTGCTGTGTAAATTGTTGGCAATAAATAAATACCTGCAATAAATACATTTTCATTTACTGCTAGATACCTCTCATACGACCACCATACTACTCATATTATGAAATCACTCATTCAGAAATTATGAATGTTGGGCAGTTTGGGTCTAGGTTCACACTGAACGCAGCTTTGAAATCGTGCGACTTCACTTGGCATCTGTGCATGAAGTTGCATAGATGTCAGCCAAGTCGCACTGACATGCGTCTTTGAAATTGTGCGATTTCAAAGCCGCATTCAATAGCTGTTGCATATTTCACAAGAAGCTTTGATGTAACAGACAAAAACTAGTAGATGAAAATTTTGTTTCTGAAAGTATCACTACTTGAACAAATGGAGGTACTAAATGATATCCAAACTAACTAGTGCTTTAGTAATTAATGAGAATCGTGTAAAGTACGGTAACTAATAGATTTCCAATGCCGCGTACACACGGTCGGAATTCTCGTCGGAAAAAGCTCTGATGGTTTTCCTGTCAGAATTCCGACTGGATTCCACTCAAACTGTCTTGCCAACACACGGTCACACCAAATTCCGACGGTCAATAACACCACGGCATACAACACGTTCGACTGCACTATAAAAGGGAAGTTTAATGCTTCTGAGCATGTGTCGAATTGTTTCCGAGCATGCGTCGGAATTTTGCGTGTCGGAATTGCATACACACGATCGGAAAATCCGATAGAAAGGTTTCCGTCGGAAAAATTAAGAACAGGTTCTCAATCCAAAGTCCGTCGGAAATTCAGACAGAAAAAGACCGATGTCCATACACACGGTCGGAAAGTCCGATGAAAAGCTCCCATCGGACTGTTTCCATCGGAAATTCCGACCATGTGTACGCGGCATAAGTCTGTTTCTGGGAAAATCCACTAGAAATGCTGCAAGCATACTTCAGATAAAAGGCACAGGGCACAGAAAATGTGTGTCTTAGCCCACAAGCTGCTAGCATAGTCTTGTGCAGGGTCGTGGATATCATCCCATACGTGTAATGCACTGTAGTTAAGATAGGGTACAGGATTGAATGCGCTCATATTCAACCCAAAACTAAAAAAAAAAAAAAAAAAAAAACTGCTAAAATTACAATATCCAGTATATACTGTATATGTATATACACACCACCCATTCACCACTCTTGCAGATGACATTCCTGAGTGCAAGGAATTTTTGTACAGGCTCTTAAATGTCCGCAGAGATGAGTAATCGCATGGAAAAATCTGACATGCTGGTTGTACCCATGTTGATTAATGGATCAGCTTGGATACAATCAGCCTGCCCATACATGATTGGAATCTCAGCTGGTTCTTGCTGAACCGGCTTAGATTTGAACCATCTATGGCTAGGTTTAATGAGCTGAAAACAGTGCTCCAGTTTTAGTAAATCTCCCACAAAGAATACAGAAATGCATGTAGGGCTACACCCGTAGGGGCCACTGGAATAACTGGTTATTTCCCCAAACAGTTTAGAAGCTACTATTCACACAGGCAACAGTCCATTTACTCTGGCTCCTGTAAAAATTCTAGGGGATGCCTTTTTAAGATTCATTGCTTGTAGAACTTGTAACAGGAGAGGAGTTGGGGTGGTATAGGATACTCCAGAAATGCTGACTTGTAATAGGAGGACACACACACTTCACTAGTTGCAACTTCTTTGAGCAGTCTTTAAACCAGTAACCTAGGGGAAAGCCCAAACTGAGACCCTGTAGGACAGTGGCGGCTGGTGCTCAATCGGTCGAGGGGGCAGCAAACAACAAACCTGAGACATCTACCCCCGGACGCTCCAGCCCGCCACGCCGCACCAACCCCCCTCGAATGCCGCTCTCCTATCGATCGGCACTCACCCCATCCATGTCGTGGCTGCGGCTTCCCCCCTCCATCTCCTCCGTCGCTGCATCCCCTCCCGGCCAATTGGGTCTTCGGTTTGCCGACCGAAGGGGTCTTAGGACTCCCGGGAGAAGAAACAGGAAGACATTAATGAATATTAATTTGCTAATGTCACACAATTGGGTGGGTCTGCGCCCCAAGCCCATCCTTTATTTAAGCCAATTAGAGCCTCAGGCTCTAATCGTGTGCTTCAAAGAAGAAAAAAAAACATTGAAATCCATGCGTCCGGCGCCCTGTATGTAGATTGAAAGAGGGGGGATTAGGGGCCGGACGCATGGATTAGGGGGGCCGTCACTGCTGTAGGAGCAGTCTCAGAGAAAGGGCTACCGCTGGCTCCCAAAGTAGAACAGCACACAGTAACTGGATTATCGAACTTGGATCAGTATTTACAATTTCCAGTGGCAACTGCATACCTCCCATCTCCCACCAGGCACTCTCCATTGGGTACTCAAGACCAAATCCTTAGCTCCAGGAGTAATTACAAATAGGCCCCCCAGCTCTGCTATAGCTGGGACTTCAATGAACATCAGCAGACTCCAGTATAACTGTCTTAAAGGGACAGCAGCCCCTGAGAATGGGAACTTCTCCAGCAGGAAAAGAACAGGGCACACCTCCCCAGGGATTTGCTAAAACACAAATATTCAAGCTGCCCATTCGACTCTCCCAGCCTTCTATGTTCTGGAAGCCTCCAAAATGCAAGGGGAAGCAATCAAATTTGCAGCCCAAATAAATCAATAGCTGCTCTAATGATTACAGAGAAGCCAAAAATAACTAAATTTACCTATCATCCCAGCAACCTATCTAGGAGGGTGCCACTTAAAGAATGATAGGCTCCTTTCATACTTGTGGCAATATCTACTGTCTCCTGGCAGCTTTGGATTGCAAAACTGCGAGCCAAGCAGTGCCACCTGTCAAACTGTTTTGACAGCCCCCATCACTCCCCCTTAAAGTGATTGTAAAGACTTGTTTTTAAAAAAAATAACAAACTTACCCGCTCTGTGTAGTGGATTAGCACAGAGCAGCCCAGATCCTCCTCTTCTCGGGTCCTTCTTCACTGCTCCTGGCCCCTCCCTCCTGTCTGTGCCCCCACAGCAAGCAGCTTGCTATGGGGGCACCCGAGCCAAGCTGCAGCTCTGTGTGTCCATTCAGACACAAAGCTGCAGTTCAGCCCCACCCCCTCTTTCTCCTGATTGGCTAACTGACTTTGACAGCAGCGGGAGCCAATAGCGCCACTGCTATGTCTCAGACAATCAGGAGAGAGTGTCCCGGACGGCCGAGGGAATCGTGGACATAGCTGGACAGAGATGAGGCTCAAGAAAGTATTAGGTGGGCTGAGGGGGGCTGCTGTACACCAGAGGCTTTTTATCTTAATGCATAGAAAGCCTTTACAACCCCTTTAAACTGACAGGGCAGCACATATGCCCTGATCGTGATGCTTTGCAGTAAAATGTTATCTCCACTATTGCACTCAGCGGGGGGTACTACCCGTAGAACACGACCCATTCAGCTGAATGGGGCTGCATCGCAACCAAGTGCAATGAACGTGTTTGCAGCACGGCATGGCAAAGGAAAGAAAATTGCAAAATGTATGGCCTGCCTTACAGGTTTTCTCTCCACCTACACTCTGTGACTAGCCCATTCCTTCTCTGCTCCTTCTCCACCCCCCCCCCCCACCATGTTCTCCTTTGCCCCTTCTACTTCCCCCTCCGTGTCCTTCTCCGCTCCTTCTCTGCTCCCCCTCCATGTCCTTCTCTGTTCCTTCTCTGCTCCCCCTCTGTGTCCTCCTTCGCTCCCCCTCTGTGTCCTTCCCCACTCCTTCTCTGCTCCCCCTCTGTGTCCTCCTCCGCTCCCCCTCCATGTCCTTCTCCGTTCCTTCTCCGCTCCCCCTCTGTGTCCTTCTCTGCTCCCCCTCTGTGTCCTTCTCTGCTCCCCCTCTGTGTCCTTCTCTGCTCCCCCTCCGTGTCGTTCTCCGCTCCCCCTCCGTGTCGTTCTCCGCTCCCCCTCCGTGTCGTTCTCCGCTCCCCCTCCGTGTCCTTCACGGCTCCCCCTCTGTGTCCTCCTCGGCACCCCCTCTGTGTCCTTCTCGGCTCTCCCTCTGTGTTCTTCTCGGCTCCACCCCGTGTCCTTCTCGGCTCCCACGCCGTGTTCTTCTTGGCTCCCACCCCCGTTTTCTTCTCGGCTCCCCCTGCGTGTCCTTCTCCACTCCCCCTCTGTGTCCTCCTACGCTCCCCCTCCTCCTCCTGTCCCCCTCCGTGTCCTTCTCAGCTCCCCCTCCGTGTCCTCCTCCACTCCCCCTCTGCATCCTTTTCCGCTCCTTCTCGGCTCCCCCTCTGTGTCCTTCTCGGCTCTCCCTGTGTCCTTCTCGGCTCTCCCTCTGTGTCCTTCTCGGCTCCCCCTCTGTGTCCTTCTCGGCTCCCCCTCCGTGTCCTCCTCCACTCCTTCTCTGCTCCCCCTCGGTGTCCCTCTCCGTGCCCTCCTCCACTCCTGCTCCACTCCCCCTCTGTGTTCTCCTCCGCTCCCTCTCCGTGTCCTTCTCCGCTCCCCCTCCGTGTCCTCCTCTGCTCCTTCTCTGCTCCCCCTCTGTGTCCTTCTCCGTTCCTTCTCCACTCCCCCTCTATGCCCTGTAATGTAATAAATATAATAAATGTAATAAAAATAAAAAAACTACTGACACAGTCCACGCCTCATCCGTGGCACCTATCAGTGCCCATCAGTGCTACTGTCACATGACATTAAAAAAGTATTGGTAGTCGGTATCGGCAAGTACTTGAAAAAAGTATTGGTACCTGTACTCCGTCTTAAAAAGTGGTATTGGTGCAACCCTACTTTTTACAAAATGCGGAGGATTAACCCATTAGGTTCCACAGTGAGTATAACAAACATGCTTTAATGCATATACAGACTTGATGTTGTGGGTTTAGTAACACTTTAAGGATGTCTCAATGAATACAGAGCTGCATTAACTTCACTTTTATATCTACTTTGATATACATTAGCTGTAACTAAACCGAAAAAAATAATCTCCAGTCTTCTCTGTTTCACACTAGGCTCCTCCATTTATCCAAAGCTCTGTCCAAGGTGAAAAATATTAACATCTCTTTGCTGTGCATACATACAATATTTTTATTATTTTTTTTTTATTTATTATTTTTCCATAAATAAAGTAGAGCAATAATATCAAATGTTTGTTTCCATGATAACTTGTGTTCATTTGATTAGTAATAGTGTGCCTATTTTATTTGTTAAAACTCATCTTAAATATGTACAAAGCCTTGCTGTGCTACTTTCTGAGACCTTCAAGTAACCTACATACTATACAGTATGTCACAGTCCTGTGGTTTGGTGTAGAGTTACCACATTCCACAAAGCTTTACATAAACTTATGTGCAGTCACCAGGATAGAGAGAGTTACATGCCCTGCAGGAAAAACATGATTTAAGTAATTTAATGATTTTTAATTTAGGGGAAAGTTTCAAAATACAGTTTTCATAAACCTGACTGGGTGTTTGAAGTGAAAACTAGGCTAGGGTTTAGATTTTAGAATATTTTGCAACTGAAACTATACAGAGTACGTCATTGCCACTATGTGCAACCAAGGCTGGACTTTTTGAAAAAAAAACATTTTTGTGGATGGTGACAAAAATTGGGATATTATAAATACACAGTATGTAATTATGTGATTGCAAAGGCAACAATAATAAAAGTCTAATATACTTATTATAACTAGTTTTGTGATTCACTGCTTACTATAGTAAATGTTAAGTATTCAACAACATTTTTAACTTACGGTAACCACTTCAGCTTCTGAAGGTTCACTACCCTTCACATAGTTGCCAACATTGTAAAAAAATGTATAGGGACACTTATTTTGTTGTAGGTGGAGTCTTGTTATAATTAGGGGCGGGGCATGCGTTTGTAGGCATGACGTAGCAGAAAAAGAAAACTGCGCACGCCAAAAAATGTGTTTGGCTTTCAGTAAATAGTGGGCGTGGCTTATGTGGGCTTGGTTCAAATGGGGGTGTGGTTAGAGTCTGAGATGAATGAGAGATGGAGAAAGAAAGGGGAAAAGAGGGAGGGAGAGAAAGAAGGAGAAGAAAGAAGGAAAGAGGGATGGAGGGACAGCAGGCCCAGATCCTACACCACAATAGAAATGTGTATTCCAGAGTTTAACAAATCAGCAGATAAAGATACTCCAAACACCTGGTGTTAGCGCTTTAATCATCCCAGCACCATGCTTGTTATGGTGTCAGGATGATTGAAGCGCATTATTACTATTATTATATTGTAATATAGAATGAAATCATTCAACTCACCATAATCCAGAATCAGTGGGACCCCTGAACGTGTCACCTGCCACGTCTCCTGCCACCAGATGCCATCAGGTGCCCCCAGCAGAGTCTGTCTTTGCATCAGGTGCCCCCAGCAGAGTCTGTCCTTACATCAGCTGAGCTGCTCAGGTACCTGACTTCAGAGCTTCTCTTATGATCTTTGAGGATGGCTTGCTTCACAATACTTAGACCCCTTTCACACGAGGGCGTTTGGCAGGCGCTATAGCGTTAAAAATAGCACCTGCAAACCGCCCTCAAACAGCTGCTCCATTGTCTTCAGTGTGAAAGCCCGCGGTGCATTGCGGGCGGTTTTAACCCTTTCTCGGCCTCTAGCAGTGGTTAAAAGTGCCCCGCTAGTGGCCGAAATGTGCCGCAGATCCGACGGTAAAACGCAGCTAAAATAGCGGAGTTTTACTGCCGACGCTATGGGCAGCTCGGTGTTTAATGCCCTCTAATGCCCCGTACACACGGTCGGAAATTCCTACGGAAAATGTCCGATCGGACCATGTTGTCGGAAAATCCGCTCGTGTGTGGGCTCCATTGGATTTTTTCAGTCGTAATTTCCGACAGAAAAAATTTGAGATCCTGCTTTCAAATTTTCCGACAAGAAAATCTGACTTTTTCCGATCGTGTGTAGAGAATTCCTACGGACAAAGTGCCACGCATGATCAGATCAAATTACGAGACCAAAGCTAATGGCTACTAGCCTCTACGTAGTTCCGTTGTACGCAACGAACGTCACCACGTTCAGTATGATCGGATTTTCCGACAACTTTGTCAGACCGTGTGTATACCAGCGTCGGACAAAATCCGTCTGGAAAAATCTGACGGATTTTGTGGTCGGAATTTCCTTCCGTGTGTACGGGGGCTTACAGTTACAGAGGTCATTAGGTGCTTATTTGAAAATTTATTTATGGCTTTTTAAGAGAATGTAAACAGTCTATATATTTATGGTCTGGCCAGAGGTTTACCTTAAGGCCCCTTTCACACGTGCTGTTCGATCAGGTCCACCTGTCCGTTTTTCAGGCGGATCTGATCTGACGCTCTATTCACCTCTATGGAGCGACGGATGTCAGCTGCGACATGTCCATTGACATCCGCCACTATCCGATCCGGTAAGCCAAATCCAGACGGATGGAGACCCTATTTTCCATCCATCTGGCGGATCGCATCAAGACAGACAGGCGGATATGTTTTCATCCAATCTCAGATAGAGGACAGCGGGGCTCTGACAGGTCTGTCTCAGCACAGTGAGTGGAGATGGACCTGTTATCCGCCTGCTCAGCAGAGATCAACGGATCGATCCCTGCTGAGCAAGCGGAGTCTGTCAAAACGGACAAGCCCTGTGTGAAAGGGGACTAAAGGAATATCTAAATATTGTAAATAATACGCTGCACTTTAGAATATTACACAATAAATGCGTGCTGAAGATTAAAACAAACACGTGTAGTGTTAATGTGACGTAAGTGACATATGTGACATAGATGTGACATAACAAAAATAAAATAAAAACAATAAATATGTCAATTAAAACATTAATATTAAAGTGCTCATGTGCATCCAAGTGCTTTGTAACACAGATATAAGTGTCCGGTGGTATATAGGGAACAACACCAGTCCCACTTTAAATAGCAAAAAGTGCTATTGTGCAAAAACCAAGTCTTTTTATAAAACAATGCTGTGACAGTCCTGTTGAAAAAAGTGCATATGCGTGGTATCCAGTAGTAGCACTGCTGACATGCTTATAAATCTGCGGCTAGCTATTCCCAGAAGTGGGTGCAGATACCTGTATTATACAGGTATCTGCACCCCCTCCCCCCTGAAAGGTGCCAATTGTGGCACCGGAAGGGGGGGAGGATTCCGATGAGTGGAAGTTCCACTTTAGAGTGGAACTCCGCTTTAAGCCAGTCATCATTAGAAGGATATCTTCTTTTTGTGTTTTTTTCAGTTTTTGTTGTGCACCTATATTTGCGTGTGCATGTTTCCATACATATTTGTAAATAAGAGGACGTGTTTGTAGTCTATATAAGGGAAGCAGCCTACTTTACAACCATGGCTTCCTCCATAGATACAGCGCAGTGAGTGACGTAGCCACTCAAGGGCAGGGAGTGTGTTATGCACAAGAATACCAAGTAAAATTATGAAAAAGGATAACTAATGAACAAACCATATTTAAGGGCTAGTAAGCTGCAATTTATTATTTTTGTCATGGGGTTTGTTTATTATTTTTGACATGGGGTTTAGATTTAAACAGCAGTGACTAGCTTAAAGCACAAGTTCTGCTCACACATTGAGCACATCTATTGCCATGTGAAAAGAGAAACTCACACTGGAAAGTGATAGCTTCCCTTTCCCCTATCAGCAATTGTATGGTGTAATAGTGTCTGCTTGATTGCATAGGAGTCATTGCTGTAGCCAAAATATGTTAGAGTCAATAATATAAGCCAGAGTGACCTCAGTAAAAGGATCCTTATCAGGATTGCAGCTGTTAAAAGTTTTCAGACATGTAGGTGCAAGTCCAGCCTTTTTTATCATGCGGCGTACATAGCATAGCCTTCAACTCAGTCTGCTGTCATGCTTTGCAATATTGCATCAGCTACAAGCCAAGAACTCAGTGACATCTTCCCTAATGGGTGATTTCCTTCTGAAGTATGAGTTATGATTTGAAGCAGCTTTTCTTTTTTTTTTTTATTCTTCAGGGCAGCAAAGGATCAAAGCTGAACTCTAGGCATATATAAAATTCAGCAATTAATGCAGCGCTGTATTCTTTAATACACTATTAAATGTATATTTTTAAATGCAAGAAGTTTAAGTACCTAAGTTTGACTTGGTATCGGTCTCTTATGCCGCGTACATTCTGACAACAAATGTTCGATGTAAGCTTGTTGTAGGAAATTATAACCGTGTGTATGCTCCATCGGACATTTGCTGTCTTTTATTTAATTTTTTGGTTGGCTTTTAGTTTATTTTTTGGTTGAATAATAATGATTTGATTTGGTATATTTTCTATATTTTTGGATGCATAGAATGCACTTTTTGGTTAAGTTCTATTGGCAGATAGCATGTCTAATTTTATTTGTTTTCTTTTTTTTTAATGCACAATAAAAAAATGGTGGAGAATAATACTTGGCTATGAGTTTTACTTCAAATGACAGTTTGGGAGTAGGCAGTTACATTTAAAAAAATACAATGTAAAAATTGACAAGGGACCCCAACATAGTTGTATCTTCGATCTTAAAAACGACATGGTGTTGTGGTAACTTGCCCAAAAAAAAACAAAAAAAAAACAACAATAATAATATTATTCTTGATATCACTAGAAAATAAAAGCCTTTTAAAATACGTTTGGCAGCACTCCTTCAGTATCACCAGCAAAGCAGCTTCATTATTATCCCATTAAAGAAGAAGAGAATATGCGCTGCATTTCGACATTTTTATAATTTGCTGCGTCACGAATGTTAATTCTCCATTACGAGCGCTAGTCTACAAGACCGGCCGCTTCTGGCTCGTCCTTGCTTCTGAGCATGCGTGTTTGTACTTTGGACTTTTGTCTGACGGGCTTGTGTACACACGACCAGAAAATCCGACAACAGAAATTTGTCGGCGGAAAATTTTAAAAGCCTGCCATCCAACATTTGTCCGCGGAAAATCCGACAACAATTGTCCGATGGAACGTACAAACGGTCAGATTTTCCGCCAACAGCGTTTTCGTCACACAATTCCCATCGGAAAATCCGATCGTGTGTACGAGGCTTAAGTGTTACTGAACTGCTGGGGGTTTCCTGTCCTGCCAGACATATCTGTGTTATGAAGCTGAGCTCTCTAAGCTTCAGGACTGGAAGGAAGAAATTCAAATGCTTTTTCACTTTAAAGTCCAACTTTTTACAAAATAATAATAAATGCACATATATTTTTAACAAAAAAAATGTGTTTTTTTTTGCAAGTGAGCCTGCAAACCTCTCTTTTTCCTCCTCGCTTCTGTTTGTTTGGAATGAGTGGTGCATGTTAGTTGCGGTCACACATATACTGCTCTATGCACACTGCAAATCCCATAGTCCATATTCCCTAGTTCTCCGCAACAAGAATGGGTGGCTTTGTTGCTACATTCAGTGGGACCCTAGAGAAGGAACACAGCCCCCCTCTAAAGCCCCATACACACGGTCGGACTTTTTCATGGATTCTGTCCGATCGGACAATGTTGTTGAAAAATCAGACCGTGTGTATGCACCATCGGACAGTGTACGTCGGATTGTCCGACGGACAAAGTCTTATCTCTTGCTGGAAAGATTTGCCGACAACACGGTCCGATCACACCAAATCCGATCGTGTGTACGGTTGTCCGACCGGACAAAGTGCTACGCATGCTCAGATCACATTACAAGACCAAAGCTATTGGCTACTAGCCTCTACGTAGTCCCGTCGTAGGCAACAAACGTCACCACGTTCAGAATGATCGGATTTTCCGACAACTTTGTCTGACCGTGTGTACGCAAAACCAACATCAGACAAAGTATGACGGACATGGTCCGACGGACCTGGTCCTCGGATAATCCGCGCGTGTGTATGGGGCTTAACAGGAAGTCAGATCACAGCAGCAAAAACAAAAAGAATTTGGGGATTTGGAGGATAAGAGCAATAGAAAGTACTTTTTCTGGATAAAAAATACTTAATGGGGGAAATCCCTCCTACTGAGCTATTGTATTCTGAAAGCTGGAGGTTATAAAACTGACAGGCTGGTTGTACTGATGTCACTCGATAGATCAACATTAGTACAACCAGCCTGCCTATAGATTGGTCCAATTTCGTCCGATCGATACCTGCTGAACTGGCGAGATTTGGATCTGTCTATGGCAAGATTTACAGTCTTATGCCGCGTACACACGGTCTGACTTTCCGATGGCAAATGTGCGATCGGAGCTCGTTGTCAGAAATTCCGACCGTGTGTAGGCTTCATCGGACAGTTTACATCAAAATTTCCGTTGCACAAAATTTGAGATCTGGTTCTCAAATTTTCCGACAACAAAATCCGTTTGCGTAAATTCCGATCGTGTGTAGACAATTCTGACGAACAAAGTGCCATGCATGCTCGGAATCAAGCAGAAGAGCAGCACTGGCTATTGAACTTAATTTTTCTCTGCTCATCATAAGTGTTGTACGTCACTGCGTTCTTGGCGTTTGAAATTTCCGACCAACTTTGTGTGACCGTGTGTATGCAAGACAAGTTATTTACGAAAGGCAAATCCACTTTGCACTGCAAATGCACTTGGAAGTGCAGTCTCTCAAAATCTAAGGGGTAGATCTGAAATGAGTGGGAAGCTCTGCTGATTTTATCATCCAATCATGTGCAAGCTAAAATGCTGTTTTTTATTTTCCTTGCATGTCCCCCTCGGATCTACAGCGACTGCACTTCCAATTGCACTTTCAGTGCAAAGTGGATTTTCCTTTAGTAAATAACCCCCAGTGACTCAATCTAAGGCCGGGTTCAGACTGTTGCGATGTCCGAGATCGGATATGATTCGCACCGCACTGCAGTGCAAATCATATGCGATCTCTGTGCGATGCGATTTCAGCCATACAGATAGTATGGCTGAATTTGCATCGCATTCGGCCCAAACTCATACAGGACCCTTTTTTTGGTCCGCAGCAGAATCGGATTGCATGGGTGTTCTCACCATGCGATCCGATTCCTGTCCGAGTTTGCAGATCGCACTGCGATATGCAAACTGATATGGGGGTGTCATTAACATTTCACTGACACTCCCAGCAGCTCGCATAGGGCAGTGTGAACTGCCGGCGGGAGACATGCGATGCGGGAACCTGCAGTAGATTCGCAGCGTTCCCACACCACAGCAGTCTGAACCCAGCCTAAATGAGATCCTGCAGATCATAGAAAGCTTTAACCACTTGCCCTCCAGAAGATCTTTAACTGACAATTGTGCGGTCATGCAACCCTGTACCCAAAAAAAATGTAATGTAATTTTTTTTCACACAAATAGAGCTTTTTTTGGTAGTTTTTGATCACCACTGGGTTTTTTTTTTTTGCACTATAAACAAAAGAAGAATATTTTTTTACTTTCTGCTATAAAACATATCCAAAAAAATAAAACCTAAATTCTTCATAAATTTAGACCAACATGTATTCTGCTACATATTTTTGATAAATTCCAATAGCGTATATTGATTGGTTTGCGTGAAACTACAGACTATAGGATATATACTTGAATTAAAAAAAAAATATATTGTATACTAGTAATGGTGGTGATCAGCGACTTATAGCAGGACTGCGTTAGTATGGTGGGCAGTCTGACACTAATCGAAACTTTGTGACACTAATACAGTGACACTAATACAATGATCAGTGCTAAAAATATTTACTGTCACTGTACTAATGACACTGACTGGGAAGGGGTGAAACATCTAGAGCGATGAAAGGGTTAAATGTGTGCCAAACCAGTGTTTATATGTATACTGTGAGGTGCTTTCAGTAGGAGATGTGCCGGTTTTTATTCCCTGCTTTGCAAGGAAACGAAAACCGGCACATCCCCGCTGACAGGACAGCACTCTGTATTGTTTACATTGACAGAGCTCTGTCCTGTGTTCCTCCTCGCCGATCAGCGGGTGCTGGCTGTCAATTATTGTCCGGGACCCGCCGATCAGCTTGTGCTGGCTGTCAATTATTGTCCGGGACCCGCCGATCGGCTTGTGCTGTGACTAATTAAAGAACAACCGGCGTGACAGCAGCATGCATGTGTATCCCCTACCCGGAAGTTCCAGATCACGTACTAGATACGTGATCTGTCACTGGAGAATATAACTGCATACTAAAATTTATAGGTAAAGTTGATCCAGGGAACATCCAATTGCCTCTTGGGTGTAGAGTTGCCACATTTTCTTCAAGCCAAACCTTTAACTCTTTTGCGGCGCACAGCAATTTTTTTGTAGTACACACTATAGGATTGTAAAATACCTTGGGTTACCCAAAGAGAGTAGTAATGAGGTGTGCTACGGTGAACAGTGGCTGTGGCCAAATTGCATTAACAGTGGGGGGGGGGGGGGGACTTAAAGGGGTATGGTTAAATAAAACAAAAGCATTAGTGGACTCATAAAATATGATTCGCTTAATAAAAAAAATTTCACTTAAAATATGAAAATAGCCTACCTTAAAAGTGGACACTGTCAGGCAGTAGATCAGTGGACGGTGTCAGAAGATCAGTGGACGGTGTCAGAAGATCAGTGGACAGTGTGTGCAGAGCAGTGGGTGGCTTCAGTAGAGAAGGCGACGGTGTCAGTAGGGCAGTGGACAGGTGTCAGTAGAGCAGTGGACGGTGTCAGTAGGGCAGTGGACAGGTGTCAGTAGAGCAGTGAACGGTGTCAGTAGAGCAGTGAACGGTGTCAGTAGAGCAGTGGACGTTGTCAGTAGAGCAGTTGACGGTGTCAGTAGAGCACTGGATGAAGTCCGTAGGGCAGTGGATGGGTGTCAGTAGAGCAGAGGACAGGGTCAGTAGAGCAGAGGACAGTGTCAGTAGAGCAGTGGACGTTGTCAGTAGAGCAGTGGACGGTGTCAGTAGAGCAGTGGACGGTGTCAGTAGAGCAGGGAACGGTGTCAGTAGAGCAGTGGACAGTGTCAGTAGAGCAGTGGACGGTGTCAGTAGAGCAGAGGTTGGTGTCAGTAGGGCAGTGGACAGTGTCACCCGGTGAGAACTGTATATATGGACGGTGTATGGGGGGGGGTGGAAACTGTATATATGGACAGTGTATGGGGGGGGGTGAAAACTGTATATATGGATGGTGTATTCAGGGGTGGAGAACAGTATATATGGATGGTATATGAGGGGTGGAGAACTGTATATATGGAGGGTGTATTGGGGGGGAACTGCATATATGGGGGACTGTATATATGGGGGGAGTCTGTATATATGGAGGTGAGGACTGTATATATGGGGGGGACTGTATATATGGATGGTGTATGACGAGGAGAGAGAGAACTATATGGATGGATGGTATATGGGGGGGGGGGGGGGGCGGCAGAACTGTATGTATAGTATATGGTGGGGGGAGGGGAGGTGTGTATGTATGTATAGTGTATGGTGGGGGGGTGGAGGTGAGAGTACTTTGAAATCCTGACATACTAACATGGCAAAAACTTACCTTACAAGCTGGGCTCCAGTCCCAGCGCGATCTCTGCACACTTTTCAGCAGAGAAGCAGGGAATGGGGAGGCTCCGCCTTCAACCCTACCTCCTTGTCCCTTTTGCAGCCAGCCAGAGGACTCGAGGCGAGCACCCGGCAACATGGAGGCTCCGCCTCTGCCTCTGTGTCCCGTCTGCAGCACACAGAGCGGACGGAGGTGCGCTGACAGTGCGGGGGGGGGGGGGGGGGGGTGGGGTAGATAGGGAGGCACTCAGGCAGCAGGAGCAGAAACTAAGATGCATGGAGGACCCGAACTCAAGGAGACATGGTGGCACAGCTTCAGCACAGTGTGCCTAAGTCTCAGGCGGGTAGAGACCCGGGCACATGTTTTAAAACCCGTACTGTCCGGATGAATCCCAGACAGGTGGCAACCCTACTTGGGTGATCAGGAGGGATTTTTATTCCTGCTGGAAGAAACTGAATCATGCTTTATTAGGGTTTTTTGCCTTCAACTGTGGGTATAGGATTGTATAATTTTATTATTTTTTTTTTCCCTTCTACTGTTTGAACTAGATGGACTTGTGTCTTTTTTCTACCAGAATAACTATGTAACTATGTAGCTATATAAGGAGTGCCGCTCTGCCGCCATACTCATACGTGAGGCGGTCGGCCAGCAGTTAATCCAAAACTTATGCAGATCTTTACAGATGACCATCGGAAAATCTTAGTGTCTACCTCCAGCAGAATACAGTACATGTGTTGAATGGAGACTAAAGCATGGAAAAGAACAAGGATGGGCCTAACATAGAGCATCCCCTAGCTACGGAGTGAGGAAAGGATAAAATTATTGAAAGACAAACAAACAATGCATGTGTAATATGATAGATGAGATCTTTCCTTGATTTTCCCCTCCATAAATTGTGCTCACCGTCATTATGACAAAAGGGGTAGGCACAGACATATAACTTGTGCAACTGCACGTAAAGGAAGTAAAAGTAATAATTGAGTTAGTAATTTCAACAGCTCCTTAGTATCATTCTTTGCAATCAGGAAAAACAATATCCCCAACCAAGCCATGTAGTAAAAGTACTTTAGCTCCTGTTATCAGGAAATTAATATTTCTTGTTCAATCCTGAAAGTAAACCTGTTCTTTCTTCAAACTAAAAAGATGATGCAATGGGTTTAAAACAGGCAATGCAAATTGACCGCACCTACCAACTTCAGCTTCCTGAGAGCTTCAAGGAACATTAAGTACACAAACCTTGACTTTCGGATCAGAAGTCAAATCTCTGCCATACCCCACCTGAAATGTAAACTTTTCTGTTGGAGCCCGAAGTTCTGAGCATTGTTTTGAGGAATGCCAGCCTTGGAGCTACAGAATAATATTTGGAAAATTTAGATACAAGATACTCACATGGACTTCAACTTTCCACTCACTATGTCATCGTTCATAATTTGGATATTAAAAGTCCACATGCGGCGCTACCTCATATACCACAATTTATCTACACCAAACCACCCACTCTGCGATTACAGCTTGCACATAATGTCGTTAATCCCCCAGAGAAACTATGCACCTTTCTTGTTCAAACTGGCTTTTTTAGCTGTGGAAGGTGCGTTGTTTGTCGTACCTCTAAACATAGGGTGAGAAAAACGACACAATTCACATCTTTGACCCAAGGTAAAACTTATAAAATCAAAAAATGTATGGCCTGTGTGACTACCCATGTTACTTACCTCCTTGCTTGTCCATGTGGGCTTCAGTACGTGGGTAGGACCACTAGAAAACTAGGTGTTAGACTGAGGGAACATGTGAATAGAATAAGAAAAGGCTTTAAACATCATAGCCTTTCTAATCACTTCAGACTTTTTCACAACCGTGATCCCAGAGGTTTGAGATTCTGTGGTATCGATAGGGTGGAGCAACATTGGCGGGGCTCTAACCTTAAACAGGCGATATCTAGGAACGAAACCCAGTGGATCCATAGATTAGGCACTCTTCATCCACATGGCCTTAACATTGATGTTGATTTGAATAGTTTTTTGTCTAATTGGTAATTTTCTTTTTTCATTTTTACATTTTATTTTTATTTTTATTTCATTATTTTATATTTTTATTTTTATTTTTATATTTATTTTCATCTTAATTTTATTTATTTTTATTTTCATTTTATTTATTTTTGTCTTCATTTATTTTTAATTTTATTTTTATTTTTATATTTTATTTATTTTTTATGTTTATTTTTATTTTTTTATTTTTATTTTTATTTTATTTTATTTTTTATATTTTATTTTTACCCAAATTTTAATTTTATTTTTATTTTTTTATTTTATTTTTATATTTTATTTTATATTTTTATTATTATTATTTTATTATTATTATTATTTTTATTTTTTTTTTTTTATTTTTATTTCATTTCATTTTTCCTTATTTCATTTTTTCCTTATTTCATTTTACTTTTATTTATTTTATTTTATTTTTCTATTTTTCCATTTTTTTATTATTATTACTATTTTTCATTATCCATGTATCTTCTTATCAATTGCTTTTAATTAATGGTATTTCTATGCATATCAATACCAATTTTTTGGATATAGAGTTATTAAAGCTTGCAATGAGCAATTGACAACAGGAAATGATGTAATTTGGAAGCAAAACCTAATTTAGTCCAATCAAGTGTATTTTTGGATTGGTTGGTTAGCTGGGAGGCGCCAGCCGTCCAGTGTATTTATAAGCCTTGTAACACTGCCGGAAGTGATGTCCTTGATGACGCCCTGGAGGAGGGGCGAAATGCGTTGACGTAACTTCCGGTTTGAGAGCCAGTGACGCTGCTTCCTGTTCCGTTGGAACGCACGCTAGTCTCGTGCATCCGGAACACACTGATCCCTGTCTTCCCTGTAGTGAGTTACTATAGCACAGTGTTTTTCAGGTTTATTACGGCGATACCACACATGTTATTCTTTCTGTTCTTTCCTCTACGGCATTTAACTTATTTGGAGACTTCGTTGTTTTATCTGGAGTATTACTGGGAACCCTGACATCATTCATTCAATCCCCCCACCAAAACGTTTCAAGACCCTAGGACTGCAAAGCCGTGGGTCAATTTCTTTCGGTGATTGGGGTTTCAGAGGGGACTATCGTTCAGTGACAACCTGCAATATATTATCTTAATAATAATAATAATTAATAATCCAAATAATTTTAGTCTGTATATTTGTTTGCCTTTTCACCATCAATTATGCAGTATTGATTATTGCCTTTATGAATGTTATTTGTTTATCATGCACACAATTTTCACATTGTAGCTATTGCTGCGTAATCTCTATATTTTTTGTTTACTATCACATATGATCTTTATACATATATATATAATCTCACAGTGGTGATCTATACCCACTAGCGCAGCCTATATATTCTATCCATTTTTAAGGTTTATTTAACCTTTGCAGGCAGCAGCAGCGGTTGTGTGGGCTTTATGCGATTTTTCATTAGCCTATTGTGTTTTATGCGTTTTTTCAGTAGTTTATTTCTTCTGGTGCAAGTTATTAAGTTTTGTTTGTCAGTCATTCATTGAAAGTCATTGATAAAAAAAAAGCATGGGGATCCCCCAAATTCAATAACCAGGCCCTTCAGGTCTGCTATGGATATTAAGGGGAACCCCTGCTTCAAATTTTAAAAAAAATGACGTAGGGGTCCCCCTAAATATCCATACCAGACCCTTCAGGTCTGGGATGGATTTTAAGGGGAACCCCAGCCATAAAAAATGGCGTGGGGTCCCCCTCAAAATCCATACCAGACCCTTATCCGAGCACGCAACCTGGTAGGCCGCAGGAAAAGAGGGGGGGGGATACGAGAGCGCCCCCCCTCCTGAACCGTACCAGGCCACATGCCCTCAACATTGGGAGGGTGCTTTGGGGGTCTGAGACCCCCAAAGCACCTTGTCCCCATGTTGATGGGGACAAAGGCCTCATCCCCACAACCCTGGCCATTGGTTGTGGGGGTCTGCGGGCGGGGGGCTTATCGGAATCCGGACCCCCAGATCCCACCCCCCCTGTGTGAAATGGTAAGGGGGTACAAAAGTACCCCTACCATTTCACCAAAAATGGTAAAAATGACAGGAGACGGTCTTTGACAATTCCTTTATTAAAATCTTCTTTATTCTGCTCTTCCTTCTTCCTTTCTTCATCCTTCGGTTTCTTCATCTTCTCTTTCCGGCATCTTCTTCCATCTTCTTCTTCCTCCGATCCGCTTCTTCTTGCTCCGGTCTTCTCGTCCTTCTCGTCCGGCATCTTCTTCCATGGCGTCGGCGTCTCTTCTTGGGCCGCTCCTCGCAATGGGAGGCTCCCGCTGTGTGAGGCTTTGCTGCGTCTTACAGGTCTTTTATAACGGAGGGCACCTGGTGACCCCGCCCCCCCTCTGACGCACAGGGACGTCATGGGGACTTCCCTAGGGCTTTCCCCATGACGTCAGAGGGGGGTGGGGTCACCAGGTGCCCTCCGTTATAAAAAGACCTGTCAGCCGGAGCAAAGCCTCACACAGCGGGAGCCTCCCATTGCGAGGAGCGGCCCGACAGAAGAACAGACGCCGACGCCATGGAAGAAGATGCCGGATGAGAAGGACGAGAAGACCGGAGGAAGAAGAAGCAGATCGGAGGAAGAAGAAGATGGAAGAAGTTTCCGGAAGGAGAAGATGAAGAAACCGAAGGATGAAGAAAGGAAGAAGGAAGAAGACCAGAAGAAAGAAGATTTTAATAAAGGAATTGTCAAAGACCGTCTCCTGTCATTTTTACCATTTTTGTCACTTTTTTGGTGAAATGGTACCGCCTTACCATTTCACACGGGGGGGGCAGGATCTGGGGGTCCCCTTGCCAAAGGGGGCTTCCAGATTCTGATAAGCCCCCCACCCGCAGACCGCCACAACCAATGGCCAGGGTTGTGGGGATGTGGGGATGAGGCCCTTGTCCTCATCAACATGGGGACAAGGTGCTTTGGGGGGGACCCCAAAGCACTCTCCCAATGTTGAGGGCATGTGGCCTGGTACGGTTCAGGAGGGAGGGGGGGGCTCTCTCTGCGGCCTGCCAGGTTGCGTGCTCAGATAAAGGGTCTGGTATGGATTTTGAGGGGGACCCCACAGCATTTTTTTTGGGCTGGGGTTCCCCTTAAAATCCATCCCAGACCTGAAGGGTCTGGTATGGATATTTAGGGGGACCCCACGCCATATTTTTTTTGGCTGGGGTTTCCATTAATATCCATACCAGACCTGAAGGGCCTGGTTATTGAATTCGGGGGGGACCCCCACGCTTTTTTTTTATCAATGAATGACTGTTCTCTGTGTTACAGAGCCGACAATTCATTACCCGCGAGTGATTTTAAATAGCTTTTTTTCCTGCAAAAATGACACTTTGTGCAGGAACAGTTCTCGATATTACATATACTGAATCTCAAATTAATTTGAATCATTCAAAGCATTCGTTATATCCGCTATAATAATTTCTTTCGTATTAGTTGAAATTCGATATTTGTAGTTGGATTCGAATTGTTCTCTGTGTTACGGGAACCGACAATTCATTAGCCGCGTTAACGATTCGTAACGATTCGTAACGATTCGTAACTTTGCTAACGATTCAAATTTTTTTTTACGATTCGTACGAAATTCATATTTCGTACGAATTCGAACGGAATTTCGTACACGAATTACGATTTTTTTTATATACGAAACGGAACGAAACTAATTTTTTGACAGTTCCCATGTCTACCCTATGATCAAAAAACGATTTCAGCATAGGGAAAGGTCTTAGTGATCACTCAGTGGGAATTTCTGGGCATTAGTTAGACTTCCATTGATCTAAAACCATATCCTGCACTGGAGAATGGATATTTGGTAGTAATAAGATGAAAAATAGTGTTTTACTGCTCTCAATGCTGAGGCTGCAGGGATCATCCATGAGGTCTGACACATCATGGCAATTGGGTTGGGCTTTCCATGTGTTGGCAAAGGCAGATGCTGTGGCTTCTACTAGACCACCCGATGTTTTAAAATCATCTCCCTCCTTAGAATTAAAGTTTCCACAAAGACCTGCAAAACATGTGTTAGTTCATTACTGTGTTTCCTGGTATCACAGATTTGCTTTGCTTTTTCTCTTCTACAATCATTGCAAAAATATTATCTGCTATGTAAAACTAGTGCTGCCGCCGTGATGTTGATAATAAGCGGGGGGCTGCTGCCGCCGTGATGTTGATAATTGGGGGGGGGGGGGGGGGGGGGGGGGGGGGGGGTCGCTGCCGAGTCCGACCGAATCAAACGAGCGCGCCACAGAGTGAGCTTATTTTGGCCAAATGAAGAGGTCACAGTGCACATAAGGACCTTTTTTGAAAAGACATTTTTCTAAAAGGGACATGTTTTTTTGGTTTGTTTTTTTTACTGCCGGGGGGGGGGGGGAGCGGCAGCCGGGCGCCTCCTATGGGCAGGCCACCACTGGTGGGCACAATCCTGGGAGAATGTCATATGGATATCAGGGCAGGAGGAGGTTAAACCATTATAATGCAAGTTAAGACCCTGTTCACACTTGAGCAAAGCTACTGCGTTGCATTTTTGGGGTGTTTTCTTGCGCATTAGTTACCACATTTTTTGAACAACACCATTCATTTGAATGAACCTCCTTCCACTCCAAAAACGCTCATGTACCAACTTGTGTACATGAGCTAAGCATGTTTTGAATCTTTAGGATCTTTAATTGGTACATTTTAGGATTATGTTAGCGTTCTTATCCTTTTCACTGCTTTTTTTTGGATGGATTTCTGCTTCGAGAACTTGTGGAGGGTTTTTTACCATCATTTCTGGCTATAGAGCTTTTTGTGGACTAATGTTTATCACTGTATTCAGTTTTAATAATTTTAATATTGTAGCCAAACACTGTACCTAATTTGTATACGTATTTCAGGACATCTTACAAAACGTTAGTGGCTCTGGGGATCTAAATCTTCTTAGCAAGAATGTCACAATAGATTAACCTGTGAACAGTACATGGAAAAGTACAAGACTTAAATGGATGAGCTGCTTCCGTCATATTTACATATCTACAACAGTTTCTGCGTAAGGTGACTATGCCCCCAAGGGCCTTTGGAAATTGTTTTAGAAAAGGCACGTACACAAAATAAGAGTAGATCGTAGAGGTCAGATTGTGTCTTAGCAGCTACATGACAATGATACAACTGTATTTAATGATTTACATTACAGATATCTGCTGTTAGCCTCTTTCAACCTTATTTAATTAGCTGAGAACAATGAGTTGCATACAATAGTCACAAAGAAAATGCAAGGACAAAATCTCTTAACCTCCCTGGCGGTATGATTATGTCTGGAATTTTGTGCTGAAAGCGGTACAATTATTTTGCATGGAAATTTGGCGTTTTTATATTGTAGGCATGCAATTCTTATGAATAACTCACTTAAATCTGTCCAAACCAGAGTCTAGTAGACATCCCGGGTATGATAAAGTTTAAAACACAAAATCATAAATTATAATAAAATAAAAATATTAATAAAAATTATTCAATAATGTAATCAAATCAAAAACACTGAAATTTGCTCAGTTGCAGAATAGTCACTGTCATTAAATTTAGTGTTTGATGATAAATTGTGATTCTAATTTATTATCGTTGTTTTCTAGCTGGTCTAAAACCACTTTTGACATAAAGGGACACTTTTTGGTTGCTATGGACAATCTCCAGTTTCCAGGCAGAAAAAAAAAAAAAAATTATTATATAAAATGACATGCAGGGCACTGGGCAGACCTCTAGGGACAAAGGGGATGTGTATTTTTTTTATACAGTACTGTAATATGTAAGATTACAGTACTGTATGTGTACTGTGTTTTTTAACTTTTTTGAATTTGGCGCCGATCTTCGCTCCCGTGCGCCGTAACGTCGCAGGGAACAGAGATCAGCGGCACTCGGGCACTGTGTGAATCGAGCGAGCAGACGGTTCACTCACACAGCGGGGAGACATTGCAGGATCCAGGGGACAAGGTAAGTAACTTCCCCCCTGCATCCTGCAATGCAGCCCGAGTCTGGCTCGGGGTTACCGCTTTTGGTACAGAAATCTCAACCCAAACCAGACTCGGGAATACCGCCAGGGGGGTTAAAGAAGTAAACATAAACACAAATGAAATTAACATGAAAGAACAGCATTCACCATCACATGTGCAAAATTATCAGCAGTATTGATTAGCATCTTAAACAGCCACATAAACACAGAATATACACTATATTGTCAAAAGTATCTGGGCGCCTGCCTTTACACGCACATGAACTTTAATGGCATCCCAGTCTTAGGCTGGCCATACATTATACAATTTTCTTATTCAATTTTCCTTTAATTTACCAAAACCATTTAATATGAGGTCAAACCTAAACACTTTTCAATGTGTATGCACTTAGGCATGCCCTTGCACTAAAGAGTTGAAGGTAAATCTAAAGAAAATTGTATAGTGTATGGCCAGCCTTAAGCCCCATACACACGGTCGGACTTTTTCATGGATTCTGTCCGATCGGACAATGTTGTTGAAAAATCAGACCGTGTGTATGCACCATCGGACAGTGTACGTCGGATTGTCCGACGGACAAAGTCTTATCTCCTGCTGGAAAGATTTGCCGACAACACAGTCCGATCACACCAAATCCGATCGTGTGTACGGTTGTCCGACCGGACAAAGTGCTACGCATGCTCACATCACATTACAAGACCAAAGCTATTGGCTACTAGCCTCTACGTAGTCCCGTCGTAGGCAACAAACGTCACCACGTTCAGAATGATCGGATTTTCCGACAACTTTGTCCGACCGTGTGTACGCAAAACCAACATCAGACAAAGTATGACGGACAGGATCCGACCGACCTGGTCCGCGGATTGTCCGACCGTGTGTATGGGGCTTAAGTCTGTAGGGTTCAATATTGAGTTGGCCTATCCTTTGCAGCTATAACAGCTTCAACAGTTATGGAGAGGCTGTCCGCAAGGTTTACGTGTAAAAAGAAAAGAAGGCAAATACTGCACTGTGAAAATGAATGTATGAGCAACCTAGCTGCCAACACTGCTATGGACAAAACAGCTTACAGAAATAAACAGAAAAAAGTGTAGCGCTTCGGTTGCAATAATCAAACATGTGTATACCCAATACAGATATAAGTGTTGAAAATATAACTCAATACGTGAAGAAAATAAATTAAATGAATATAAATAAATGGCAGATGAATGTAATCATACGAAAACTTATTCAAAAAGTCTTTTTAAAGTGATGAAATCCTTCAAACTCTCCCAAGAGTGCGATGTGACATAAAGTTCAGATATAAAGTGATAAACTGTGAAAATCCAGCCTCTGGTATGACACTTAGAAGGACAGGAGAATGACACCACCACCGCAGTAAAAGGAGGAGGCTTACCGGACAACAATGACCTGGCCAGATGATGACTGTGTAAGTCGAAACATGTTGGGTTATAATAAAATATTTACAAATATGTGAGGGGTGTACTCACTTTTGTGAGATACTGTATATATATATATATATATATATATATATATATATATATACACACACAGTATATTGCAGTGATTACATTCTTGTTTATCAGCGACCCATTACAAATGAATAGAACGTGTGCACAGATTTGTTGTAACAACTAACATACACCATGAAAGACATCAGTGTAGATGATGATCTGCTAAGTCCAGTAGATACCAGATCTAAACCAGTGAAAAGAGGGAGGAAAATATCAAAGCTTTCCACTGTAACAAATATGATTATTTAGCTGACCTTGCTAGGTTTACTTTGCCATAAAGAGAAACATAGGTAATCTCAATACAAGCAACTGTTATAGCAACGATCTGTCTCAAACTATTTTTGAGCAATATTTTATAACAGCTTTGACTATTTTTGAATAGTGACTAATAAGAAAACCTATCCATCTGTTATCATCACATTTATATTGCTTGGAAACCCTGGAACAGAAGTTATTTGCAGAATATTTATTGGTGCCTCTGCTGCCAACAGAAAGGGAGACTGAATCTCCTCAATAGGAGAAGGAAAAGAAAAAACCCAACGAAGGCTGTAACTTCGGTGCTAAGCCTGAGCTGTGTAATCTGGGTCAGGGTTACTTTAGGTCAGGGATGGATGACTAATTAGGCAGCTCTCTCTGACACTTCCCCCTGGTCTGGAAGTTTGTAGAAACTTCCATAGCTGGAGGGTGGGGTTAAAGAGGGGTTGCCTGGAATATTTATGAGGGCCTTGACCAATCCCCAGCAAAAAGGGTCTGGAAGGGGGCAGTCCACCTCATAAATAGACATGAGCCATGCCAGCAGGGTCAGTCAGGTAGAAGATGGAGATGGAGTGCTGAGGAGACTGTCGGTGGCCCTTGAGGGTGCCTCCTAGTCTGGGGGGGGGGGGGGGGGGGGGGGGGTGGGGGGGGGGACCTTGGGCCTGGGGCTCAGGTGCTGGAAGATTCCTACCTAAAACACATGGAGAAAACCCTTCCTGGAGACATGTGAGCAAGGAGAGAGACAACAGGAGCAGGTCAGCACATCTGGGTGATCACCTAAGAATCAGCCAGGTGGACTGGTGAGTGTCAGTCTGGAGGACTGTGAGGAGTAGTTGAAGTGTAGTTTAAGGGGCAGCTGCAGCCAGGTGGGTTGGCAGCGCCTGAAAAGGTGGTGTTAGGATCAGTAGACACAAGAGTGATGCTAGCTGGACACTGAAATTCTGCTACACAACTAAGGGGCCTCAGGTTCCTGCCCATAAAGGGCCATTGCTTCATCAGACCAAGTGACTGTTATGTTCTCACAGTGTTCCAGCTAAGTTCTGCAAGCAGTGTGTAATAGAGCGAAGACATGTAGCTGTACAGTTCTGCTCATAAGTTTACATACGCTGGCAGAATCTATGATTTTTTGGCCATTTTTTAGAGAATATGAATGATAACACAAAAACGTTTCTTTCACTCATAGTTAGTGTTTGGCTGAAGCCGCCATTTATTATCAATCAACTGTGTTTACTTTTTTTAAATCATAATGACAACAGAAACTAGCCAAATTACCCTGATCAAAAGTTTACATACCCCAGTTCTTAATACCGTGTATTGCCCCTTTTAATATCAATGACAGCTTGAAGTCTTTTGTGGTATTTGTGGATGAGTCTCTTTATCTTCTCAGATGGTAAAAGCTGCCCATTCCTCTTGGCAAAAAGCCTCCAGTTCCTGTAAATTCTTGGGCTGTCTTGCATGAACTGCATGTTTGAAATCTCCCCAGAGTGGCTTAATGATATTGAGGTCAGGAGACTGAGCTGGCCACTCCAGAACCTTCACTTTATTCTGCTGTAGCCAATGACAGATCGACTTGGCCTTGTGTTTTGGATCATTGTCATGTTGGAATGTCCAAGTACGTCCCATGCGCAACTTCCTGGCTGATGAATGCAAATGTTCCTCCAATATTTTTTGATAACATACTGCATTCATCTTGCCATCAATTATGACCAAATTTCCTGTGCCTTTGTAGCTCACACATCCCCAAAACATCAGCGATCCATCTCAGTGTTTCACAGTAGGAATGGTGTACCTTTCATCATAGGCCTTGTTGACTCCTCTCCTAATGTAGTGTTTATGGTTGGACAACACCCATGCATACCATTCCTCTGCAGTGTACGCCATATTTTGTCATGGAAAGCAATCTCCCCAGTTTGGCTTTTTAGCTCAATTTTGGTCTCATCACTCCAAATGACTTTGTGTCAGAAGGTTGAGGCTTGTCTCTGTGCTGTTTGGCATATTGTAAGCGGGATGCTTTGTGGCATTTGCGTAGTAATGTCTTTCTTCTGGCGACTCGACCATGCAGCCCATCTTTCTTCAAGTGCTTATTGTGCATCTTGAAACAGTCACACCACATGTTTTTAGAGAGTCTTGTATTTCATCTGAAGTTATTTGTGGCTTTTTCTTTGCATCCCAAACAATTTCTCCTGGCAGTTGTGGCTGAAATTTTTGTTGGTCTACCTGACGGTGGTTTGGTTTCAACAGAACCCCCTCATTTTCCACTTCTTGATTAGAATTTGAACACTGCTGATTGTCATTCTCAATTTCTTGGATATCTTTTTATATCCCTTTCCTGTTTAATACAGTTCAACTACCATTTCCCGCAGATCCTTTGACAATTCTTTTGCTTTCCCCCATGACTCAGAATCCAGAAACGTTAGCGCAGCACTGGATGAAAGATCCAAGGGTTTGTCAAGAGTCCAGAAACTCATTGACCTTTTATACACACACACCAATTACAAGCAAACAGATCACAGGTGAGGATGGTTACCTTTAATAGCCATTCAAACCCCTTTGTATCAACTTGTGTGCATGTTATCAGGCTAAAATCACCAGGGTATGTAAACTTTCAATCAGGGTCATTTGGGTAGTTTCTGTTGTCATTATGATTTAAAAAGAGTAAACACAGTTGATTGATAATAAATGTCTTCAGCCAAACACTAACCATGAGTGAAAGAAATGTTTTTGTGTTATCATTCATATTCACAAAAAAATGGCCAAGAAATCATAAATTCTGCCAGGGTATGTAAACTTATGAGCACAAATGTATATATATATATATATATATATGTATATACAGTAGGAAGAGTTGTCCCTGAAGTGATAGTTGAAGTAAGTGGGCATACCATACCCTTCCATCCCTATCCAAGTTATTGCCCTCAATAAAACAAAACAAAAAAAAAAAACAGACTGTTCTCTGACTCAAACATGCCTGTGAAAATTCGGTGTGCCTGGCTGTGTAGGGTGGGGGATCCCAGTATACTTGCGGCTCCCTAGGGGGTGCGCTACATGGGTTTAACCACTTCACAACCGGCCCATAGCCGAAAAACGGCTACAGGGCAGTTGCTTAACTCTGGGAGGGCGTCATATGACGTCCTCACAGAATTCCCCTTTTGCGCACCCCCTGGGGCCCGCACTCGAGAACATCCGTGATCGCCGGGTCCAGAGGACCCGGCGGATCACGGATCACGGTAAACGTCCACTCATTGCGGCCGTTTACCACGTGATCGCTCCGTCAAATGACGGAGCGATCACATGTAAGCAAACCGGTGTCATTTGATGATGCCGGTTGTTCTCCCCTCCTCTCTCTGTACAGATCGGTACAGTATGAGAGGAGAGGGGGAGGGATCGGTGGCAGCAGTGCTGTGGGCGGGATCTGTAGTGCCCACAGCCTGCCCTGCAGTCACCACCGATCCATCCATCCATGCTCAGCCAACCCTCCATACCCTGCAATACACAGCAATAGCCTGCAGTGTATTGCTGAGTATTGCTGGGTATGGGGGGATGGCTGAGCATGGATGGATGGATACCCATCGATACTCTGCCATACTCTGCCATACCCTGCCATACCCTGCCATACCCTGCCATACTCTGCCATACTCTGCCATACTCTGCCATACCCTGCCATACCCTGCCATACACTGCGATACTCTGCCATACTCTGCCATACTCTGCCATACCCCTGCCATACCCTGCCATACACTGCGATACTCTGCCATAACCCTGCGATACTCTGCCATACCCTGCGATACTCTGCCATACCCTGCGATACTCTGCCATACCCTGCCATACCCTGCCATACCCTGCCATACCCTGCCATACTCTGCCATACCCTGCCATACTCTGCCATACCCTGCCATACTCTGCCATACCCTGCCATACCCTGCCATACCCTGCCATACCCTGCCATACTCTGCCATACCCTGCGATACTCTGCAATACCATGCTATACCCTGCAATACCCTGCGATATTGTACGATATTCTGCGATACCCTGCGATACCATGCAATGCTCGCTACGATCGAAGCCAGGATCGTTTTTTATATTTTATTTCAGGCTTTCCAGCCTAGAGGTGAGATGTGGGGTCTTATTGACCCCATATCTCACTGTAAAGGGGACCTGTAATGCCATATTCCTATTACAAGGGATGTTTACATTCCTTGTAATAGGAATAAAAGTGATCAAAAAAAATTTTTGGGGGAAAAAAAGTGTCAAACTAAAATAAATAAAGTAAAATGAACAATAAAAAAAATAAAATAAAAATTAAAGCGCCCCTGTCCCCGTGTGCTCGCATGCAGAAGCGAACGCATACGTAAGTCCCGCCCACATATGAAAACGGTGTTCAAACCACACATGTGAGGTATCGCTGCGAACGTTGAAGCGAGAACAATAATTTTGGCCCTAGACCTCCTCTGTAACTCAAAACATGTAACCAGTAAAAAAATTTAAAGCGCTGTCTATGGGGATTTTTAAGTAGCGAAGTTTGGCACCATTCCACGAGCGTCTGCAATTTTGAAGGGTGACATGTTAGGTATCTATTTACTCGGCGTAACTTCATCTTTCACATTATGTAAAAATATTGGGCTAAATTTACAGTTTTGTTTTTTGTAAAGCACAAAAAACTTTTTTTTCCCCAGAAAAACGCGTTCGAAAAATTGCTGCGCAAGTACCATGCTAGATAAAAAGTTGCAACGACCGCCATTGTATTCTCTAGGGTCTTTGCAAAAAAAAAATACATATATAATGTTTTGGGGTTCTCTGTAATTTTCTAGAGAATAAATGATGATTGCTGTGTCTTCAGTGTGAAAGCCCGAGGCTTTCACACTGAAGCGGTGCGCTTGCAGGACGCTGGAAAATGTCCTGCAAGTCGCATCTTTGGCTCGCTATAGGAGCGGTATATTTACCGCTCCTATAGCGCCCGTTCCCATTGGAAACAATGGGGCAGCGCACCGAACCCGCCCGCAAAACGCCGCTGTAGCGGCGGTTTGCGGGCGGTATTGACCCTTTTTCGGCCGCTCGCGGGGGGTAAAACCACCCCGCGAGCGGCCGCAATGCGCCGCTAAAACACCGGTAAAGCGGCGCTAAATATAGCGCCGCTTTACCGCCAGCGCCCCCACCGCTCCAGTGTGAAAGTAGCCTAAGGGTGTTTAAGTGCCAATCAAATGACACCGGTTTGCTTACATGTGATCGCTCCGTCATTTGACGGAGCGATCACGTGGTAAACGTCCACTCATTGCGGCCGTTTACCACGTGATCGCTCCGTCAAATGACGGAGCGATCACATGTAAGCAAACCGGTGTCATTTGATGATGCCGGTTGTTCTCCCCTCCTCTCTCTGTACAGATCGGTACAGTATGAGAGGAGAGGGGGAGGGATCGGTGGCAGCAGTGCTGTGGGCGGGATCTGTAGTGCCCACAGCCTGCCCTGCAGTCACCACCGATCCATCCATCCATGCTCAGCCAACCCTCCATACCCTGCAATACACAGCAATAGCCTGCAGTGTATTGCTGAGTATTGCTGGGTATGGGGGGATGGCTGAGCATGGATGGATGGATACCCATCGATACTCTGCCATACTCTGCCATACCCTGCCATACCCTGCCATACACTGCGATACTCTGCCATACTCCTGCCATACTCTGCCATACCCTGCCATACCCCCTGCCATACACTGCGATACTCTGCCATACCCTGCCATACTCTGCCATACCCTGCCATACTCTGCCATACCCTGCCATACCCTGCCATACCCTGCCATACCCTGCCATACTCTGCCATACCCTGCGATACTCTGCAATACCATGCTATACCCTGCAATACCCTGCGATATTGTGCGATATTCTGCGATACCCTGCGATACCATGCAATGCTCGCTACGATCGAAGCCAGGATCGTTTTTTTATTTTATTTCAGGCTTTCCAGCCTAGAGGTGAGATGTGGGGTCTTATTGACCCCATATCTCACTGTAAAGGGGACCTGTAATGCCATATTCCTATTACAAGGGATGTTTACATTCCTTGTAATAGGAATAAAAGTGATCAAGAAAAAAATTTTGGGGAAAAAAAAGTGTCAAAACTAAAATAAATAAAGTAAAATGAACAATAAAAAAAATAAAATTAAAATTAAAGCGCCCCTGTCCCCATGTGCTCGCATGCAGAAGCGAACGCATACGTAAGTCCCGCCCACATATGAAAACGGTGTTCAAACCACACATGTGAGGTATCGCTGCGAACGTTGAAGCGAGAACAATAATTTTGGCCCTAGACCTCCTCTGTAACTCAAAACATGTAACCAGTAAAAAATTTTAAAGCGCTGTCTATGGGGATTTTTAAGTAGCGAAGTTTGGCACCATTCCACGAGCGTCTGCAATTTTGAAGGGTGACATGTTGGGTATCTATTTACTCGGCGTAACTTCATCTTGTTTTTTGTAAAGCACAAAACTTTTTTTTCCCCAGAAAAACGCGTTCGAAAAATTGCTGCGCAAGTACCATGCTAGATAAAAAGTTGCAACGACCGCCATTGTATTCTCTAGGGTCTTTGCAAAAAAAAACATATATAATGTTTTGGGGTTCTCTGTAATTTTCTAGAGAATAAATGATGATTTTTACATGTAGAGAGAAATGTCAGAATTGGCCCGGGTGCTCCAGAACACTTGATGGTGCTCCCTGCATGTTGGGCCTCTGTATGTGGCCACGCTGTGTAAAAGTCTCACACATGTGGTATCGCCATACTCGGGAGTAATAGCAGAATGTGTTTTGGGGTGTAATTTGTGGTATGCCTATGCTGTGTGTGAGAAATAACCTGCTAATATGACAATATTGTGAAAAAAAAAAAAAAAAGAAAAAAAAAATCTTGATTTTGCAAAGAATTGTGGGAAAAAAAATTACAACTTCAAAAAACTCACCATGCCTCTTTCCAAATACCTTGGAAGGTCTTCTTTCCAAAAAGGGGTCATTTGGGGGGTATTTGTACTTTTCTGGCATGTTAGGGTCTCAAGAAATGAGATAGGCCGTCAGTACTTCAGGTGTGATCAATTTTCAGATATTGGCACCATAGCTTGTGGACTCTATAACTTTCACAAAGACCAAATAATATACCCCAATTTGTACTTATTTTTACCAAGGATATGTAGCAGTATAAATTTTGGCCAAAATTTATCAAGAAAAATTACAAATTTGCTAAATTTTTATAACAGAAACGAAGAAAAATTATTTTTTTTTTTTACAGAATTTTCAGTATTTTTTCTTTTATAGCGCAAAAAAAAAAAACCCAACGGTGATTAAATACCACCAAAAGAAAGCTCTATTTGTGTGAAAAAAAGGACAAAAAAAACAAAATTTCATATGGGTACAGTGTTATATGTATATTCAAAATGTGAGAGCACCGAAAGCTGAAAATTGGTCTGGTTATTAAGGCCCCTTTCACACTGGGGCGGTTTGCAGGCGCTATTGCGCTAATAATAGCGCCTGCAAACCGACCCGAAACAGCTGTTGCTGTGTCTTCAGTGTGAAAGCCCGCTCGCGGGGGTTAAAACCACCCCGCGAGCGGCCGCAATGCGCCGCTAAAACACCGGTAAAGCGGCGCTAAATATAGCGCCGCTTTACCGCCAGCGCCCCCACCGCTCCAGTGTGAAAGTAGCCTAAGGGTGTTTAAGTGCCCAGTGGTCAAGTGGTTAACTAATATGTTTTTTGTATAATTCTCCTTCAAGGGGGCATGGCAGGGGGTGTGTCATATACCTACATACTTTTGCTAATAGGTGTCTCTCGTTCCCATCTCAAAAAGTTGGGAGGTATGTAAATATATTTTTGGTGGGAATACAAACATTTTAAGCTACATTTACAGGGCTGCGTGGGTGCAGATAGTTCTGGATGCAGCAACACTGTGCACTGGCTGCAAATAAACTGTCAGATTAACTGCAGCCAGTTTGTATGCGGGCACAACTTCGCAAAAACGCCAACCCTGGATTACAGCTGACTGCTGCTGCTGGTCGCACTGTGTGCGCATGCAACCTTTGGATCTACTTGCAAGAATCGAATGATTCTTGCTGGCCGCTGTTCTTGGCTGCCCTGTGCAACCATTTGGATGTAGCCTTATGCCTGGTACACACAATGAGGTTATTGGACGTACGATCGTCCTTTTTTTTTTTTCTTTTGTATTCTAGTCTCATATCGAAAATAAAAAGTTTACTAAAGTGACGAAAATTCTCGTATGGCAGAATAAAAATGAGAAAGTGATGTACAGGCATACCCCACTTTTAATTACACAATGGGGTTTATTTACTAAAGCTGGGAAAGTGCAAAATCAGGCTCACTTCTGCATAGAAACCAACAGTGGCGGCCCGTCCATAGGGGGCGCCCGGGTGCCGCCCCCCCCCCCCCCCCCTCCTTGCAGTTAAAAAAAAAAAAATTATTTAAACATGTCCCTTTAAAAAAAAAAAAAAAGGGACTGCGCCGGGCACAGTGCAGTATGCACCGCTCTATCACCAATAGATAGATTCATGCATTGCATGAATCTATCTATTGTCACCGATGCCGCCCCTATTCAGGTGTCCAGCCCCTGATCGGGCGCCGGGCATCTGAATTACAGTGGGGGGGTGTTTCTGGAAGCGCCCCTATTAGAGCTGTAAGCTCTAATAGGGGACCTCATTAGAGCGGTGTGCTCTAATAGGCTTCCCTAAGTGTAAACAGCGGGCGCACTGCTGTGCGTTCCCTGATTACACAGTATTGTGTTAGAGAAGCGAATACATCGCTTCCCTAACACAGACCCGCCTCTCAGCCAATCAGGTTGCCAGGTCTGTTACCTGTAACCCGATTGGCTGAAGTCACAGGCGCTGTGATTGGACGCTATGCGTCCAATCATAGCAGAAGACAGGAGGAGCGCGGGAGAAGAAGACCTCGGCTCGGACGATAGCAGAAGACAGGAGGAGCGCGGGAGAAGAAGACCTCGGACGATGAGACACCGCTCGCCGCCTGACGCCGTCACCAGCTGCACATCGAGACAAGGTAAGTGCAGAGGGCAGGCAGGGGGCACAGTGCAGCACTTGGAGGGGCACAGTGGCAGCACTTGGAGGGGCACTCTGGCAGCACTTGGAGGGGCACTCTGGCAGCACTTGAAGGGGCACTCTGGCAGCACTTGAAGGGGCACAGTGGCAGCACTTGAGGGGCACAGTGGCAGCACTTGAGGGGCACAGTGGCAGCGTATGGGCACAGTGGCAGCGTATGGGCACAGTGGCAGCGTTTGGGCACAGTGGCAGCGTTTGATGGGCACAGTGGCAGCGTTTGATGGGCACAGTGGCAGCATTTAATGGGCACAGTGGCAGCGTTTGATGGCACAGTGAGGCTGTTTGTTTGCGCCCCCCCAAAAATTTTGAGCACCAGCCGCCACTGGAAACCAATGAGCTTCTAACCCAGCTTGTTCAATTAAGCTTTGGTAATAAAACAAGGAAGCTCATTGGTTTCTATGCAGAAGTGAGCCTGATTTTGCTCTTTCCAGCTTTAGTAAATAAACCCCATTATGTACTTAAAAGTGGGGTATGCCTGTAATGTGTTGTAGTGTATTTGTATTGTATTTGCAAATGACAACTGTTTTGATTAAACGAAACTTGTACGATATTGTATTGTACAAGAAAAAATTGTGCTTTTCCGTTTGGATAATATCGGAGGAACTGTCCTGATTGGCTCTCAAAAGCTGTGTACTATCGATCAGATTATTGTACGATCTCTTCAAAAGCGGTATTTTTCCTATGATTTACTAATCGTTTGTACGGGCCATTAAGCAGTATAGTCAATGAGCTCAGTTTATGAGTGTGATTGCATGCATTGCTTGCCTAAAGGCTGATAAATAAACAATAGTTTACTGTCTAAAAAGCTGACACGCATCCTTTTCTGTTTTTCCCCCAAACAGTTGCCATTTAATGTGTCTATTTTTTTTTTCCCTGTCATAAGATATGCAGAGGAATATTTAGAATTACAGCAAACTAGAAGTTTCTTTCTGCAATATTTGAAAATAAAAGGCTATTAAAGAGGCTCCTTCAGAACAAATTTAAAGTCAGCAGCTACAAATACTGTAGCTGCTGACTTTTAATATTAGGACACTTATATGTCCACGAATCCAGCGGTGTCTTCACCTGAGACAATTTTTCAATCGGCTATTGGGCAATGTTGCCAACCTACCAGATTGAAATTTATTGACATGACACCAAAAAATATTTTTTTTAACAAACAGGAGTGCTTTATTGAAGGAAAGCATACAGTACAGGGGTAGTATACAAGTTGACACAATAGATGCAATCAGTACATACAATACATAGTAGGTAAACTAGGCAAAGTACAGGATTTCAGTTATTCATCATAAAAGGCAGTATAAAGTACAGCAATCAGAATGAAATTAACCAATCATCTCAGAAATCATACGCCAACCCTCCTTCCCCAGTGGGGGGGAGGAGCAAGAAGCAAAGGGAAAAATTTAACTTGTTAACATAAGAGAGTGTGGGAGCGGGGAGAGAGGGGGGGGGAGGGGGAGGAGGAAGAAGGGGGGGACGGTTATGCAGGGGGGGGGAGGGGAGGGGCGAGCAGATGAGGGATCCAACGTCAGGTTTTACCTAATGCTCCCCAGTCCATGGCAACCACACCTTGTCAAACTTCCAGGGACATCCCCGACTAATGTAAGTCAATTTGTATAAGGGGAGGGCAGCATTAATTTTGGCCTCCCAGGTGGCAACCGTTGGGGGAGACGGCGATTTCCAGTGGCACAGTATTTCCTTTTTAGCATAGAAAAGGAGATAAGAGATCAGCAACTGACATGACACCCAAAATTTACTGGCACAGCCAAGTTTTTACTGGCTTTTCCAAATGTTACAAAATTACACTTTTAAGTGCAAATTTCAGTATATAGGCTACAAACAAGTACAATGTACAATTAGCAATATAATTTAAGCTAATTACCGTATTAAGGCAAAAAACATATTTCTTATTTTATTTTCAATATACAAAGTAGGTATCTTAGGGACAGGACTCAGAAGGGCAAGAAATTAGAATGGGCGGCACACACACATGAAATTGACTCTCACGGTGACAGCAGTGTGCAGGAGCACAGAGGATGGTGACACCTCGCCGACATGTCCCCTCCTAAGTCACAGTGACAGTCTCTCTCCATGCCAGGTGGTCCTGTCAGTCCACTCCAGTCCAAACAGCAGTGACAGTCTCATTCCAAGCTTGCCCTGCTCCCGCAGACCCGCACACTCGGCTCCATTCAGCTCCCTTGCACCATGACATCACACGACACGCTCAGGCACCGTCTCCACCTGACCCTCTGAAACACACCGTAGCAGGCACTCGGATGGTCTCGGCCGGCATCGGACCAGAACTGTGCATGCACAATTCCAAGCCGAGCGTCACAGCCATGTTTTTTACTGGCAAACTTTTCCTGTCACTGGCATTTACTGGTAGAAGAAAAGTGACAGTTTTTTACTGGCTGCCAGTAAAAATACTGACGGTTGGCAACACTGCTATTTGGTGCAGCTGTTGTCGTCTCGGCTAAGGGAAACCAGCAGTGAAGTCTTGCAGGTTCACAGCCGGTTCCCTACTGCGCATGTGCAAAGCGAGCTGTGCATTGTGAATGGTCTGGCAGTGGGGGAAGAGGGAGGGGATGCCGTGAACTTACCCTGAAGCTGGAGAATTAAGGTGGAGCTCTGCTTTAAGCTCCCCTGAAATAGGGAGAAGATTTTAATGGGCCCTAGTTGCTTGCAGTATGAGCAGGGAAGTTCAGATCTTTCAGAATTCATTCTTGATATTAGATCTACCATCAATGGCCACCCTAATTTTTCACTTCTTTCAGCTGAACCACAAAACAACAACTATCAGGGAATCCCAGTGAGATGTCTGATGTGCAGATATGCACATGCACATGCTATTTCTCACAGAAGGGTTACCATGTGCACAAGAGTGCACACTTGCTCACGTGTGTGCACACATACACAATTCCTGTTGGCACCAGACAGGCTATTTAAAGGATGCTCATGCCCATGTTCTGTACTGACTGACCTTCAGCTGTTCCCTGTGCCCTGCTTTTATCCTGTATGATTCCATCATTGCTGACCTTGTTGCTCCTGACCTTGTCTTCGGCTTTTGTTGGTACCTCACTGCCCACCTGTTGTTGACCCTGGCTATTCTTGTGACCATGCTTCTGTCTCTGATCCTGGCTTCCTGTCCTGCTTCAAGTGCCTGCCTGACTGTCAGCTGTACCAGCTCTGTGTACTACTGAGTGTTTCTGCCTCAAGTCTGCTGAGAGCTCTTACAAGCCACATGTCCTGAACCATCTGCTGGCACTCGCGTTCCTCCTGTCCCTCTGTACCCTCTATTCCACTTCCAGTGGGGCCTGGGCTGGAGATACAAGAGGCCAACCTCGTTATTTCGGGGTTATTTGAGGGTTTAAAAAATGAATTTGCTTTCAAATACCATCAGAATCACATGTACATGTGATTTTTGTGCATTTCTATTGAAGTCTATGGGGCCAAAATCCCACCAAACCCAAGCAGCTGAAGTGTTTCAAACACTTTCTCTGTTACAGGTAAACCTCTCTGACAGGGAATGACAAGTAGAACTCCAGTGGTAATCTCTGTGCTCCCCTATCATGGAAGCATGTTTCATGTGTTAGATTGACAGCATGGGTTTTACTTCCTTTTTTCCCCAGCAAAGTAAAAGCATAATATGCTAGTATGCAACGCATCTATCTTCTCCCCTCTTCCTTCCGGGGCCTTGGACTCCGGCTCTGTGACTGGCCAGAGTCGCGTGACGTCACTCACGCGCATGTGCTCCGGAGATGCCTGTCACGGCACTCGCTATTGAAGAAACGGTACGGGCGGCCGTTTCTTCACAGCACATGCGCCGATGACATCATTGGAGCAGTGTACAGCAAATATCTCCTAAACTGCGCACGTTTAGGAGATATTTACAGTACCTATAGGTAATCCTTATTATAAGCTTACCCATAGGTACAACTTAGCAATGGAGGTGTAACGTACCTAGTGACGAGTCCGGATTGCAGAAGGACAAAAAACAGCAAAAATAGCCCTGGGACTTTAGATGAGGTGAGAGAGGTTTAGCCAATGTCCACAGCAAACACTGAGACAAAATCTATTTATTTGTTTCAAAATGTTATGTAACAGAGCGGCAACAACAATGATTGTGAGTTACCCGGCATAGTGGCCAATGTACACAACACAGATGAAAGTAAATATACAAAGATTTATTACAAATGTTGTACATCCATGAGCAACAATAAAGCTTAAAAGTTGCTAGGTCAGTGAATACACATACACAATAAGAAAATAAAATGTACATACATGTGGACAGGGAAGTATGTAAACATAATACAGACATCAATAATACCCAGCATATACTGGCATAAAACAAGCATCAATAAAGCCCTATGCATTTCGCGAGACCCTGCTCGCTCTTCAGGGGCAGATGCATGATTGTTGTATCTGCAATGTAAATAGTAAGATCAATTAATGTATGTTGTTCCATCCAGCTTGGGGGCTGCGATGTGCCTAGGGGAGTTCTGTTTCTGATCTCTTGCTGTCCTCCCCTGTCTGTTGACGGGGGGTGGCCACCTGCACATCGGCGCCATGTTTTCCACGCCCATACACTGACGTCTCCCTGACGTTATTGAGGTGTGGGCTGTGTGGGTCATCCTGGACGGTTGGGTGGTTGTTGCATCCATGCACCCCCTTTGATGGTGGATGTCTTATGGACACCCATGCGTCACCGCCCGTACATGAAGCTGGGGGCGTCACCTACAAGCCCTTGTGGGTATATCTAGACGTTCAGCACGGCTGGGATTTTGCTTTACAACTTGTCGATTGGATAGAGCAGTTACATCTCTAAGAACAAACTGACAACCCTTGGTTTTTTCACTCCATTGAGGTAAAACCTTTTTACTTTCTTGACACCCATTGGGTTTGTTACACTGTCTTTATACACATGTAATATCTATATCATTTCTATATTGCCCTGTAGTCTTTCTGCCCATACCAGCTTTAAAACTATGTTGGTCTGCATTCATGCATTTACCATATTCCATATTTCAGTCCTTCTTACCAACATATTCCAATAAGCTTAATTAATTTATTTACATCCTTTTCTATATATAAATTACATTTTAGAACCTTATACATTAAGCTCATTCTGCAATTATGATGCCCTCTGATATATGTGCATCCTTGCAGACATTTTCCAGACATGATTCTTAGGGGCTAAGTGGAGACCTGCAGTGAGAAATACCCCTATCCAGACCGTGCTGACCCTCCGGATGTTCCCCTGTTGTGGCCTTTGTTTGTTCCGCCCCTCAGCTCCCGAGCTGGATGCACTACACGGCTGCCATTTTTGATATCCAGCGTTTGGCGATTTATCTCAGACCTTCGGTAAGTATGAGGTCTGTTTCAGACCTCTCTTGCCAATTATTCCGCCTGCCCCCATTTATCAACAACATACATTAATTGATCTTACTATTTACATTGCAGATACAATCATGCATCCGCCCCTGAAGAGCGAGTAGGGTCTCGCGAAATGCATAGGGCTTTATTGATGCTTGTTTTATGCCAGTATATGCTGAGTATTATTGATGTCTGTATTATGTTTACATACTTCCCTGTCCACATGTATGTACATTTTATTTTCTTATTGTGTATGTGTATTCACTGACCTAGCAACTTTTAAGCTTTATTGTTGCTCATGGATGTACAACATTTGTAATAAATCTTTGTATATTTACTTTCATCTGTGTTGTGTACATTGGCCACTATGCCGGGTAACTCACAATCATTGTTGTTGCCACTCTGTTACATAACATTTTGAAACAAATAAATCGATTTTGTCTGCAAAAGATTCCATCCAGTGGAATGTGCAAGCAGATGATGCATTTACGAAGGTAAAGCACCTCATTGTGGGTTCCTCTGTGCTTGGCCTTCCTAATTACAGAAAACCTTTTATCAGACTGTAGATTGTAAGGAAGGGTACATGACTTCTGTTCTCACACAGGTTTATGGGGACAAGCACAAACCAATTGCATTTTATTCAACTAAATTAGATCCAGTAGCCCGGAGTTTGCCCCACTGTGTACAAGCTGTAGTAGCAGCCTCATTGGCCATACGGTCCTCTGCACTGATAGTACTGTTCCACCCCCTGGTTCTTAAAGTCCCACATGCTATTTCAGTAATCTTACTACAAGACAAAATCTCCTATTTATCTCCAGCCAGGCATCTATCATGTATGACTACTCTTCTGGGACAGCCGCACATTACAATCGAGAGGTGTACCACATTGAACACTGCCACACTGATACCAACACCTAGTGACGGGGATCCACATGACTGTGTAGCTCAAATTAATGAACGGGTACTCCCTAGAAAGGATCTCACTGATGTTCCCTTTCCGGATGCTGACATTAACTTTTTTGTTGATGGGTCTTGTAAAAAGGATAATAAAGGGGTAAATCAAAAACCGCTTACGCTATAGTAACTCATGAACAGGTCATTGAAGCCGGAGCTCTTCCCAGTTCCTACTCTGCACAACAAGCTGAAATTATTGCCCTATCCAGGGCCTGTAGCCTAGGGGAAGGGAAAAAAAAAAAATAAATATTTACACAGATAGCCAATACGCTTTCTCTACCATACACATATTTGCCCAGCAATGGAAAAATAGGGGTATGATCACATCCACAGATAAACCAATCTCACATAGAGATCTTATCCTTACCCTTCTAGAAAATGTACAAAAACCAGCACAAGTGGCTATTTGTAAATGTACAGCACACAGAAAGGGAACCAATCCAATTACTCTAGGGAATGCATTAGCAGACAGGACTGCAAAGGAAGCTGCTAAAAGTCAGCAAATAACACACATATACCATACAGGTCCCCAAGAGAATGATGAGGTACAGAAAGCTATTGATAAAAAATGGTTATCAGCAGGGGCGTAACTAGAAATCACAGGGCCCCATAGCAAAATGTTGTATGGGCCCCCCCACCCCCCACCACCAACAGAAAAAAAAAAAGGAAAAAAAAAAAAAAAAAAAGAACTAATGCCAGACACCCCCCCTAAGTACAGACACCCCACAGCATTACAGACCCCCACCTCAGTGCAGACACCCCCACTCAGTGCAGGACCCCCCCTAGCAGTACAGACACCCCCCCCCCCAGTGCACACCATCCCCTCAGTACAGACACCCTTCCAGTGCAGGCCTCCCCAACATTACAGACCCCCAACAGTGCAGACCCACCCCCTCAGTGCAGACCCCCCTAAGTAGTACAGATCCCCCCCCAGTAGTACAGACACCCCCCTCAGTACAGACCCCCCACCCAAGTGCAGACCCCCTTAGTACAGACACCCCCCACCCAAGTGCAGACCCCCACCTCAGTGCAGACCCCCTTAGTACAGACAATCCCCCATTACAGACCCCCCACCTCAGTGCAGACCCCCTTAGTACAGACAATCCCCATTACAGACCCCCCCCCACCTCAGTGCAGACCCCCTTAGTACAGACAATCCCCCATTACAGACCCCCCCCCCCACCTCAGTGCAGACCCCCTTAGTACAGACAATCCCCCATTACAGACCCCCCCCACCTCAGTGCAGACCCCCTTAGTACAGACAATCCCCCATTACAGACCCCCTTATTACAGACAATCCCCCATTACAGACCCCCCCCACCACAGTGCAGACCCCCTTAGTACAGACAATCCCCCATTACAGACCCCCCCCCCCCACCTCAGTGAAGACCCCCTTAGTACAGACAATCCCCCATTACAGACCCACCCACCTCAGTGCAGACCCCCCATTAGTACAGACAATCCCCATTACAGACCCCCCACCTCAGTGCAGACCCCCTTAGTACAGACAATCCCCCATTACAGACCCCCCACCTCAGTGCAGACCCCCTTAGTACAGACAATCCCCCATTACAGACCCCCCACCTCAGTGCAGACCCCCTTTGTACAGACACCCCACCTCAGTGCAGACCCCCTTAGTACAGACACCCCCATTACAGACCCCCCCACCTCAGTGCAGACCCCCTTTGTACAGACAATCCCCCATTACAGACCCCTCCACCTCAGTGCAGACCCCCTTTAGTACAGACAATCCCCCATTACAGACCCCCCACCTCAGTGCAGACCCCCTTAGTACAGACACCCCCATTACAGACCCCACACCTCAGTGCAGACCCCCTTAGTACAGACAATCCCCCATTACAGACCCCCCCACCTCAGTGCAGACCCCCTTTGTACAGACAATCCCCCATTACAGACCCCCCCCACCTCAGTGCAGACCCCCCTTAGTACAGACACCCCCATTACAGACCCCCCCACCTCAGTGCAGACCCCTTAGTACAGACACCCCCATTACAGACCCCCCCCACCTCAGTGCAGACCCCCTTAGTACAGACAATCCCCCATTACAGACCCCCCACCTCAGTGCAGACCCCCCTTAGTACAGACAATCCCCCATTACAGACCCCCACCTCAGTGCAGACCCCTTAGTTCATACAATCCCCCATTACAGACCCCCACACCTCAGTGCAGACCCCCTTAGTACAGACAATCCCCCATTACAGACCCCCCACCTCAGTGCAGACCCCCTTTGTACAGACACCCCCACCTCAGTGCAGACCCCCTTAGTACAGACACCCCCATTACAGACCCCCTTTGTACAGACAATCCCCCATTACAGACCCCTCCACCTCAGTGCAGACCCCCTTAGTACAGACAATCCCCCATTACAGACCCCCCACCTCAGTGCAGACACCCCTTAGTACAGACACACCCCCATTACAGACCCCCACACCTCAGTGCAGACCCCTTAGTACAGACAATCCCCTATTACAGACAATCCCCTATTACAGACCCCCCACCTCAGTGCAGGCCCACCTTGTACAGACAATCCCCCATTACAGACCCCCCCCACCTCAGTGCAGACCCCCTTAGTACAGACACCCCCATTACAGACCCCCCCACCTCAGTGCAGACCCCTTAGTACAGACACCCCCATTACAGGCCCCCCCCCACCTCAGTGCAGACCCCCTCTGTACAGACAATCCCCCATTACAGACCCCTCCACCTCAGTGCAGACCCCCTTAGTACAGACAATCCTCCATTACAGACCCCCCCACCTCAGTGCAGACCCCCATAGTACAGACACCCCCATTACAGACCCCCCCACCTCAGTGCAGACCTCCTTAGTACAGACAATCCTCCATTACAGACCCCCCACCTCAGTGCAGACCCCCTTAGTACAGACACCCCCACCTCAGTGCAGACCCCTTAGTACAGACACCCCCATTACAGACCCCCCACCTCAGTGCAGACCCCCTTAGTACAGACACCCCCATTACAGACCCCCCCCCCACCTCAGTGCAGACCCCCTTTGTACAGACAATCCCCATTACAGACCCCCCCCACCTCAGTGCAGACCCCCTTTGTACAGACAATCCCCCATTACAGACCCCCCCCCACCTCAGCGCAGACCCCCTTAGTACAGACAATCCCCCATTACTGACCCCCCCACCTCAGTGCAGACCCCCTTAGTACAGACAATCCCCCATTACAGACCCCCCCACCTCAGTGCAGACCCCCTTAGTACAGACACCCCCACCTCAGTGCAGACCCCCTTAGTACAGACAATCTCCCATTACAGACCCCCCCCAACCTCAGTGCAGACCCCTTTAGTACAGACACCCCCACCTCAGTGCAGACCCCCTTAGTACAGACACCCCCATTACAGACCCCCCCACCTCAGTGCAGACCCCCTTTGTACAGACAATCCCCCATTACAGACCCCTCCACCTCAGTGCAGACCCCCTTAGTACAGACAATCCCCATTACAGACCCCCCACCTCAGTGCAGACCCCTTAGTACAGACACCCCCATTACAGACCCCACACCTCAGTGCAGACCCCTTAGTACAGACAATCCCCTTTTACAGACCCCCCACCTCAGTGCAGACCCCCTTAGTACAGACACCCCCTTTACAGACCCCCACCTCAGTGCAGACCCCCTTTGTACAGACAATCCCCCATTACAGACCCCCCCACCTCAGTGCAGACCCCTTAGTACAGACACCCCCATTTACAGACCCCCCCACCTCAGTGCAGACCCCCTTAGTACAGACACCCCCATTACAGACCCCCCACCTCAGTGCAGACCCCCTTAGTACAGACACCCCAATTACAGACCCCCCCCCCCACCTCAGTGCAGACCCCTTAGTACAGACAATCCCCCAATTACAGACCCCCCCACCTCAGTGCAGACCCCCTTTGTACAGACAATCCCCCATTACAGACCCCCCCACCTCAGTGCAGACCCCCCTTAGTACAGACACCCCCACCTCAGTGCAGACCCCCTTAGTACAGACACCCCCATTACAGACCCCCCCACCTCAGTGCAGACCCCCTTTGTACAGACAATCCCCCATTACAGACCCCCCACCTCAGTGCAGACCCCCTTAGTACAGACAATCCTCCATTACAGACCCCCCCCCACCTCAGTGCAGACCCCCTTAGTACAGACACCCCCACCTCAGTGCAGACCCCCTTAGTACAGACACCCCCATTACAGACCCCCCCCACCTCAGTGCAGACCCCCTTAGTACAGACAATCCCCATTACAGACCCCCCCCCACCTCAGTGCAGACCCCCTTAGTACAGACACCCCCACCTCAGTGCAGACCCCCCTAGTACAGACAATCCCCCTTTACAGACCCCCCCACCTCAGTGCAGACCCCCTTAGTACAGACAATCCCCCATTACAGCACCCCCCCACCTCAGTGCAGACCCCCTTAGTACAGACACCCCCACCTCAGTGCAGACCCCTTAGTACAGACACCCCCATTACAGACCCCCCCACCTCAGTGCAGACCCCCTTTGTACAGACAATCCCCCATTACAGACCCCCTCCACCTCAGTGCAGACCCCCTTAGTACAGACAATCCTCCATTACAGACCCCCCCACCTCAGTGCAGACCCCCTTTGTACAGACAATCCCCATTACAGACCCCCCACCTCAGTGCAGACCCCCTTTAGTACAGACAATCCCCATTACAGACCCCCCCACCTCAGTGCAGACCCCCTTAGTACAGACACCCCCACCTCAGTGCAGACCCCCTTAGTACAGACACCCCCATTTACAGACCCCCCCACCTCAGTGCAGACCCCCTTTGTACAGGACAATCCCCCATTACAGACCCCTCCACCTCAGTGCAGACCCCCTTAGTACAGACAATCCTCCATTACAGACCCCCCACCTCAGTGCAGACCCCCTTAGTACAGACACCCCATTACAGACCCCCCCCACCTCAGTGCAGACCCCCTTAGTACAGACAATCCCCCATTACAGACCCCCCCACCTCAGTGCAGACCCCCTTAGTACAGACAATCCCCCATTACAGACCCCCCCACCTCAGTGCAGACCCCCTTAGTACAGACACCCCCACCTCAGTGCAGACCCCCTTAGTACAGACACCCCCCATTACAGACCCCCCCACCTCAGTGCAGACCCCCTTTGTACAGACAATCCCCCATTACAGACACCCCACCTCAGTGCAGACCCCCTTAGTACAGACAATCCTCCATTACAGACCCCCCCACCTCAGTGCAGACCCCCTTAGTACAGACACCCCCACCTCAGTGCTGACCCCCTTAGTACAGACACCCCCACCTCAGTGCAGAACCCCTTAGTACAGACACCCCCATTACAGACCCCCCCCACCTCAGTGCAGACCCCCTTAGTACAGACAATCCCCCATTACAGACCCCCCCACCTCAGTGCAGACCCACTTAGTACAGACACCCCCACCTCAGTGCAGACCCCCTTAGTACAGACAATCCCCCATACAGACCCCCCCACCTCAGTGCAGACCCCTTAGTACAGACACCCCACCTCAGTGCAGACCCCCTTAGTACAGACACCCCCATTACAGACCACCCCACCTCAGTGCAGACCCCCTTTGTACAGACAATCCCCATTACAGACCCCTCCACCTCAGTGCAGACCCCTTAGTACAGACAATCCTCCATTACAGACCCCCCCACCTCAGTGCAGTCCCCCTTTGTACAGACAATCCCCCATTACAGACCCCCCACTCCTCAGTGCAGACCCCCTTAGTACAGACAATCCCCATTACAGACCCCCCCACCTCAGTGCAGACCCCCTTAGTACAGACACCCCCACCTCAGTGCAGACCCCTTAGTACAGACACCCCCATTACAGACCCCCCCACCTCAGTGCCGACCCCCTTTGTACAGACAATCCCCATTACAGACCCCTCCACCTCAGTGCAGACCCCCTTTAGTACAGACAATCCTCCATTACAGACCCCCCACCTCAGTGCAGACCCCCTTAGTACAGACACCCCCATTACAGACCCCCACCTCAGTGCAGACCCCCTTAGTACAGACCCCCCCCTCAGTGCAGGACCCCCTTAGTACAGACACCCCCATTACAGACCCCCACCTCAGTGCAGACCCCCATCAGTAGACACCCCCACCCATTACAGACCCCCCCGGGTAGTGCAGACCCCACAGCAGACACACAGCAGACCCCCCACCTCAGTGCAGACCCCATCAGTAGACACCCCCAGCAATGCAGACCCCCCCCCCCCCCCGGGTTGTGCAGACCCCACAGCAGACGATGCCCCCCGACCCTTACATACCTCAGAAACAGCGCCATGTGTGTCCCTCCTCCCAGGCTCCTCCTCTCTGAATGTAAACAGAGAGGAGGGGAGGCGGCTTCGGTCCGCGCCGCTGTGTCCCTCCTGCGCTCCAGTCCAGAAGGCACGGTGTGCGGCGTTAGTGGTGCGGCTGCCGCTACCCACGGGTTTCACCCCCGCTAGCGGGTGTCACCCGGCGCGGCCCGCACCCGCCTAGAAACGCCGCTCACCGGGCCCTTGATTGTCTGCGGGCCCCATAGCGACCGCATGTGTCGCTATGGCGGTAGTTCCGCCACTGGTTATCAGAAATGCAGAGAACATCACCGGCAGGTGAAAAACAAAAGTGGTTATCTAAAGGGGCAACGCTGGTCAATGGTATATACACAAGTACAGAGGGTAAACCCATCTTACCGACATCACTATTTAGATATGCTGCATTATTGAGCCATGGGCAAGCCCATATCTCAAAAGGAGGGATGGTACAAGTGATTAACAAGGTGTTCACAACATATGGGTTAACGAACTACTCTAGAAATTTTTGCCTCACATGTTCGCTTTGTAACAGATACCATGCTCAAGGTGCCCTAAGACCCTTAAGGGGGCATTTCCCACAACCCCCTTATCCCTTTCACACGATATGCATGGATTTTATTGAATTGAACAAATGTGAGAATAAAAAGTTCTGTCTGATGTTGACATGTTTACGAAATGGGTGGAAGCTTTTCCGTTGACACACCCAGATGGGCAGTCAGTAGCCAAAGTACTAATCAAAGAGGTGATTCCACGGCAAGGAATCCCCTCTGTGATTTACAGTGACAACGGCTCCCATTTTGTAAACCAAACAATACAACAAATTGGTAAATGGTACAATATTGACCTGAAAAACCACTATGTCTACCACCCACAATCTGCAGGCACAGTGGAGAGACACAATGGTACCTTAAAAAGTAAACTAAGAAAATTGATAGAAGAAACAGGAAAGAACTGGGTTCAGTGTTTGCCAATGGCATTATTGAGCACAAGGATTACCCCTACTGCTAAAGGACTAACACCGTATGAAATGCTGTATGGTAAACCTTATTATATTCCACAACTCAGAGCATTTGCTCGAGATGATGAGGAAATGGACTATGAACTGGCAAATTATATGAGGAAGTTGCTAACAACTAAAGAACTCCTATGCCCAAATTCTCTTACAGGTCAAGAGACTAAGTCAGAACAGGAAGATCTTGTACAACCCGGAGATTGGGTTTGGATAAAAATAATAAAGAGAAAGACTTGGTCTGACCCCAGGTGGGAAGGACCCTATCAAGTACTGTTGTCTACACCCACTGCAGTAAAAATCGTGGAACGGTTACCTTGGATACATCTCACCCACTGCAAGAAGGCACACTATTTGAGCAAAAAGACAGATTAGGAATTAACTACCACACAACAGAGGAAGAACATGGTGCAATATGGACTCATAGGGGTGGAGGAAAGACCCAGAGAGAGACATATGTTTGAGCCAGGGTATTTTACCAAGACATGGAGGGGGAGGATACTCTTGGGCATATTGATAATAGTGGGCATAGTTATGGGAATTTATATACTTCTTGACCTCATCCCAATGTTGAAAATAATGGGTCATAGGGGGGAAAGACAGATAACGAAGGGACCAGATGGTGCCACCATAACTGTTACACAGGGTAAAACCACCACCATACTATTCGATCTCAGTCAGGTCACAGACATTGGACATCAAACATATGTCTTTGATGGCAAATACCTATGCGCAACTCCAGACTGCAGTACATGGGCTGACGTATGGTGGTCATCCGATTATAACGGATGGCTTGCTAGTTCTGCCGTAATTCCTAAACAAAGGAAGGATCAGGAAAAAAAAAAAAAAAAATAGAAAAAAAGAAAGAAAAAGAAAAGAACGTATATCAATATACAGCCGAAGAGGGTGGACTGGGAGTTGCCAGTCCCATAATATACGTGGGAAGTGTAATCCCATTTCACTAACAATAAAAAACCCACAGGTATCAGATGCTGGAATTTATGGTCTAGGAGTATATAGGGCAAGTCAAGGTGACCTACTAGGGAGAATTACTATTAAGGTTGTAACTCCTGGTCAGACCACCCCAGCCTCAGAACTAACACATTTTCAACTTAAACCCTCCTTGGTTAAAACAGATTTTACCTACAAAGAACAATTAAGCATAGAAACAGGATTTGGAGACAAAAATGAGTGGATAGAGTGGATCAGATACACAACACAATCTAAGGGGTTAGGTGATTGTATTTCTTGTGCAAACCCAAGACCACAACTAGCCACTGTTCCTCTCCCTGAAGAGGAAACAGACTTGACTTGTATAATAAGAATGTTTTCAGAAAATATTACTGGGTCAGAATGTGTAAATGAGAAAAAAAGCTACCCTAAGACTAAAATGCAAAGTATACCCCCATCAGTACAAGCATTACCAGGACATTTTACTTGTTTCTCTAACAATGATAGGGACGGTACAAATGTTGGCACCCTATCTTCTGAATACTGTGCAACTACAATTCTTACTACAGACATTAAGTATCAACTAAAATGGTTTCAGGAACAAAAACGGCAATTGGCTGATGTTTGGTGGCTGTGTGGAGACAGGAGACTAAGGCCCAGACTACCACCTAGATGGGAGGGTAGTTGTGCCCTTACCCGATTGCTGCTTCCCTATTATATAGTTCCTATGAGTAACAAATCAATGAAACTACCAGGTAAATACTATTTTAAGCGAATTAAGCGAGAAACACCACAAGGCTCATTTGACAACCGAGTGTATATAGACGAAATAGGTGTTCCACGAGGAGTTCCAGATGAATTTAAAGCGCAGAATCAAATAACAGCAGGACTCACCTCACTCTTCATATGGGTCCAGCCCAATAAAAACGTCGACTGGATAAACTACATCTACTACAACCAGCAGAGGTTTGTGAATTACACCAGAGATGCTATCAAAGGCATAGCAGCACAGTTGGACGCCACCTCTTTGACAGCGTGGCAGAACCGTATAGCATTGGATATTTTGCTGGCAGAAAGGGGCGGGGTATGCTAAATGTTCGGCACCTTCTGCTGCACTTTTATTCCAAACAATACGGCACCTGATGGAAGTATCACCCAGGCTTTGCAAGGCCTACAAATGCTATCCGAAGAATTAGCTGAGAACTCTGGTGTAGAGAACCCCTTAACAGGACTCTTTGAAAAATGGTTTGGTAAATGGGGTGATCTTGCAAAAAGTTTGCTCATCTCTGTTGTCATGGCAGCCGCAGTTCTTACGCTGTGTGGATGTTGCTGCATTCCCTGTATTAGGGGAATTATTCAAAGACTGATTGACACATCTTTAACAAAAACTATGCTCCTCCAGAGCAACACGGAACTATACTCAGAACCCGATGATGAATTTACAACTCTTGCTAAAGACTCATCTGTCTAAATGATAATACCTGGTAAAACAAAAGAACCTGGATATTTGAATTATTGACATTATTAAGTATAAGAGGAGGGAGATGTCAGGGAAATTGAGTATTATACCTTTAAATGTCAATTTTGAATATGCATATTAATATTGCTTTATCTTCATTAAGTTTAAAATGCTTAGAAATATATGTTTCATGTAACCCTATATGCTTTTATTTCATGTAGCTTAAGTGCTTAGACTTGCATAATTTGAAAATACATGACGTTGCAAAAAGAGTCTTCCCAAAAGTCAGTATCCTGTATAACAGTTGTGAATGTGTAAGTCTGTAAACGGATATCGACACCTTTCCTGTCATTGTCCAGAATAAAGTAAGAATACATGTGACTGGAACATGCTGTGAGGAAATGGGGGTGTCCGAGGGATATAAAAGAGAGTGACCATACAATGTTAAGGCAGAAATGACCCATGCTTACCTGCAAATGTAATGTAACTCATTTCTCTTGCATATGCAAATAAATATCTTGATCTCCGAGGACGGTCTAAGACGGTGATTAATTTTCGTAACAGGTGGCCACCTGCACATCGGCGCCATGTTTTCCACGCCCATACACTGACGTCTCCCTGACGTTATTGAGGTGTGGGCTGTGTGGGTCATCCTGGACGGTTGGGTGGTTGTTGCATCCATGCACCCCCTTTGATGGTGGATGTCTTATGGACACCCATGCGTCACCGCCCGTACATGACGCTGGGGGGCGTCACCTACAAGCCCTTGTGGGTATATCTAGACATTCAGCACGGCTGGAATTTTGCTTTACAACTTGACGATTGGATAGAGCAGTTACATCTCTAAGAACAAACTGACAACCCTTGGTTTTTTTCACTCCATTGAGGTACAACCTTTTTACTTTCTTGACACCCATTGGGTTTGTTACACTGTCTTTATACACATGTAATATCTATATCATTTCTATATTGCCCTGTAGTCTTTCTGCCCATACCAGCTTTATAACTATGTTGGTCTGCATTCATGCATTTACCATATTCCATATTTCAGTCCTTCTTACCAACATATTCCAATAAGCTTAATTCATTTATTTACATCCTTTTCTATATATAAATTACATTTTAGGACCTTATACATTAAGCTCATTCTGCAATTATGATGCCCTCTGATATATGTGCATTCTTGCAGACATTTTCCAGACATGATTCTTAGGGGCTAAGTGGAGACCTGCAGTGAGAAATACCCCTATCCAGACCATGCTGACCCTCCGGATGTTCCCCTGTTGTGGCCTTTGTTCCGCCCCCTCAGCCCCCGAGCTGGATGCACTACACGGCTGCCATTTTTTGATATCCAGCGTTTGGTGATTTATCTCAGGCCTTCGGTAAGTATGAGGTCTGTTTCAGACCTCTCTTGCCAATTATTCCGCCTGCCCCCATTTATCAACAACATACATTAATTGATCTTACTATTTACATTGCAGATACAACAATCATGCACCTGCCCCTGAAGAGCGAGTAGGGTCTCGCGAAATGCATAGGGCTTTATTGATGCTTATCCCAGACAGGTGGCAACCCTACTTGGGTGATCAGGAGGGATTTTTATTCCTGCTGGAACAAACTGAATCATGCTTTATTAGGGTTTTTTGCCTTCCACTGTGGGTATAGGATTGTATAATTTTATTATTTTTTTCCCTTCTACTGGTTGAACTAGATGGACTTGTGTCTTTTTTCTACCAGAATAACTTTGTAACTATGTAGCTATATAAGGAGAGCCGCTCTGCCGCCATACTCATACGTGAGGCGGTCGGCCAGCAGTTAATCCAAAACTTGTGCAGATCTTTACAGATGACCATCGGAAAATCTTAGTGTCTACCTCCAGCAGAATACAGTACATGTGTTGAATGGAGACTAAAGCATGGAAAAGAACAAGGATGGGCCTAACATAGAGCATCCCCTAGCTACGGAGTGAGGAAAGGATAAAATTATTAAAAGACAAACAAACAATGCATGTGTAATATGTGTAGCGCTACCCCCAGTTAAGAGAGCCGCTGGTTTGTTTTGGGTCCCTGAGTACAGCTCCACCAACCCCCGGCAATTTGGCTCTACCCACTCTGGCACAGTTAGTAAAGGGGTGTGTATCTATGCACATATAAACATCACTTATACTCTAAGTGTAATGGGTATGAACTCACAAGCAGACTGCTGAAATAAGAATAACTGGCTTTACTTTGGCAGTAAGGAAAAGGAATAGTAACATGCATTTAAACATATGACTTACAATACTTTATCAGGTCCCTGCAATATGCACTTTAAACATGTACACATATATGTAACCAACTAGCAATGGGGAACGGAGCGCCAAATGTAGCGACCGTCTGCTATGCACCCCTGAGGTGCAATAAATCTATCTGCGCCTACCTAACGGACCAGGCCTGATCCCTAGCAATAGAGCTCAGTCCTTGTACTAGTACAGTGTTCTTCACCGGCAATGAATCTGTAGAGGTGGTGCACATGTAGCTTTAAATGGTGTCTTTGTAATCCACAGAAAGTAACATTTGCTGCTCTGAGGTAAATTGCGCCTAGGCAGTTCAGTAGGCATAAAACGTGTGTATCAATGCAGGACGAGCCTTCCGGCTCTCTCACCAATCCTGGGGTACCGTCCTCAGCTCCGGTCCCTTCAATGGCGGCTCCGGTCTCCTCGTCACAGCCCCTGCGCTCCGGTCCTCAGCTCCGACCGACAGACTGTAGGGAAGAGTCTCCGCTCCGCTGCTGCTGACTCTGAGGGATGAGAGTCTCACTCCATCTGCTGCAAGGCCCAGGCTTCAGGCCTTCAGCAGTCCCGGTCCGCACGGGTGTCTCCTCAGGCACCAGTCTCCGCGTCACAAGCTCAGTCATGAGAGGGAGACCAGTCAGGTGACGCCTCAGAAGAGGAAGTGTCCCAAGAGGAAGAGGCGGTCTCCGCTCTTCCTTTTTATAACCTCCCCCAGCAGCCTCTCGGGCGGAAACAAGCAGCCCGGGAGCCTGGGGAATCATGGGGGATGTAGTCTCTTCCCCAAAAAGGGGTACGACCCCGCTACACACTCCCCCCACTTTGAATCTTTGGTCCCCAAAGACAGTGTTCAAATTACAAGCTTTCTCAGGAACAACACTTTCACATAATTTGGACAGGGGAGCTTCCCACCAATTGGCATAAGATGGGGAGCTGTCCTGTCTACAGGTCACTTCAGTGTGGGTGACCTGTTTAACTGTGCCAGAGAGTGAGCTAGGGTTGCCCTCCACCAAATGAACAGTGGATGGGTCAGGGCTTTCAGCACTTCTCCTTGCTGTGGTAACAGAGTCCTCTGAACTTTCTCCCATCTTGGGGTAAGTTAACTTCTTGGGAGGCTTCACAACCCTGCGAGCTCTCTGTTCTCTTGGGCCTTCTTCAGGAACACATTCCGGCAACATCTCTGGTTCTGGAACATCTACTTCTTCTTCTGGGTAGAGACCAGGGATATCTTCCCAGCACTCAGGCACAACACTGAATGGCACAAACTCTGTGGCTTCTGGGTTCAATGTGTTATCTTCAACATATTCAGTAGGTGGAAGATCTATGGCAGAATTTCCTGGAGTTGAGGAAGGCCATAGCCATTCAAGTTCTCCTCTTTCTTCCTCTGGTTGGGGGTCCTGTCCACCCCTAACTTGGGATGTTTGAGACCTAGTATTAGGCCTGGGGGTATCCAGAATGGAAACAGATTCAGGTAAGTCTCTCGCTGGAGGTATTCTGACTGCTTCAGTAAGTGGGAGCAAATGATTCCTATGCCAGGTCTTCAAAGGCCCCACTCTTCCTTCTGGCTTCAACTTGTAGACAGGCAATCCTGGAAGTTTTCTACAGATGATATATGGCTCTGATCTCCATCTATCAGCAATCTTGTGTTTCCCAGGGATCCCTAGATTGCATAACAGTACACGGTCCCCAGGCTGTAGGTCCTGTACTCTAACTTTCAAATCAAAGTTCCTCTTGTTTCGGGCCCCTCTCTGGTCGGAGGCCGCTTGAGCTTTCTCATAAGCTATCTTCAGACTGCGCCTCAGTCTGTCCACATATCCTTTGTGGGAGGCAGCAGAGGCATGGTCTAAGGATATGCCGAAGGCCAAATCCACTGGCAATCTTGCTTCTCTCCCAAACATAAGTCGGTAAGGGGAGAAACCTGTCACATCACTTGTGGTACAGTTGTAGGCATGCACCAGAGCTGATATGTGTTGACTCCAATGTTGCTTCTTCTCTGTTTCTAAAGTTCCCAACATGTTCAATAGGGTCCTGTTGAACCTTTCAGGCTGGGCATCACCTTGAGGGTGATATGGTGTGGTTCTAGTCTTCTCTACTCCCAGAGAATCTAGTAGCTTCCTGATCAGGCGACTCTCAAAGTCCCTTCCTTGGTCTGAATGGATTCTCTGTGGCAGTCCATAGTGAACAAAGTACTTCTCCAATAGTACCTTGGCTACTGTAGAGGCCTTCTGGTCCTTGGTTGGGAAAGCCTGAGCATAACGGGTGAAATGGTCGGTTACCACCAGAACATTTCCCAATCCACTCAAATCGGGTTCGAGGCAGAGAAAATCAATGCATACCAGATCCATTGGGCCTTGACTCTGTAGGTGGCCCATTGGGGCAGCTTGATGGGGTAAAGTCTTTCTCTGAATGCATCTTGCACAGGAATGGCAATACTCCTCCACTTCGGCCCTCATGCAGGGCCAGTAAAACCGGTCTCTGATAAGTTGGAAGGTTCTCTCTGCTCCCAAGTGACCATGCTGGTCATGTAAGGCAATCAGCACAGTCTCTCGATGCTTCTCGGGGAGAAACAACTGCCACTTATCTTCTGGGCTATCAGAGGGGCCCCTTCGGTATACTACCCCCTGATGCACCTGTAACTTGTCCAACTCTCTCCTCAGTAGGCGAGCTTCTTTAGAAGGGTGAAGGCGAAGTCCCTCTGGACTCTGGTCTTCCAGGGCTTCCAGGACCAATCTCCCATGGGATCTTCCAATTGGTCACACCTCAGCTCCTTCTTGGACAGCTTCGGCAGGCACTCCTCTTCTAGTTGAGTTACCCCACAGTAACACTTCGGGACTCCCACTGTGGTAACTCCTACCTCTTCAGCTCTGGATCCTCCTCTGGCTTGGAGTTCAGCCCCTTGACAAAGGGCTCGCACTCCATCTGGTGCCACTTGAGTCCAGTCTTCCCAGTCATCGACCATTACATGGGATCTTCGGGACAGGGCATCTGCGTCCCTATTTCCAGCCCCTGGTCTGTACTTGAGGCTGAAATTGAATCCAGACAACGCCGCCAACCATCTGTGTCCAGTTGCATCCAGCTTGGCGGTGGTGAATAGATAGGTCAAGGGGTTGTTATCTGTCTTTACAGTAAACTCGGCCCCATACAGATAGTCTCTCAGTTTGTCAACAACTGCCCATTTGAGGGCTAAGAACTCCAACTTGTGGGTGGGATAGTTCTTCTCGGAGGGGGCCAGACTCCGGCTCACATAAGCCACCGGTCGTAGCTGGTCTTCATACTCCTGGTAGAGCACTCCACCTAGGCCCTCATGGCTGGCATCAACATGTAGCTCATATGGTCTAGTGGGATCAGCGTAGGCCAAAACTGGGGCTGTGGTGAGACTTCTCTTCAAGGTTCTGAAAGCCTCTTCACACCTTGAGTTCCATTGGTCTTTGACCGACTCACCGGGCCTCCTAGGCCCCAATCCATCTTCCTCTCCTTCTGTCTTCAGCAGTTCGTTGAGGGGCTTTGCAATGCGGGCAAACCCATCCACAAACCTGCGGTAGTAGGAGCAGAACCCCAAGAAAGACCGAAGTTCTGTAACTGTTGTGGGTCTAGGCCACGAAGTAACTGCCTCCAACTTCTCAGGGTCTGTAGCCACTCCTTTTTCAGACACTATGTGTCCCAGATAGTTCACAGAAGACTGATAGAACCGACACTTCTCTGGAGAAAGTTTGAGTCCCTCTTCACTGAGCCTCTTCAGTACTTTCTCCAATCTGGCTTCATGTTCTTCCAAAGTCTTTCCAAAGACAATGACATCGTCCAGGTACACAAGGACTTCTATGAGGTTCATGTCTCCAACCGTCCTTTCCATAAGGCGTTGAAACGTGTCAGGAGCTCCAGATAGGCCCTGAGGCATCCTGTTGAACTCAAAGAATCCTACTGGGGTTATGAAGGCAGTCTTTTCTCTGTCTTCTGGATGCATGGGGATTTGGTAATACCCACTCTTGAGGTCCATCACACTGAACCACTTAGCTCCAGATAAACTCTGCAAGGCATCTTCTATCCTTGGCGTGGTGTACTGGTCAGGAATGGTCCTCCTGTTGAGAGTTCTGTAGTCAATGCAGAGCCTCAATGACCCATTCTTCTTCCTGACTACCACTATGGGGGAGGCATAGGGGCTTCTGGACTCCCTAATCACTCCCGTCTTCTTCAGTTCCGCAAGCTGCTCCCTCAGATCCTCCAGATCTGCTAGCGGGACTCGCCTGACTCTCTCTCTGAATGGCTTGTCCTCTTGCATGCGGATTCGATGGGTGGCACTCCTCGCACACCCCACATCAAACTCATCTTTAGAGAAAATCTTCTCCCATCTGGTCAGCTGGGCCTTGGCTCTCTCTTTCCAAGCTCCAGGTAGGTTTGGGTTTTCCATGGAGAGTTTCTTCCAAACATCTTCTCCTTTACCCGTCCCCTTCACTTCTGACCAGCCAACTGGGACAGCAGGACTCACCTGTCCCAGAAGCATCCTGGCAGGGATCTCCACGGGCCGCTCCGTGGGGTTCCTTACACTGACAGGGACTCTTCCTCTTGCCTTCTTCAGGTCCTTCAATGAGATTACTTCTGGTATCACTTCCAGACCTGAGTGACCCTCCATTGGGTCGGGTTCCAACATCACAAAGGGGCCAGGCTGCTCCCAATTAAGTTTCACCGTGGCTCTCATGCAGGTCACCTCTCCGGGCTGTAACACTGCTCCTTCTTTTCCAAGCCTCCATACCCTTCCTATCCCCTCACTCGGGGTCTTCTGCTCTAGGACCAACCGCAGATAGGCTGCCTTCAGCATGGGATGGATCTTGGGAGTTGGAAGATTCTCTTCCTTCACCAGGGGGGTCAGAAGCCTTCTGACTAGGTCCGTGTTCGTCCCTATAATCAGGGACGTCTTGCTGGTTCCTGGTGGGCGGGGACACACCACTGCTAAGGTGTCAAACACTTCAGACTTCCCAGCTACGGATGGGTCAAACGTCAACCGTATGGATAGGTATCCATCATAGGGGAAACTCTGAGTTCCCAATCCCTTATCTCCAACTCTTCTATCTTCTGTATTGGCAGATGACTCAGGTATCTGTCATAGAAGTCCCTGTACAATAGGGTCACTTGGGCTCCAGTGTCTAGGAGGGCCTTCGTGTACACTCCTTCCACCTGGATAGGTACAGTAGGAGATGGACCAACTAGCTCTTCTGGGTAGGGCCGAGTTGATGCGGTCCTCTTCCTTGGTCTCTTTTCCTTCTCACTTGATCTGCACTTGCTCCTTTCTTGAGCCTGGTATGCATTAATTTTCTCCCTCTTAGTGGGAGTGTGAACCCGTTGAGGGATATCGTTATCTCTCACTTTGAAAAGCTCACGTCTGGGAGTGCTGTGTCTCTTCGGAGGGGTCTTGCCCCCTTTCTCCGGAGTGCACCTTGGTTGAGGATCCCTGGGCCCCTTTTTAGGGGTTTGATCTCCTCGCTTTCTCTTCCTGTTATGCTTCTTGGAGCTCACTGAAGGTGATGGGCACCCGGTTGACTCCTTCACCGGGGCCCTCTGGCGTTTCCCGCCGGCTGGCGGCTTTCTGTTTTCTTCTTCCTGGGACTGGCACATACAGCTGCAATATGACCAATTCCTCCACAATTAAAACAGATCATCTCACCGTAGTCAGGTGGGGATGCTGGTGCTGAAACAGCTGGAAACAATTCCTTCCTGCCTGTTTCTTTCTTGGGACTGGGCGTCTCTTTCGCCACTAGGGACGTCAGTATCTCCATCATCTGGGACATCTGCAACTTCAGGGCATCTACCTCTGTGTCTCTCTCTCAGGGGTTAAGGCCGACCTGACCGTGGCCACTGGAGGTTTTGTAGACCCCATTACTTGCTTTTCCCGTTTCTCTTCCAACATGGCCTCTTCTTCTCTGACCATTCGAATGAGGTCAGGGTAGTCCAGGCTCTTCCCATCCTGCCGGGTGCGTAGTATTAATGCGACAGGGTCCAGGGGTTGGGCTCCCCTCATCACCTGCTGGGCACTGGCTTCATCTACCTTCCCTGGATCTATCCCCTTCTTCAGGATAATCCTATGCAGGATCTTGTCTATGCGTCCCATGTACTCTGACAGCTTCTCCCCTGTCTTCTGGTAACAGTGTTCCAGTTGATAGGTAAGTTCTGTGACTTTTTCTGTCCCACCAAACACACTTTCCAGGATGTCTATGTAGTCCTGGGCAGTGCAATCCTTTTTGCTTGTCTTCAGATTGCGTATGGCCTCTAAGGCAGGTCCTTTTAGGCTCTCAACAATCCTTTGCTTCTTTCTGCCTTCTGAGACCTCCCATTCTTCTAGGGCCTGCGTGGCACCATCTAACCACTCTTCAAATCCCTCTTCTCCCGAGGGTACAGGCGTCCTCCCTGAAAACATCCGGAGTTTCCTGTATCCCGACATTGGGTAATCCCCGGGGTCTCTTCTGCACTGAGTCACAATCTCCCCTAGGACAGCACACAGTTCTGCACTAAGAGTAGTCTGTGCGGGACTTTCCGCGCCCTTCTGCTCTTCCTTCTTTGGGGATAGAATGGCTTTCATAGGAGAGCAGTCTCCCTTGCGCGGCAGCAATTGGTAGGTCTGACCATTCGGTGCTTGTATGCTTTGGCTCCTGAACTGCTCTGGAGTCTCTTCCTGCCATTCTATTAAGGCGTATGTGTACCCAGCATCATTTCTCATGTCCATTATCCATGACTTTTGGCATGGGGATAATGACATTATGAGCTGCTTGACTGCCTCTCTCTGCCATATCCCTGGCAATTCAATGACTGCTGCCATGTTGCGGACCACCGTCCCACTTCTATTGGGTCCATGCCGGTACCCTCTGGCGGCTTTTCCCGCTGACTCAGGATCCCGGATTACGAGCCCCCACGTGTAGCGCTACCCCCAGTTAAGAGAGCCGCTGGTTTGTTTTGGGTCCCTGAGTACAGCTCCACCAACCCCCGGCAATTTGGCTCTACCCACTCTGGCACAGTTAGTAAAGGGGTGTGTATCTATGCACATATAAACATCACTTATACTCTAAGTGTAATGGGTATGAACTCACAAGCAGACTGCTGAAATAAGAATAACTGGCTTTACTTTGGCAGTAAGGAAAAGGAATAGTAACATGCATTTAAACATATGACTTACAATACTTTAGCAGGTCCCTGCAATATGCACTTTAACATGTACACATATATGTAACCAACTAGCAATGGGGAACGGAGCGCCAAATGTAGCGACCGTCTGCTATGCACCCCTGAGGTGCAATAAATCTATCTGCGCCTACCTAACGGACCAGGCCTGATCCCTAGCAATAGAGCTCAGTCCTTGTACTAGTACAGTGTTCTTCACCGGCAATGAATCTGTAGAGGTGGTGCACATGTAGCTTTAAATGGTGTCTTTGTAATCCACAGAAAGTAACATTTGCTGCTCTGAGGTAAATTGCGCCTAGGCAGTTCAGTAGGCATAAAACGTGTGTATCAATGCAGGACGAGCCTTCCGGCTCTCTCACCAATCCTGGGGTACCGTCCTCAGCTCCGGTCCCTTCAATGGCGGCTCCGGTCTCCTCGTCACAGCCCCTGCGCTCCGGTCCTCAGCTCTGACCGACAGACTGTAGGGAAGAGTCTCCGCTCCGCTGCTGCTGACTCTGAGGGATGAGAGTCTCACTCCATCTGCTGCAAGGCCCAGGCTTCAGGCCTTCAGCAGTCCCGGTCCGCACGGGTGTCTCCTCAGGCACCAGTCTCCGCGTCACAAGCTCAGTCATGAGAGGGAGACCAGTCAGGTGATGCCTCAGAAGAGGAAGTGTCCCAAGAGGAAGAGGCGGTCTCCGCTCTTCCTTTTTATAACCTCCCCCAGCAGCCTCTCGGGCGGAAACAAGCAGCCCGGGAGCCTGGGGAATCATGGGGGATGTAGTCTCTTCCCCAAAAAGGGGTACGACCCCGCTACATATGATAGATGAGATCTTTCCTTGATTTTCCCCTCCATAAATTGTGCTCACCGTCATTATGACAAAAGGGGTAGGCACAGACATATAACTTGTGCAACTGCACGTAAAGGAAGTAAAAGCAATAATTGAGTTAGTAATTTCAACAGCTCCTTAGTATCATTCTTTGCAATCAGGAAAAACAATATCCCCAACCAAGCCATGTAGTAAAAGTACTTTAGCTCCTGTTATCAGGAAATTAATATTTCTTGTTCAATCCTGAAAGTAAACCTGTTCTTTCTTCAAACTAAAAAGATGATGCAATGGGTTTAAAACAGGCAATGCAAATTGACCGCACCTACCAACTTCAGCTTCCTGAGAGCTTCAAGGAACATTAAGTACACAAACCTTGACTTTCGGATCAGAAGTCAAATCTCTGCCATACCCCACCTGAAATGTAAACTTTTCTGTTGGAGCCCGAAGTTCTGAGCATTGTTTTGAGGAATGCCAGCCTTGGAGCTACAGAATAATATTTGGAAAATTTAGATACAAGATACTCACATGGACTTCAACTTTCCACTCACTATGTCATCGTTCATAATTTGGATATTAAAAGTCCACATGCGGCGCTAAATTGAAAATTGCCACACAGACTTTCAGAAGGAAGGATACAATCCCTTCACCAGCTTCAGTGTGTATAGAAAGGCACACCACACCACATTGTCAATCCGATCTCCTTACCAGAAATGTATGAAAAGCAGGTATGTATCAAACAACTCAGCAATAGTTCCGGCTCCACTCTATGGTCAGATGACTTGGTGTGGCTGAATCATATGGAAAGGACTTGGATCAAACACCGCTCACAGGCATCCAGATAGCCAGGGCATCCCGCAATCAGATATGTAATAAAGACGTTTTCTCCCAATCATGGGGACAACATCACCAGTGAAGGAATAAAGCAAGCATATAGTGAAGCCCGTACAGTAAACTAAAATCATTTATTAAGGTGCACTTAAATCAAAGTAGATAAAATCGAACATCAAGAAATTAAAAACGGGCGCAGCTCTCAGCGTGCTTGTGTCTCCTTCTCCTTCTTCCTTCGGTTTCTTCATCTTCTCCTTCCGGCATCTTCTTCCATCTTCTTCCATCTTCTTCTTCCTCCGATCCGCTTCTTCTTGCTCCGGTCTTCTCGTCCTTCTCGTCCGGCATCTTCTTCCATGGCGTCGCCGTCTCTTCTGGGCCGCTCCTCGCAATGGGAGGCTCCCGCTGTGTGAGGCTTCGCTGCGTCTGACAGGTCTTTTATAACGGAGGGCACCTGGTGACCTGGTCACCACTGTGAGATTATATATAAATTTATAAAGATCATATGTGATAGTAAACAAAAAATATAGAGATTACGCAGCAATGGCTACAATGTGAAAATTGTGTGAATGATAAACAAATAACATTCATAAAGGCAATAATCAATACTGCATAATTGATGGTGAAAAGGCAAACAAATATACAGACTAAAATTATTTGGATTATTAAGATAATATATTGCAGGTTGTCACTGAACGATAGTCCCCTCTGAAACCCCACCCACTGAAAGAAATTGACCCACGGATTTGCAGTCCTAGGGTCTTGAAACGTTTTGGTGGGGGGATTGAATGAATGATGTCAGGGATCCCAGTAATACTCCAGATAAAACAACGAAGTCTCCAAATAAGTTAAATGCCGTAGAGGAAAAAACAGAAAGAATAACATGTGTGGTATCGCCGTCATAAACCTGAAAAACACTGTGCTATAGTAACTTACTACAGGGAAGACAGGGATCAGCGTGTTCCGGGTGCACGAGACTAGCGTGCGTTCCAACGGAACAGGAAGCAGCGTCACTGGCTCTCAAACCGGAAGTTACGTTGACGCGTTTCGCCCCTCCTCCAGGGCGTCATCAAGGACATCACTTCCGGCAGTGTTACAAGGCTTATAAATACACTGGACGGCTGGCGCCTCCCAGCTAACCAACCAATCCAAAAATACACTTGATTGGACTAAATTAGGTTTTGCTTCCAAATTACATAATTTCCTGGTGTCAATTGCTCATTGCAAGCTTTAAGAAAATATGAACAACGTGACGGAACATGATAAAAGGATACAAAATATAACAAACAAATATAAAACTTTTTGGAATACACTCTATATCCAAAAAATTGGTATTGATATGCATAGAAATACCATTAATTAAAAGCAATTGATAAGAAGATACATGGATAATGAAAAATAGTAATAATAATAAAAAATGGAAAAATAGAAAAATAAAATAAAATAAATAAAAGTAAAATGAAATAAGGAAAAATGAAATGAAATAAAAATAAAAAAATTAAAATAATAATAATAAAAATAAAAATAAAATAAAAATAGAAAATAAAAAATAAAAATAAAATTAAAATTTGGGTAAAAATAAAATATAAAAAATAAAATAAAATAAAATAAAATAAAAATAAAAATAAAAAAAAAAATAAACATAAAAAATAAATAAAATATAAAAATAAAAATAAAAATAAATGAAGACAAAAATAAATAAAATGAAAATAAAAATAAATAAAATTAGGATGAAAATAAATATAAAAATAAAAAAAATAAAATAAAAATATAAAAAAATAATGAAATAAAAATAAAAATAAAATGTAAAAATGAAAAAACAAAATTACCAATTAGACAAAAAACAATTCAAATCAAGATCAATGTTAAGGCCATGTGGATGAAGAGTGCCTAATCTATGGATCCACTGGGTTTCGTTCCTAGATATCGCCTGTTTAAGGTTCGAGCCCCGCCAATGTTGCTCCACCCTATCGATACCACAGAATCTCAAACCTCTGGGATCACGGTTGTAAAAAAGTCTGAAGTGATTAGAAATGCTATGATGTTTAAAGCCTTTTCTTTTTCTATTCACATGTTCCCTCAGTCTAACACCTAGTTTTCTAGTGGTCCTACCCACGTACTGAAGCCCACATGGACAAGCAAGGAGGTAAGTAACGTGGGTAGTCGCACAGGTGATAAGTTTTTTGATTTTATACGTTTTACCTTGGGTCAAAGATGTGAATTGTGTCGTTTTTCTCACCCTATGTTTAGAGGTACGACAAACAACGCACCTTCCACAGCTAAAAAAGCCAGTTTGATCAAGAAAGGTGCATAGTTTCTCTGGGGGATTAACGACATTATGTGCAAGCTGTAATCGCAGAGTGGGTGGTTTGGTGTAGATAAATTGTGGTATATGAGGTAGAATCTTTACAATATGAAGGCCAATGGAGCAATCCAGCAAGGGTTGAACAATATGGTAGAGGGAGAGGTTCCACCCAATCACCAGCCCCTCAATATGTTGTTCCTGTTTTGAATAGATATGAACCTTTGAGACAAGAATATTCTCAACAACCCACTGGCCCATCTAACTATAGAGGACATGATCCCAGAGGGGGTTATGGAGGCCCTTCTTGGACCCCATATATGAATTGTTTAGTTACAGATACTGAAACCTATGAAGAATTGAAAGGAAATCCTACTAATAAATATAAGTCCAAACTTAAATTATTGATTAGAGCTGCCAATAAGGCGGGAATAATCAATAAAAAAGAAACCAGATATTTGATTCCTGATGCACCACGGGTGCCTGTTATCTATCAGTTACCGAAGATACACAAGGACCCCTTAAAACCCCCGGGTAGACCCATAGTAAGTGGGGTGGATTCACTATTCACAAGGCTAGGTGAATATCTCGACCATTTTTTGCAGCCCCTGGTGCAGAAATGCCCAGCATATCTTAAGGATAGCAGGGACTTAATCGGTCTTATTGATCCCTTGGAAATTGATGATGATCATATCTTGGCTAGTGTAGATGTTAATTTGCTCTACACTTACATTAAGCAGAATCACACACTGCAGGCAGTTAAGTGGGCTTTGGAGGACACTACAATTAAGTCCAAACAGAAGGACTTCATTCTAGAGTCTCTGGAATTAGCAATGAGTCATCATTTTTTCTGGCACGAACGAAAATATTATAGGCAAAGAAGGGGAGTGGCGATGGGCGCCAAATACGCCCCCTCAGTCGCCAATCTTTTCATGAGTTGGTGGGAGTCACAGGCTATCTATGGCCAGTTTATACCTCATTTGAGGTTTTAAAAGCGCTACATTGATGACATTTTCATCATATGGGCAGGATCAAAAGATAGTTTTTGTAATTTTTTACAAATGATTGGCACCAATCCGTATGGAATCTCTTTTTCAGAGGTTTCCAGTCAGGAATCGGTAAATGTTTTAGATCTAGTGATCTTCAAAGATCATGGCAGACTCTCCACTCGTACCTTTTTCAAAGAGGTCGATCGTAATGGATATATACCTCTAGGGAGTTGCCATCACCCCAGATGGTTAAGAGGAGTACCTAAAAGCCAATTATTAAGGATCCGTAGAAATTGTAAAAACATCAAGGATTATGAAATACAATCGGAAATCATTTGTAATAGGTTTAAGGAAAAAGTTTACAAGTCTGAGGAGTTGTTTAAAACTAGAGATGACATCCGAAATTTAAGTAGAGAATCCCTTCTGAATGGCACTAAGAGGGCTAAGAAAGAATATGGGACCGCCTTCATGACTGGTTTCACCAGACAATATAAACAATTTGAGAAAATTGTGAAGGATCATTGGCCATTGTTACTTAAAGATCGGGAACTTGTAAAGATCCTACCTCATATACCACAATTTATCTACACCAAACCACCCACTCTGCGATTACAGCTTGCACATAATGTCGTTAATCCCCCAGAGAAACTATGCACCTTTCTTGTTCAAACTGGCTTTTTTAGCTGTGGAAGGTGCGTTGTTTGTCGTACCTCTAAACATAGGGTGAGAAAAACGACACAATTCACATCTTTGACCCAAGGCAAAACTTATAAAATCAAAAAATGTATGGCCTGTGTGACTACCCACGTTACTTACCTCCTTGCTTGTCCATGTGGGCTTCAGTACGTGGGTAGGACCACTAGAAAACTAGGTGTCAGACTGAGGGAACATGTGAATAGAATAAGAAAAGGCTTTAAACATCATAGCCTTTCTAATCACTTCAGACTTTTTCACAACCGTGATCCCAGAGGTTTGAGATTCTGTGGTATCGATAGGGTGGAGCAACATTGGCGGGGCTCTAACCTTAAACAGGCGATATCTAGGAATGAAACCCAGTGGATCCATAGATTAGGCACTCTTCATCCACATGGCCTTAACATTGATGTTGATTTGAATTGTTTTTTGTCTAATTGGTAATTTTCTTTTTTCATTTTTACATTTTATTTTTATTTCATTATTTTATATTTTTATTTTTATTTTTTTATTTTTATATTTATTTTTCATCTTAATTTTATTTATTTTTATTTTCATTTTATTTATTTTTGTCTTCATTTATTTTTAATTTTATTTTTATTTTTATATTTTATTTATTTTTTATGTTTATTTTTATTTTTTATTTTTATTTTTATTTTTATTTTATTTTATTTTTTATATTTTATTTTTACCCAAATTTTAATTTTATTTTTATTTTTATTTTATTTTTATATTTTATTTTATATTTTTATTATTATTATTATTATTATTTTTATTTTTATTTTTATTTTTTATTTTTATTTCATTTCATTTTTCCTTATTTCATTTTTCCTAATTTCATTTTACTTTTATTTATTTTATTTTATTTTTCTATTTTTCCATTTTTTATTATTATTACTATTTTTCATTATCCATGTATCTTCTTATCAATTGCTTTTAATTAATGGTATTTCTATGCATATCAATACCAATTTTTTGGATATAGAGTTATTAAAGCTTGCAATGAGCAATTGACAACAGGAAATGATGTAATTTGGAAGCAAAACCTAATTTAGTCCAATCAAGTGTATTTTTGGATTGGTTGGTTAGCTGGGAGGCGCCAGCCGTCCAGTGTATTTATAAGCCTTGTAACACTGCCGGAAGTGATGTCCTTGATGACGCCCTGGAGGAGGGGCGAAATGCGTCGACGTAACTTCCGGTTTGAGAGCCAGTGACGCTGCTTCCTGTTCCGTTGGAACGCACGCTAGTCTCGTGCACCCGGAACACGCTGATCCCTGTCTTCCCTGTAGTGAGTTACTATAGCACAGTGTTTTTCAGGTTTATTACGGCGATACCACACATGTTATTCTTTCTGTTTTTTCCTCTACGGCATTTAACTTATTTGGAGACTTCGTTGTTTTATCTGGAGTATTACTGGGATCCCTGACATCATTCATTCAATCCCCCCACCAAAACGTTTCAAGACCCTAGGACTGCAAAGCCGTGGGTCAATTTCTTTCGGTGATTGGGGTTTCAGAGGGGACTATCGTTCAGTGACAACCTGCAATATATTATCTTAATAATAATAATAATTAATAATCCAAATAATTTTAGTCTGTATATTTGTTTGCCTTTTCACCATCAATTATGCAGTATTGATTATTGCCTTTATGAATGTTATTTGTTTATCATGCACACAATTTTCACATTGTAGCTATTGCTGCGTAATCTCTATATTTTTTGTTTACTATCACATATGATCTTTATACATATATATATAATCTCACAGTGGTGATCTATACCCGCTAGCGCAGCCTATATATTCTATCCATTTTTAAGGTTTATTTAACCTTTGCAGGCAGCAGCAGCGGTTGTGTGGGCTTTATGCGATTTTTCATTAGCCTATTGTGTTTTATGCATTTTTTCAGTAGTTTATTTCTTCTGGTGCAAGTTATTAAGTTTTGTTTGTCAGTCATTCATTGAAAGTCATTGATAAAAAAAAAGCGTGGGGATCCCCCCAAATTCAATAACCAGGCCCTTCAGGTCTGCTATGGATATTAAGGGGAACCCCCGCTTCAAATTTTAAAAAAAATGACGTAGGGGTCCCCCTAAATATCCATACCAGACCCTTCAGGTCTGGGATGGATTTTAAGGGGAACCCCAGCCATAAAAAATGGCGTGGGGTCCCCCTCAAAATCCATACCAGACCCTTATCCGAGCACGCAACCTGGTAGGCCGCAGGAAAAGAGGGGGGGACGAGAGCGCCCCCCCTCCTGAACCGTACCAGGCCACATGCCCTCAACATTGGGAGGGTGCTTTGGGGGTCTGAGACCCCCAAAGCACCTTGTCCCCATGTTGATGGGGACAAAGGCCTCATCCCCACAACCCTGGCCATTGGTTGTGGGGGTCTGCGGGCGGGGGGCTTATCGGAATCCGGACCCCCAGATCCCACCCCCCCTGTGTGAAATGGTAAGGGGGTACAAAAGTACCCCTACCATTTCACCAAAAATGGTAAAAATGACAGGAGACGGTCTTTGACAATTCCTTTATTAAAATCTTCTTTATTCTGCTCTTCCTTCTTCCTTTCTTCATCCTTCGGTTTCTTCATCTTCTCTTTCCGGCATCTTCTTCCATCTTCTTCTTCCTCCGATCCGCTTCTTCTTGCTTCGGTCTTCTCGTCCTTCTCGTCCGGCATCTTCTTCCATGGCGTCGGCGTCTCTTCTTGGGCCGCTCCTCGCAATGGGAGGCTCCCGCTGTGTGAGGCTTTGCTGCGTCTTACAGGTCTTTTATAACGGAGGGCACCTGGTGACCCCGCCCCCCTCTGACGTACAGGGACGTCATGGGGACTAGGGCTTTCCCCATGACGTCAGAGGGGGGTGGGGTCACCAGGTGCCCTCCGTTATAAAAGACCTGTCAGCCGGAGCAAAGCCTCACACAGCGGGAGCCTCCCATTGCGAGGAGCGGCCTGACAGAAGAACAGACGCCGACGCCATGGAAGAAGATGCCGGACGAGAAGGACTAGAAGACCGGAGGAAGAAGAAGCAGATCGGAGGAAGAAGAAGATGGAAGAAGTTTCCGGAAGGAGAAGATGAAGAAACCGAAGGATGAAGAAAGGAAGAAGGAAGAAGACCAGAAGAAAGAAGATTTTAATAAAGGAATTGTCAAAGACCGTCTCCTGTCATTTTTACCATTTTTGTCACTTTTTTGGTGAAATGGTACCGCCTTACCATTTCACAGGGGGGGGGGCGGGATCTGGGGGTCCCCTTGCCAAAGGGGGCTTCCAGATTCTGATAAGCCCCCCACCCGCAGACCCCCACAACCAATGGCCAGGGTTGTGGGGATGTGGGGATGAGGCCCTTGTCCTCATCAACATGGGGACAAGGTGCTTTGGGGGGGACCCCAAAGCACTCTCCCAATGTTGAGGGCATGTGGCCTGGTACGGTTCAGGAGGGAGGGGGGACTCTCTCTGCAGCCTGCCAGGTTGCGTGCTCAGATAAAGGGTCTGGTATGGATTTTGAGGGGGACCCCACGGCATTTTTTTTGGGCTGGGGTTCCCCTTAAAATCCATCCCAGACCTGAAGGGTCTGGTATGGATATTTAGGGGGGACCCCACGCCATATTTTTTTTGGCTGGGGTTTCCATTAATATCCATACCAGACCTGAAGGGCCTGGTTATTGAATTCGGGGGGACCCCCACGCTTTTTTTTTTATCAATGAATGACTGTTCTCTGTGTTACAGAGCCGACAATTCATTAGCCGCGAGTGATTTTAAATAGCTTTTTTTCCTGCAAAAATGACACTTTGTGCAGGAACAGTTCTCGATATTACATATACTGAATCTCAAATTCATTCGAATCATTCAAAGCATTCGTTATATCGGCTATAATAATTTCTTTCGTATTAGTTGAAATTCGATATTTGTAGTTGGATTCGAATTGTTCTCTGTGTTACGGGAACCGACAATTCATTAGCCGCGTTAACGATTCGTAACGATTCGTAACGATTCGTAACTTTGCTAACGATTCGTAACGATTCAAAAATTTTTTTACAATTCGTACGAAATTCATATTTCGTACGAATTCGAACGGAATTTCGTACACGAATTACGAATTACGAATTTTTTTATATACAAAACGGAACGAAACAAATTTTTTGACAGTTCCCATGTCTACCCTATGATCAAAAAAGGATTTCAGCATAGGGAAAGGTCTTAGTGATCACTCAGTGGGAATTTCTGGGCATTAGTTAGACTTCCATTGATCTAAAACCATATCCTGCACTGGAGAATGGATATTTGGTAGTAATAAGATGAAAAATAGTGTTTTACTGCTCTCAATGCTGAGGCTGCAGGGATCATCCATGAGGTCTGACACATCATGGCAATTGGGTTGGGCTTTCCATGTGTTGGCAAAGGCAGATGCTGTGGCTTCTACTAGACCACCCAATGTTTTAAAATCATCTCCCTCCTTAGAATTAAAGTTTCCACAAAGACCTGCAAAACATGTGTTAGTTCATTACTGTGTTTCCTGGTATCACAGATTTGCTTTGCTTTTTCTCTTCTACAATCATTGCAAAAATATTATCTGCTATATAAAACTAGTGCTGCCGCCGTGATGTTGATAATAAGCAGGGCGGGGGCTGCTGCCGCCGTGATGTTGATAATTGGGGGGGGGGGGGGGGGTCGCTGCCGAGTCCGACCGAATCGAGCGAGCGTGCCACAGAGTGAGCTTTTTTTGGCCAAATGAAGAGGTCACAGGGTCACAGTGCACATAAGGACCTTTTTTGAAAAGACATTTTTCTAAAAGGGACATGTTTTTTTGTTTTGCTTTTTTGACTGCCGGGGGGGGGGGGGGCCTATGGGCGGGCCACCACTGGTGGGCACAATCCTGGGAGAATGTCATATGGATATCAGGGCAGGAGGAGGTTAAACCATTATAATGCAAGTTAAGACCCTGTTCACACTTGAGCAAAGCTACTGCGTTGCATTTTTGGGGTGTTTTCTTGCGCATTAGTTACCACATTTTTTGAACAACACCATTCATTTGAATGAACCTCCTTCCACTCCAAAAACGCTCATGTACCAACTTGTGTACATGAGCTAAGCATGTTTTGAATCTTTAGGATCTTTAATTGGTACATTTTAGGATTATGTTAGCGTTCTTATCCTTTTTACTGCTTTTTTTTGGATGGATTTCTGCTTCGAGAACAAAACAAGTTAAGGTTGCTAAATAATATAACATGACTGATTGTGGAGGGTTTTATACCATCATTTCTGGCTATAGAGCTTTTTGTGGACTAATGTTTATCACTGTATTCAGTTTTAATAATTTTAATATTGTAGCCAAACACTGTACCTAATTTGTATACGTATTTCAGGACATCTTACAAAACGTTAGTCGCTCTGGGGATCTAAATCTTCTTAGCAAGAATGTCACAATAGATTAACCTGTGAACAGTACATGGAAAAGTACAAGACTTAAATGGATGAGCTGCTTCCGTCATATTTACATATCTACAACAGTTTCTGCGTAAGGTGACTATGCCCCCAAGGGCCTTTGGAAATTGTTTTAGAAAAGGCACGTACACAAAATAAGAGTAGATCGTAGAGGTCAGATTGTGTCTTAGCAGCTACATGACAATGATACAACTGTATTTAATGATTTACATTACAGAGATCTGCTGTTAGCCTCTTTCAACCTTATTTAATTAGCTGAGAACAATGAGTTGCATACAATAGTCACAAAGAAAATGCAAGGACAAAATCTCTTAACCTCCCTGGCGGTATGATTATGTCTGGAATTTTGTGCTGAAAGCGGTACAATTATTTTGCATGGAAATTTGGCGTTTTTATATTGTAGGCATGCAATTCTTATGAATAACTCACTTAAATCTGTCCAAACCAGAGTCTAGTAGACATCCCGGGTATGATAAAGTTTAAAACACAAAATCATAAATTATAATAAAATAAAAATATTAATAAAAATTATTCAATAATGTAATCAAATCAAAAAACACTGAAATTTGCTCAGTTGCAGAATAGTCACTGTCATTAAATTTAGTGTTTGATGATAAATTGTGATTCTAATTTATTATCAGTGTTTTCTAGCTGGTCTAAAACCACTTTTGACATAAAGGGACACTTTTTGGTTGCTATGGACAATCTCCAGTTTCCAGGCAGAAAAAAAAAAAATGTATTATATAAAATGACATGCAGGGCACTGGGCAGACCTCTAGGGACAAAGGGGATGTGTATTTTTTTTATACAGTACTGTAATATGTAAGACTACAGTACTGTATGTGTACTGTGTTTTTTAACTTTTTTGAATTTGGCGCCGATCTTCGCTCCCGTGCGCCGTAACGTGAACGCGGGAACAGAGATCAGCGGCACTCGGGCACTGTGTGAATCGAGTGAGCAGACGGCTCACTCACACAGCGGGGAGACATTGCAGGATCCAGGGGACAAGGTAAGTAACTTCCCCCTGTATCCTGCAATGCAGACCGAGTCTGGCTCGGGGTTACCGCTTTTGGTACAGAAATCTCAACCCAAACCAGACTCGGGAATACCGCCAGGGGGGTTAAAGAAGTAAACATAAACACAAATGAAATTAACATGAAAGAACAGCATTCACCATCACATGTGCAAAATTATCAGCAGTATTGATTAGCATCTTAAACAGCCACATAAACACAGAATATACACTATATTGTCAAAAGTATCTGGGCGCCTGCCTTTACACGCACATGAACTTTAATGGCATCCCAGTCTTAGGCTGGCCATACATTATACAATTTTCTTATTCAATTTTCCTTTAATTTACCAAAACCATTTAATATGAGGTCAAACCTAAACACTTTTCAATGTGTATGCACTTAGGCATGCCCTTGCACTAAAGAGTTGAAGGTAAATCTAAAGAAAATTGTATAGTGTATGGCCAGCCTTAGTCTGTAGGGTTCAATATTGAGTTGGCCTATCCTTTGCAGCTATAACAGCTTCAACAGTTATGGAGAGGCTGTCCGCAAGGTTTACGTGTAAAAAGAAAAGAAGGCAAATACTGCACTGTGAAAATGAATGTATGAGCAACCTAGCTGCCAACACTGCTATGGACAAAACAGCTTACAGAAATAAACGGAAAAAAGTGTAGCACTTCGGTTGCAATAATCAAACATGTGTATACCCAATACAGATATAAGTGTTGAAAATATAACTCAATACGTGAAGAAAATAAATTAAATGAATATAAATAAATGGCAGATGAATGTAATCATATTCAAAAAGTCTTTTTAAAGTGATGAAATCCTTCAAACTCTCCCAAGAGTGCGATGTGACATAAAGTTCAGATATAAAGTGATAAACTGTGAAAATCCAGCCTCTGGTATGACACTTAGAAGGACAGGAGAATGACACCACCACCGCAGTAAAAGGAGGAGGCTTACCGGACAACAATGACCTGGCCAGATGATGACTGTGTAAGTCGAAACATGTTGGGTTATAATAAAATATTTACAAATATGTGAGGGGTGTACTCACTTTTGTGAGATACTGTATATATATATATATATATATATATATATATATACACACAGTATATTGCAGTGATTACATTCTTGTTTATCAGCGACCCATTACAAATGAATAGAACGTGTGCACAGATTTGTTGTAACAACTAACAAACACCATGAAAGACATCAGTGTAGATGATGATCTGCTAAGTCCAGTAGATACCAGATCTAAACCAGTGAAAAGAGGGAGGAAAATATCAAAGCTTTCCACTGTAACAAATATGATTATTTAGCTGACCTTGCTAGGTTTACTTTGCCATAAAGAGAAACAAAGGTAATCTCAATACAAGCAACTGTTATAGCAACGATCTGTCTCAAACTATTTTTGAGCAATATTTTATAACAGCTTTGACTATTTTTGAATAGTGACTAATAAGAAAACCTATCCATCTGTTATCATCACATTTATATCGCTTGGAAACCCTGGAACAGAAGTTATTTGCAGAATATTTATTGGTGCCTCTGCTGCCAACAGAAAGGGAGACTGAATCTCCTCAATAGGAGAAGGAAAAGAAAAAACACAACGAAGGCTGTAACTTCGGTGCTAAGCCTGAGCTGTGTAATCTGGGTCAGGGTTACTTTAGGTCAGGGATGGATGACTAATTAGGCAGCTCTCTCTGACACTTCCCCCTGGTCTGGAAGTTTGTAGAAACTTCCATAGCTGGAGGGTGGGGTTAAAGAGGGGTTGCCTGGAATATTTATGAGGGCCTTGACCAATCCCCAGCAAAAAGGGTCTGGAAGGGGGCAGTCCACCTCATAAATAGTCATGAGCCATGCCAGCAGGGTCAGTCAGGTAGAAGATGGAGATGGAGTGCTGAGGAGACTGTCGGTGGCCCTTGAGGGTGCCTCCTAGTCTAGGGGGGGGGGTGACCTTGGGCCTGGGGCTCAGGTGCTGGAAGATTCCTACCTAAAACACATGGAGAAAACCCTTCCTGGAGACATGTGAGCAAGGAGAGAGACAACAGGAGCAGGTCAGCACATCTTAGTGATCACCTAAGAATCAGCCAGGTGGACTGGTGAGTGTCAGTCTGGAGGACTGTGAGGAGTAGTTGAAGTGTAGTTTAAGGGGCAGCTGCAGCCAGGTGGGTTGGCAGCGCCTGAAAAGGTGGTGTTAGGATCAGTAGACACAAGAGTGATGCTAGCTGGACACTGAAATTCTGCTACACAACTAAGGGGCCTCAGGTTCCTGCCCATAAAGGGCCATTGCTTCATCAGACCAAGTGACTGTTAAGCCCCATACACACGGTCGGACTTTTTCATGGATTCTGTCCGATCGGACAATGTTGTTGAAAAATCAGACCGTGTGTATGCACCATCGGACAGTGTACGTCGGTTTGTCCGACGGACAAAGTCTTATCTCCTGCTGGAAAGATTTGCCGTCAACACGGTCCGATCACACCAAATCCGATCGTGTGTACGGTTGTCCGACGGACAAAGTGCTACGCATGCTCAGAAGAAATTCTGTGACGGAAGCGCTCGGTCAGGTAAAACTACCTTTCCTAATCGACACAGCACATTCGTCACGCTGCAATGTTAAAATGTCTTTAATGCAGCGCATTCTCTTTTTCTTTACAATGCAACAAGAATGACATGTTTTAGCTGCTCCTATTCACCCGCACTTCTCACAAACTTACTTCTTTATTACTTTTCAGCATTTATACACTACATGTTTATTTTTACTCAGATCGTAAAAGAATCTTTGTTATATTTTTAACATCATTTGTCTTTTTTTTTTTTTTTTTGGGAATACATATTTGAAGGTTTTTTTTGTTTTTTTTTTGGAGGGGGGTTGTGTGTCTCAACTTAGCAAAACCACATTATTAACATTTGTATTTCTTGCTTAAATTTACTAGGAGTTTGTTGGTTGTTGGTGCCCCTTGTTAATTCTACTTTAGGATTAGTGAAATGTACCAGCCTACTCACAAATAATCTGTCATTGTAGAAAAGTAAAACACATAGTCAATGATTATTTCAAATCAAAAAGACCTTTATTTAGGTGTCAGCAACAAACCAAAGAGGAACGCAGCCATGGTGAAACTTGGGGAATTTGCAAAGCCTTGGCCCCCCACGGCAACCATCATTTTTCAAGCGTAGAAAATTGGGGGCCTGAGGAGTACGTATATTAAGGGGAGTGCAATCTGGTCCTGAAGTCCAAAGTATCCGTAACTGCAGCAGATGCCATCTAGGTCCCCAGGCTCTGGTACTACAAGAGGCTCCATCTTCTCTCAGACCAGACTGATTCCAGGTCGTCACTCTCAGGTCTTCCTTCCACGCTTCCTTGCACGCTGTGGCTGTCGTGCTGGTGGGGTGGCAGAAGGAGGAGGAGGAGGGAGGAGGCGGAGCATGGTAGCTATGGCAAACATGTGTGACTGGGGTCATCTCCCCAGCCCTACCCTTATTTAGGACATGGAGGATGAGCCCCTCACACATGTTGCGTTGCCTCACCTCCATACCCATCATTTTTGTGACAACCACCGAGCCAAAGGTCTCCTCGTCGGCGGGTGTGGCATGTAGGGAGGCTGAAGCCTCTCTGATCATGCGGAGCGCTGACTCTGCCGCATAACCCCCCCTTCTCGCCCTTTTGTAGGGAAGGCGGAGGAGAGGGATTTGTGAGTCAGTCAGGCTCCGAGGCCTAGCCCCCTCTTGGCTGCCACTACCCACCTGGTGGCTGCCACTAACCCCTGCCTCCTCCTGACTGCCACCTTCCACAGCCACCTCCTGGCTGAGGTCTTCCTGTGTATGAAAAAGGGACATAGTTTCAGTTATTTGATCATCAAACACACACAATTCTCATCTTGTGACTGTTGCAAAATGTTTACAATTAGAAAACCATACAATTCTCAGCCCTGCAGTTTAGATTGTGGCCCCAACTGTCTCCAACACTACTGTCAGTTGATATGTCAAACACGTTAGGAACTAAGCAATTGGGTATCCTGAATTAAGTGAACATCATTCATTATTCACATAAATGGTAACCAAACTACTATACCTGGAACAAGCTGGGCTCCTCCACCTCTTCCAGACTGGAAGGCCCAGGTTGGTCCTCGGAAGCCTCATCAGGGGTGGCCTGCGCGCAAGGAAGCGTGGAAGGAGGAGTCGAGAGTGGCTCTGTGACATCAGTCTGGTCTTTGAGAAAATGTAGACTCTGATAGTACCAGAGCTTGGGGACATAGACCTCATCTGCTGCAGTTGCAGTTTCTTCCGACTTCACAACCTTCTTGCGCTCCCTGATATACGCACTCCTCAGGCTGCCAATTTTCTTTCTTATAGCATCAACAGTTGCCGTGGGGAACCTTGGCTTGACAAATTCCACAAGTTCCTCCAGGGCTGCGTGCCTCTTTGGTTTGTTGCTATAATGGGGGTGTTTACCCTGCCATAAAATGGGAAATTCCCTGTATTTGGCAATGAAGAGGGGGAGAAAACTCATGTCGTTGAATCCCTTCATAATCTCTGCAAGACACAACACCACACAAAACACTATAAATTATGTCTGGCTAAACTCTCCTAATCTTCTCCATAAAGAGGCCTCAAGTTCGAATCAGTCTAGGCTAGTTATGTACCAACGTCCAATTGTACCTTCGTTTGTAGCGATCGTCTCGTGCGTGAGTTTTCTCTCCCCTCGTCTCCCAGATCGTGGCTACGACACAGGCGTGTGACGTTTTATATACAGTGCGCATGCGTCAAACTCTGCCCGCCCCTGACGATCTTTCTCGTCTATTCCCCACCCCTTCTCTTTACGGCGCAGTGGGGAGAGCACATGGCGGGGACACAGCAGGTGCGCCACAAATATCCCACCAACGAGGAGGACGAGGAAAGTCCGGAGGCAGAAACGTCCCGATCCCGGAGCCTGAAATTCAAGGCCTCCAATATGTCATTTGGAGAAATGTTGGAGATGGTGGACATATTAAAGAGGAGCGACTATGATGGGAAGTATGGGCCTTACTTCAACCCCAATGTCCGCAAGGCCAAGATCATGTCTAAAGTTGTGAGAAGGCTGTACAATAATTTTGGGGTACAACGATCCAAGGAGCAACTGAGGAAACGCTGGTCAGACCTGAAACTGAAGGAGGCCGATCAGTACAGAAAGATCAAGCGAATTCTTCAAAAAAGTAAGTAGTTGTGTTTGATTTCTTGCTTGCATACTGCTCCATGTGGTTTGATTTTTACAAAGTTGTACATTCCCAAATGGCCACTTTCATGTTCGTCTGTGCATTCGATCGTACTCAGCCTCGATCTTTCTGCCACTGTCATGGTCGTGTGTGTGTCCATTCGATCGTACGCAACCTCGAACATTCGGCCACTTATAATACGTGGTTTGGTGTTTTATTTGTGGAAAGGAAGTTTGTTCTCACTAGAAATGTCATCAAGAATGTAAAGCCAATTTATTCAATGTAAAGGAGAGGTCACCCAGTAGCTGGTTCCCCATCTGGACTCTAGAGCACTAGTGCTGGGACACCCAAACCACCTTTTTATTAGGCTTTTCCACACATGTGCTCCAGTGGATACTAGAGGGGGGTCTCCATCACACAAACTTCTACCAAAAAGCTAGTCAGTTTAGCACCTTTACAAAGTGACTACATTCATGTAGTTGGCATTTGTAACTGGCCAAACAAAAATTGTGTCCGTCACTTTCAAGCAATGTTTGTCATTTCCTATTTCTGCCCTCAATAGATTGTGTTGCTAAATCTTCCTTTTGTACATTCTCATAGGGGAGCGAAAACTTGGCCCGTCTGAGGAAACCCCAAAACCAACACCTCCCAAAAAAGGTGAAACAGCAGAAGCAGAGGAGGAGGAGGAGGAGGAAGGAGAGATCATCGAACTTGGAGAAATTGTCACCACAACAGGTGAGTGTGGGAGAACACAGCTAAGCTACTGGTAAGCTAATCAATGTATGCCTGCCTCATTTCCAACACCCGATTTTTTTTTGTTTGTGGTTTTTAGGTGACGTGGATGTTGTGGAAGAAAAATCGCACTTTACCACAGAGAGTGCCCACGTACTCATCGGGGAGATAATGGTCTGCAATAGAGATCTCGATTACATAAAGCAAAACATCAATGATGTTCAACAAAAATTGAAGAACATCATTGATGTTTTAGGAAAAATATGAAAACGCGCCAAGTAATTAACACACATTTGTAACTTAAGAACTGTGTAAAATTTGGAACATGCACACATTGTGTCCACATGTGCTAGCACCCATCATGGTGGATGAATGCCCTCGTTTTTTTGGGGGTGCAACCACTTTACGAACTACGAAAGTGGTTGTGGTGAAGGGGTTGCACCCCCAAAAAACGTCCATTCATCCCCATGATGGAAAATGGCACTTTTGAAGCTTCTGGGCATGTGTTTTACCATCTAATGACCATTTTCAGACCCAAATTGTGTGCATGTTCTAAATTTCCACTTTCCAGGGGTGACCCCCCCATGTGATGAAGGCAAGATCAAACACACTTTGAACATATAGTCATGTCTGATCTTGTCTTCACTTTACAAAGTTGAACTTTCCAAGTTCCTAGGTTCTGTTTTGCTCCATGCCTGGTTTTACCAATTGCGGAATGTTTCTAAACAATGCTGTAAATAACCAAGATGTTGTCAGTTTGGGCGTGAAGATTGTAAACGCACTTGTGAATGTTTTCAAAGTAAACTTTTTTATTTTTCTAAATGTGTGGCTTCCTTATTTCAAAAACACAATGCATTATGTATGTCAAATGGAAAGGATATGGTGGCCAATTGGTGTTATTTACTAAAGGCAAGTCCACTTTGCACTGCAAGTTTCTTTTCCAGGGCACTTTTTCACTGCACTTGTAGAGCATAGTGGATTTGACTTATGTAAATGACACCCACAGTGCTTTGTACGAAAACACGGAGCACAGCATTTTTGAGAATACACACATGTCTGACCTGGTGATGAAAAGGAGTATTTTGGGTGTCAGTTAGGCAGTACAAACCTTATCTAGACCAAAGATTAGGTATCAAACACACAACATGAGACTAATCTTTTTGGGAAGAAGAGACTGTTACCTCCTTTTGCCCAGAAAGTGCATTCCCACTGTCGAAGGCAAAGGGAAAAAAATTTCAAGGTAAAATAAGCAAAAAAGAATAATGAAATGACAAGAAATCATAGGTTGGTTGAAATATCAGATTTATTAAAAAATGCCTCTCACACATCGTCAGGCAGAGCAATGGCCCCCCTACCCACAAAGTACTCCATATATTGCTCGCGGACCGCGCGGGCATTTAGAGGGGGCAAGCCTGGACGTGCCACTTGAAGGGCTGTGAGGTCCGCATTTGGAGGGCCCTCCACATCTGGGCCAACGGGCACCACATAGTTCCTGTTATGTCTTTTGAGGAAGTTGTGCAATATGCAACACGCAAGAACTATGTGGTTCAGTTTGTATTCCGCCAAGTTAATTGCCGTCAAGAACAGGCGGAAGCGGCTGGCCAGGATGCCAAAAGTGTTCTCCACCACTCTTCTGGCTCTGGACAGCCTGTAGTTGAAGACCCTCTGTTCTGGGGTGAGGGTCCTCATCGGGAACGGCCTCATCACATGGGGAGTCAACGCAAACGCTTCATCTGCGACAAAGACGAAGGGGAGTCCTTCAGCATTCTCCTCTGGAGGTGGCAAGCACAGACTGCCACTTTGGAGACGCCAGTAGAACTCCGTGTGCGTAATGGCACCACCATCCGAGATCCGGCCGTTCATCCCCACGTCCACATACATAAATTCATATGTTGCCGACACCACCGCCAACATCACTACACTATTAAACCCTTTATAATTATAATAGTGGGACCCCGAGTTGGGCGGTGGGACGATGCGGACGTGTTTCCCATCAATTGCCCCTCCGCAGTTAGGAAAGTCCCAACGGCTGGCAAAGTGGGAGGCCACAGTCTGCCATTCCTGTGGCGATGAAGGGAACTGTGGAGTGAAACAAGAAAAAAAAATTAGTCACTTTGCACATAAACATTGCAAGCAGATTAGACAATCAACATCTTGGAACAAGAGCATTGTATAAAATTGGAGGCTGGAAAGTATTTGCACAGAAAAGTAGAGGCTCCCCTTCACAGATTACTCACCCCCCATCAATCCCCCCACTTCTGATGGGCCTTTGACAATAACTAGGGTTTTGGGGGGGGGGTGGTGGACAGGTAACCCTCTGCACTTCATTGATTGGCAAATGGCTCAATAATGTGTGCTAGTTTGGCCAGACCCTCTGTACTTAACACTATTGGCAGCCCCCAGGAAAGCTAAACTAACATTTCAAACCCCCCGCCCCCCCCAAAAAAAGGAAAGCACATTGTGACATTCTGAAATTACCAAGCAAGCTAATAGGAGGGAAAGAACACAAAAAAATAGGAAATGGAAAGTATGGAGGCAGCCCCTTGCACTACATGCTTTGCAGAATTCATCCCTAAAGATGCCCACTAAAAAGAGGTAGGTATATAGTGTGTATTGACCTTGGGAAAGCCAGCAGATAGAGGATTGGTACCATCTGACAGAGCAGTTGGGGGAGGGGGTTCCTAATGAGTTTGCCCCCCCCCCCCCCACCAAAAACAATAAAAAAAAGGGGCTCTACATGAAGTAAACCACACAGCAAACATTTGTGCATATTTTAGGGGGTGTTTGGGGGCAAAAAATACTATGCAGCAGACAAAATACATTGCTTAGGTGACTAGGCCATAGGTGTCTATTGGGGCAGAAGAGCATGCTGGGGAGGTAAGTGAAGGGAAAAATGCTTGAAGGAGAAAAGGGGCACAGCATATTAGAGCATATTGCAATCATGGTAATTAGGGAAGGAGGTCAAAAATAGAAGACATTAGCAAAAAGAACATACATAGAAGGGAATAGTAAAGGAGAAATGTTACCTTAATATAGTCCTCCTGCAGGACCTCGATGAACAGGTCTCTGGAATAATGAGTCCCAGGGCCTGGGGAGAGATACCTGAAGAGAACTTCAAATCCTGAAGACTTCTCCCTGTCGCCAAGTACCTCAACGTGGCAACAAGCCTCTGCTCCGGAGTAATGGCTTGTCTCATGCAGGTATCCTGCCGGCTGATAAAGGGGGTCAGCAAAGCCAAAAGACGGTGAAAATCGGGGTCCGTCATCCTGAGAAAGTTCCTGAAATCATCAGGATTATTCTCCTGGATCTCACGAAGCAAAGGCATGTGCGAGAATTGGTCACGCTGAAGCAACCAATTCTTGGTCCACATACTCCTCGTCACTCTGTTCATGGACGGGTCTTGGCTCAAAGCTAGAAGCCCGACACCAATTCCGCGTACAGCACGAACCTCGGCGACGAGTACGCACGGGAAACATCGCTCACAAGGTCACAAAAGGTCGGCTGGTCAGAACGGACAAACAGAAAGCACCGATAAACAGCAAGGCCTGAAAGAACGAAATGAATACCAGAAACGAGCAGACAATAAGCAGTGCAAATCAAAGCGTCCTATATCAAGATATAGGCCGCAATGACCAACAAATGCAAACTGACTACACGCACTAATAAACAGATACGCACGACAAGCACAAACTGAAGAGCAGTAACGATCTGAGTCAGAAAACTGAGAAGCGCGAATCTTAAGTCACCAAACTTCGACTAAATCTCGATAAACACGGGATCAGCAGAAGGAGCCCAACGGGTGCCTGACGTGGTGCTGAACTTCCCTTTTCTAATCTCGTGGACGACGACTTACGTCACGACGTTCTTGCAGACCGGATATTCCGACAACGTAGTCCGACCGTGTGTACGCAACACCAACATCGGACAAAGTACGACGGACAGGATCCGACCGACCTGGTCCGCGGATTGTCCGACCGTGTGTATGGGGCTTTATGTTCTCACAGTGTTCCAGCTAAGTTCTGCAAGCAGTGTGTAATAGAGCGAAGACATGTAGCTGTACAGTTCTGCTCATAAGTTTACATACGCTGGCAGAATCTATGATTTTTTGGCCATTTTTTAGAGAATATGATTGATAACACAAAAACGTTTCTTTCACTCATAGTTAGTGTTTGGCTGAAGCCGCCATTTATTATCAATCAACTGTGTTTACTTTTTTTAAATCATAATGACAACAGAAACTAGCCAAATTACCCTGATCAAAAGTTTACATACCCCAGTTCTTAATACCGTGTATTGCCCTTTTTAATATCAATGACAGCTTGAAGTCTTTTGTGGTATTTGTGGATGAGTCTCTTTATCTTCTCAGATGGTAAAGCTGCCCATTCCTCTTGGCAAAAAGCCTCCAGTTCCTGTAAATTCTTGGGCTGTCTTGCATGAACTGCATGTTTGAAATCTCCCCAGAGTGGCTTAATGATATTGAGGTCAGGAGACTGAGATGGCCACTCCAGAACCTTCACTTTATTCTGCTGTAGCCAATGACAGATCGACTTGGCCTTGTGTTTTGGATCATTGTCATGTTGGAATGTCCAAGTACGTCCCATGCGCAACTTCCTGGCTGATGAATGCAAATGTTCCTCCAATATTTTTTGATAACATACTGCATTCATCTTGCCATCAATTATGACCAAATTTCCTGTGCCTTTGTAGCTCACACATCCCCAAAACATCAGCGATCCATCTCGGTGTTTCACAGTAGGAATGGTGTACCTTTCATCATAGGCCTTGTTGACTCCTCTCCTAATGTAGTGTTTATGGTTGGACAACACCCATGCATACCATTCCTCTGCAGTGTACGCCATATTTTGCCATGGAAAGCAATCTCCCCAGTTTGGCTTTTTAGCTCAATTTTGGTCTCATCACTCCAAATGACTTTGTGCCAGAAGGTTTGAGGCTTGTCTCTGTGCTGTTTGGCATATTGTAAGCGGGATGCTTTGTGGCATTTGCATAGTAAGGTCTTTCTTCTGGCGACTCAACCATGCAGCCCATCTTTCTTCAAGTGCTTATTGTGCATCTTGAAACAGTCACACCACATGTTTTTAGAGAGTCTTGTATTTCATCTGAAGTTATTTGTGGCTTTTTCTTTGCATCCCAAACAATTTTCCTGGCAGTTGTGGCTGAAATTTTTGTTGGTCTACCTGACGGTGGTTTGGTTTCAACAGAACCCCCTCATTTTCCACTTCTTGATTAGAATTTGAACACTGCTGATTGTCATTCTCAATTCCTTGGATATCTTTTTATATCCCTTTCCTGTTTTATACAGTTCAACTACCATTTCCCGCAGATCCTTTGACAATTCTTTTGCTTTCCCCCATGACTCAGAATCCAGAAACGTTAGCGCAGCACTGGATGAAAGATCCAAGGGTTTGTCAGGAGTCCAGAAACTCATTGACCTTTTATACACACACCAATTACAAGCAAACAGATCACAGGTGAGGATTGTTACCTTTAATAGCCATTCAAACCCCTTTGTATCAACTTGTGTGCATGTTATCAGGCTAAAATCACCAGGGTATGTAAACTTTCAATCAGGGTCATTTGGGTAGTTTCTGTTGTCATTATGATTTAAAAAGAGTAAACACAGTTGATTGATAATAAATGTCTTCAGCCAAACACTAACCATGAGTGAAAGAAATGTTTTTGTGTTATCATTCATATTCACAAAAAAATGGCCAAGAAATCATAAATTCTGCCAGGGTATGTAAACTTATGAGCACAAATGTATATATATATATATATGTATATACGGTAGGAAGAGTTGTCCCTGAAGTGATAGTTGAAGTAAGTGGGCATACCATACCCTTCCATCCCTATCCAAGTTATTGCCCTCAATAAAACAAAACAAAAAAAAAACAGACTGTTCTCTGACTCAAACATGCCTGTGAAAATTTGGTGTGCCTGGCTGTGTAGGGTGGGGGATCCCAGTATACTTGCGGCTCCCTAGGGGGTGGGCTACATGGGTTTAATCACTTCACAACCGGCCCATAGCCGAAAAACGGCTACAGGGCAGTTGCTTAACTCTGGGAGGGCGTCATATGACGTCCTCACAGAATTCCCCTTTTGCGTGCCCCCTGGGGCCCGCACTCGAGAACATCCGTGATCTGACCCGGCGGATCACGGATCACGGTAAACGTCCGCTCATCGCGGCCGTTTACCACGTGATCGCTCCGTCAAATGACGGAGCGATCACATGTAAGCAAACCGGTGTCATTTGATGACGCCGGTTGTTCTCCCCTCCTCTCTCTGTACAGATCGGTACAGTGTGAGAGGAGAGGGGGAGGGATCGGTGGCAGCAGTGCTGTGGGCGGGATCTGTAGTGCCCACAGCCTGCCCTGCAGTCACCACCGATCCATCCATCCATGCTCAGCCATCCCTCCATACCCTGCAATACACAGCAATAGCCTGCAGTGTATTGCTGGGTATTGCTGGGTATGGAGGGATGGCTGAGCATGGATGGATGGATACCCAGCAGTACTCTGCGATACTCTGCCATACCCTGCGATACTCTGCCATACCCTGCGATACTCTTCCATACCCTGCGATACTCTGCCATACCCCTGCCATACCCTGCCATACCCTGCCATACTCTGCCATACTCTGCCATACCCTGAGATACCCTGCCATACCCTGCGATACTCTGCCATACCCTGCGATACTCTGCCATACCCTGTGATACTCTGCCATACCCTGCCATACCCTGCGATACTCTGCCATACCCTGCGATACTCTGCCATACCCTGCCATACCCTGCCATACCCTGCCATACTCTGCCATACTCTGCCATACCCTGAGATACCCTGCCATACCCTGCGATACTCTGCCATACCCTGCGATACTCTGCCATACCCTGCCATACCCTGCCATACCCTGCGATACTCTGCCATACCCTGAGATACTCTGCCATACCCTGCGATACTCTGCCATACCCTGCGATACTCTGCCATACCCTGCGATACCATGCAATACCCAGCGATACTCTGCCATACCCAGCGATACTCTGCCATACCCTGCGATACTCTGCCATACCTGCGATACTCTGCCATACCCTGCGATACTCTGCAATACCATGCTATACCCTGCAATACTCTGCCATACCCAGCGATACTCTGCCATACCCAGCGATACTCTGCCATACCCAGCGATACTCTGCCATACCCAGCGATACTCTGCCATACCCTGCGATACTCTGCCATACCCTGCGATACTCTGCCATACCCTGCGATACCCTGCGATACTCTGCCATACTCTGCCATACCCTGCGATACTCTGCCATACCCTGCCATACCCTGCCATACTCTGCCATACCCTGCCATACCCTGCCATACCCTGCCATACTCTGCCATACCCTGCGATACTCTGCAATACCATGCTATACCCTGCAATACCCTGCGATATTCTGCGATATTCTGCGATACCCTGCGATACCATGCAATGCTCGCTACGATCAAAGCCAGGATCGTTTTTTTATTTTATTACACTGTAAAGGGGACCTGTAATGCCATATTCCTATTACAAGGGATGTTTACATTCCTTGTAATAGGAATAAAAGTGATCAAAAAAAAATTTGGGGGGAAAAAAAGTGTCAAACTAAAATAAATAAAGTAAAATGAACAATAAAAAAAATAAAATTAAAATTAAAGCGCCCCTGTCCCCGTGTGCTTGCATGCAGAAGCGAACGCATACGTAAGTCCCGCCCACATATGAAAACGGTGTTCAAACCACACATGTGAGGTATCGCTGCGAACGTTGGAGCGAGAACAATAATTTTGGCCCTAGACCTCCTCTGTAACTCAAAACATGTAACCAGTAAAAAAATTTAAAGCGCTGTCTATGGGGATTTTTAAGAAGCGAAGTTTGGCACCATTCCACGAGCGTCTGCAATTTTGAAGGGTGACATGTTAGGTATCTATTTACTCGGCGTAACTTCATCTTTCACATTATGTAAAAACATTGGGCTAAATTTACAGTTTTGTTTTTTGTAAAGCACAAAACTTTTTTTTCCCCAAAAAAACGCGTTCGAAAAATTGCTGCGCAAGTACCATGCTAGATAAAAAGTTGCAACGACCGCCATTGTATTCTCTAGGGTCTTTGCAAAAAAAAACATATATAATGTTTTGGGGTTCTCTGTAATTTTCTAGAGAATAAATGATGATTTTTACATGTAGAGAGAAATGTCAGAATTGGCCTGGGTGCTCCAGAACACCTGATGGTGCTCCCTGCATGTTCGGCCTCTGTATGTGGCCACGCTGTGTAAAAGTCTCACACATGTGGTATCGCCATACTCAGGAGTAATAGCAGAATGTGTTTTGGGGTGTAATTTGTGGTATGCATATGCTGTGTGTGAGAAATAACCTGCTAATATGACAATATTGTGAAAAAAAAATCTTGATTTTGCAAAGAATTGTGGGAAAAAATTACAACTTCAAAAAACTCACCATGCCTCTTTCCAAATACCTTGGAAGGTCTTCTTTCCAAAAAGGGGTCATTTGGGGGGTATTTGTACTTTTCTGGCATGTTAGGGTCTCAAGAAATGAGATAGGCCGTCAGTACTTCAGGTGTGATCAATTTTCAGCTATTGGCACCATAGCTTGTGGACTCTATAACTTTCACAAAGACCAAATAATATACCCCAATTTGTACTTATTTTTACCAAGGATATGTAGCAGTATAAATTTTGGCCAAAATTTATCAAGAAAAATTACAAATTTGCTAAATTTTATAACAGAAACGAAGAAAAATTCTTTTTTTTTACCGAATTTTAAGTCTTTTTTCTTTTATAGCGCAAAAAATAAAAAAACCCAACGGTGATTAAATACCACCAAAAGAAAGCTCTATTTTTGTGAAAAAAAGGACAAAAATTTCATATGGGTACAGTGTTGTATGTATATTCAAAATGTGAGAGCACCGAAAGCTGAAAATTGGTCTGGTTATTAAGGGTGTTTAAGTGCCCAGTGGTCAAGTGGTTAACTAATATGTTTTTTGTATAATTCTCCTTCAAGGGGGCATGGCAGGGGGTGTGTCATATACCTACATACTTTTGCTAATAGGTGTCTCTCGTTCCCATCTCAAAAAGTTGGGAGGTATGTAAATATATTTTTGGTGGGAATACAAACATTTTAAGCTACATTTACAGGGCTGCGTGGGTGCAGATAGTTCTAGATGCAGCAACACTGTGCACTGGCTGCAAATAAACTGTCAGATTAACTGCAGCCAGTTTGTATGCGGGCAGAACTTCGCAAAAACGCCAACCCTGGATTACAGCTGACTGCTGCTGCTGGTCGCACTGTGTGCGCATGCAACCTTTGGATCTACTTGCAAGAATCGAATGATTCTTGCTGGCCGCTGTTCTTGGCTGCCCTGTGCAACCATTTGGATGTAGCCTTATGCCTGGTACACACAATGAGGTTATTGGACGTACGATCGTCCTTTTTTTTTTTTCTTTTGTATTCTAGTCTCATATCGAAAATAAAAAGTTTACTAAAGTGACGAAAATTCGCGTATGGCAGAATAAAAATGAGAAAGTGATGTACAGGCATACCCCACTTTTAAGTACACAATGGGGTTTATTCACTAAAGCTGGAAAGTGCAAAATCAGGCTCACTTCTCCATAGAAACCAATGAGCTTCTAACCTTGGCTTGTTCAATTAAGCTTTGGTAATAAAACAAGGAAGCTCATTGGTTTCTATGCAGAAGTGAGCCTGATTTCGCACTTTCCAGCTTTAGTAAATAAACCCCATTGTGTACTTAAAAGTGGGGTATGCCTATAATGTGTTGTAGTGTATTTGTATTGTATTTGCAAATGACAACTGTTTTGATTAAACAAAACTTGTACGATATTGTATTGTACAAGAAAAAATTGTGCTTTTCCGTTTGGATAATATCGGAGGAACTGTCCTGATTGGCTCTCAAAAGCTGTGTACTATCGATCAGATTATTGTACGATCTCTTCAAAAGCGGTATTTTTCCTATGATTTTCTAATCGTGTGTACGGGCCATTAAGCAGTATAGTCAATGAGCTCAGTTTATGAGTGTGATTGCATGCATTGCTTGCCTAAAGGCTGATAAATAAACAATAGTTTACTGTCTAAAAAGCTGACACGCATCCTTTTCTGTTTTTCCCCCAAACAGTTGCCATTTAATGTGTCTATTTTTTTTTTCCCTGTCATAAGATATGCAGAGGAATATTTAGAATTACAGCAAACTAGAAGTTTCTTTCTGCAATATTTGAAAATAAAAGGCTATTAAAGAGGCTCCTTCAGAACAAATTTAAAGTCAGCAGCTACAAATACTGTAGCTGCTGACTTTTAATATTAGGACACTTATATGTCCACAAATCCAGCGGTGTCTTCACCTGAGCAAATTTTTCAATTGGCTAGTGGGCAATGTTGCCAACCTACCAGATTGAAATTTATTGACATGACACCCAAAATTTACTGGCATAGCCAAATTTTTACTGGCTTTTCCAAATGTTACAAAATTATACTTTTAAGTGCAAATTTCAGTATAGGCTACAAACAAGTACAATGTGCAATTAGCAATATAATTTAAGCTAATTACCGTATTAAGGCAAAAAACATATTTCTTATTTTATTTTCAATATAGAAAGTAGGTATCTTAGGGACAGGACTCAGAAGGGCAAGAAATTAGAATGGGCGGCACACACACATGAAATTGACTCTCACTGTGACAGCAGTGTGCAGGAGCACAGAGGATGATGACACCTCGCCGACATGTCCCCTCCTAAGTCACAGTGACAGTCTCTCTCCATGCCAGGTGGTCCTGTCAGTCCACTCCAGTCCAAACAGCACTGACAGTCTCGTTCCAAGCTTGCCCTGCTCCCGCAGACCCGCACACTCGGCTCCATTCAGCTCCCTTGCACCATGACATCACACGACACGCTCAGGCACCGCCTCCACCTGACCCTCTGGAACACACCGTAGCAGGCACTCGGATGGTCTCGGCCGGCATCGGACCAGAACTGTGCATGCACAATTCCAAGCCGAGCGTCACAGCCATGTTTTTTACTGGCAAACTTTTCCTGTCACTGGCATTTACTGGTAGAAGAAAAGTGACAGTTTTTTACTGGCTGCCAGTAAAAATACTGACGGTTGGCAACACTGCTATTTGGTGCAGCTGTTGTCGTCTCGGCTAAGGGAAACCAGCAGTGAAGTCTTGCAGGTTCACAGCCGGTTCCCTACTGCGCATGTGCAAAGCGAGCTGTGCATTTTGAATGGTCTGGCAGTGGGGGAAGAGGGAGGGAACTTACCCTGAAGTGGGAGAATTAAGGTGGAGCTCTGCTTTAAGCTCCCCTGAAATAGGGAGAAGATTTTAATGGGCCCTAGTTGCTTGCAGTATGAGCAGGGAAGTTCAGATCTTTCAGAATTCATTCTTGATATTAGATCTTCTATCAATGGCCACCCTAATTTTTCACTTCTTTCAGCTGAACCACAAAACAACAACTATCAGGGAATCCCAATGAGATGTCTGGTGTGCAGATATGCACATGCACATGCTATTTCTCACAGAACGGTTACCATGTGCACAAGAATGCACACTTGCTCACGTGTGTGCACACATACACAATTCCTGTTGGCACCAGACAGGCTATTTAAAGGATGCTCATGCCCATGTTCTGTACTGACTGACCTTCAGCTGTTCCCTGTGCCCTGCTTTTATCCTGTATGATTCCATCATTGCTGACCTTGTTGCTCCTGACCTTGTCTTCGGCTTTTGTTGGTACCTCACTGCCCACCTGTTGTTGACCCTGGCCATTCTTGTGACCATGCTTCTGTCTCTGATCCTGGCTTCCTGTCCTGCTTCGAGTGCCTGCCTGACTGTCAGCTGTACCAGCTCTGTGTACTACTGAGTGTTTCTGCCTCAAGTCTGCTGAGAGCTCTTACAAGCCACATGTCCTGAACCATCTGCTGGCACTCGTGTTCCTCCTGTCCCTCTGTACCCTCTATTCCACTTCCAGTGGGGCCTGGGCTGGAGATACAAGAGGCCAACCTCGTTATTTCGGGGTTATTTGAGGGTTTAAAAAATGAATTTGCTTTCAAATACCATCAGAATTACATGTACATGTGATTTTTGTGCATTTCTATTGAAGTCTATGGGGCCAAAATCCCACCAAACCCAAGCAGCTGAAGTGTTTCAAACACTTTCTCTGTTACAGGTAAACCTCTCTGACAGGGAATGGCAAGCAGAACTCCAGTGGTAATCTTTGTGCTCCCCTATCATGGAAGCATGTTTCATGTGTTAGATTGACAGCATGGGTTTTACTTCCTTTTTTCCCCAGCAAAGTAAAAGCATAATATGCTAGTATGCAACGCATCTATCTTCTCCCCTCTTCCTTCCGGGGCCTTGGACTCCGGCTCTGTGACTGGCCAGAGTCGCGTGACGTCACTCACGCGCATGTGCTCCGGAGATGCCTGTCACGGCACTCGCTATTGAAGAAACGGTACGGGCGGCCGTTTCTTCACAGCACATGCGCCGATGACATCATTGGAGCAGTGTACAGCAAATATCTCCTAAACTGCGCACGTTTAGGAGATATTTACAGTACCTATAGGTAATCCTTATTATAAGCTTACCCATAGGTACAACTTAGCAATGGAGGTGTCACGTACCTAGTGACGAGTCCGGATTGCAGAAGGACAAAAAACAGGAAAAATAGCCCTGGGAATTTAGATGAGGTGAGAGAGGTTTAGCCAATGACCACAGCAAACACTGAGACAAAATCAATTTATTTGTTTCAAAATGTTATGTAACAGAGCGGCAACAACAATGATTGTGAGTTACCCGGCATAGTGGCCAATGTACACAACACAGATGAAAGTAAATATACAAAGATTTATTACAAATGTTGTACATCCATGAGCAACAATAAAGCTTAAAAGTTGCTAGGTCAGTGAATACACATACACAATAAGAAAATAAAATGTACATACATGTGGACAGGGAAGTATGTAAACATAATACAGACATCAATAATACCCAGCATATACTGGCATAAAACAAGCATCAATAAAGCCCTATGCATTTCGCGAGACCCTGCTCGCTCTTCAGGGGCGGATGCATGATTGTTGTATCTGCAATGTAAATAGTAAGATCAATTAATGTATGTTGTTCCATCCAGCTTGGGGGCTGCGATGTGCATAGGGGAGTTCTGTTTCTGATCTCTTGCTGTCCTCCCCTGTCTGTTGACGGGGGGTGGCCACCTGCACATCGGCGCCATGTTTTCCACGCCCATACACTGACGTCTCCCTGACGTTATTGAGGTGTGGGCTGTGTGGGTCATCCTGGACGGTTGGGTGGTTGTTGCATCCATGCACCCCCTTTGATGGTGGATGTCTTATGGACTCCCATGCGTCACCGCCCGTACATGACGCTGGGGGCGTCACCTACAAGCCCTTGTGGGTATATCTAGACGTTCAGCACGGCTGGGATTTTGCTTTACAACTTGACGATTGGATAGAGCAGTTACATCTCTAAGAACAAACTGACAACCCTTGGTTTTTTCACTCCATTGAGGTAAAACCTTTTTACTTTCTTGACACCCATTGGGTTTGTTACACTGTCTTTATACACATGTAATATCTATATCATTTCTATATTGCCCTGTAGTCTTTCTGCCCATACCAGCTTTAAAACTATGTTGGTCTGCATTCATGCATTTACCATATTCCATATTTCAGTCCTTCTTACCAACATATTCCAATAAGCTTAATTAATTTATTTACATCCTTTTCTATATATAAATTACATTTTAGAACCTTATACATTAAGCTCATTCTGCAATTATGATGCCCTCTGATATATGTGCATTCTTGCAGACATTTTCCAGACATGATTCTTAGGGGCTAAGTGGAGACCTGCAGTGAGAAATACCCCTATCCAGACCGTGCTGACCCTCCGGATGTTCCCCTGTTGTGGCCTTTGTTTGTTCCGCCCCCTCAGCTCCCGAGCTGGATGCACTACACGGCTGCCATTTTTGATATCCAGCGTTTGGCGATTTATCTCAGACCTTCGGTAAGTATGAGGTCTGTTTCAGACCTCTCTTGCCAATTATTCCGCCTGCCCCCATTTATCAACAACATACATTAATTGATCTTACTATTTACATTGCAGATACAACAATCATGCATCCGCCCCTGAAGAGCGAGTAGGGTCTCGCGAAATGCATAGGGCTTTATTGATGCTTGTTTTATGCCAGTATATGCTGAGTATTATTGATGTCTGTATTATGTTTACATACTTCCCTGTCCACATGTATGTACATTTTATTTTCTTATTGTGTATGTGTATTCACTGACCTAGCAACTTTTAAGCTTTATTGTTGCTCATGGATGTACAACATTTGTAATAAATCTTTGTATATTTACTTTCATCTGTGTTGTGTACATTGGCCACTCTGCCGGGTAACTCACAATCATTGTTGTTGCCGCTCTGTTACATAACATTTTGAAACAAATAAATCGATTTTGTCTCAGTGTTTGCTGTGGACATTGGCTAAACCTCTCTCACCTCATCTAAAGTCCCAGGGCTATTTTTCCTGTTTTTTGTGCATTATTAGGGATGGAGGTGTTAGAGGGGTCACACCAGACTTTAATCTCTTTTCTTTGATTCAACCCGGGTGGAAGACACCCATTCAGCCCACACACTGGTCTGTTGTTACCATTAGCCTTTGTCCATATTACATCCAGTGTATTATCACCCTTTGGCCAGTTATATTTGCATACTGTTCCCAGGGGGCTTTGCTGGGCTGAGCTGTTCCCCTTTTGCTGTTTGTCCTTTATGGCGGTGGTTTCCATCCAGCTTGGGGGCTGCGATGTGCATAGGGGAGTTCTGTTTCTGATCTCTTGCTGTCCTCCCCTGTCTGTTGACGGGGGGTGGTGTCAGGGAAATTGAGTATTATACCTTTAAATGTCAATTTTGAATATGCATATTAATATTGCTTTATCTTCATTAAAGAAATGGCTTGAGGAGGCTAACCGTAGGTTAAATTCAGAAAACCATAAAAAGACTATGTTTTTGGACAAAGAGGAGGACAATAATATGACCGTCCTCCGAAGTTTAGTTCAGCAAGTATTGGCTGAGCAAAACGCAACAAACCAAATGCACCCGACAGCCCCTACACACCCTTTAGAGGACTCCCCAACCCCACCGACAGTCGCTGCTCCCCCTCTGACTTTAGCACCCGCTCCCAATTCCCTATATCCTATTGCAGACCTGCAGTCCCCACCACCGTATGGGACAGAGGCGTGCGATAAGCTACCCCCACTGACCCCCCAACTATCAAAGAATAATCCTTTTACCATGAAACCTGACTCTCCACTGTTTGTTGTTCCCCCGTGGTCACCTGGGTCACCCGAAGATGCAACCAATTCTCCTATGGCTGCAGCTAACCCCCCTCTCAAGATGACTCTTGCTGTCCAGAGGAGTCCACAAGGGACCCCCCTTACAGCAACGGTTACAAAATTTCTTGGGGACCTGGTGAACAAATTGATATCCCCCTCAGCTGGGGAACAAACAGAATGTGGAGAGCAAGAGTTTCCACTAATTGAAGTTCCCAACCCTAGGGCAGGACAAAATGTAGGAGGTATAGTAGTCCCTAACACTATGATGGTCTATCGCCCCTGGACCCCCGAGGATGTTAAAAAAGCTATTGAAGGGATACCACACCCCAAGGCCAACATAGCTCAATTTAGGGAAGGTATCATGGGAATGATTGCTAGCTATCATCTCAATGGGAGAAAAATAGAGCAGGTCATCAGACAGATTTTGGGTCCCAACTGGCATCATGTGGTGGGAGATTGGAGTGGATTAAACAACCAAGGAGTGGTGTTGCCCCATGATGATGCAGAACTCGAAATTAGGAGAAATGCTCTTATAGCAAGGATAGAGAATAGATGGATACGTCGAGCCGACTGGTCCATTATAAATCAGTGTGTGCAGGGAGAAGAGGAAACAGTGGATAATTTGATTGTTAGAATGAGGGAGATTTTCAATAATCATTCTGGAATAGAAGTCCCAGTAAATCAAGTGAACGATAGCCCATATGAGCAACAGTTAAAGAATGCAATCTTGAAGGGGCTGCTTGCACCTATATCAAGTTTTGTTACCAAACACATGATCAACCATAGGATCTGTAGACTTCAGGAGCTGATCGAGTATGCGAGGCATGCTGAGCGGCACTTCCAATCAAAAAAGAAAGTAAAGAAAGGGAAGGTGTTTTTGGTAGGTGAAGGCAATGATGTGTATGTCATTGAGAAGGAGAAGAGAAGGATGGAAAACATCCGGACAAGGCCCCGCATTCAGGATTATGAAGGGAAAAAGAAGAGGGGGGAGTGTTTTCTGTGTGGTAAAAGAGGGCATTTGGCAAAAGAATGTAGGTCAAACAGAGAGGAAGAAGCATGACTAGAAGATGATGGTGTGTCTGGAGAGAGAGATACAGAAGAAAATGATGAGAAAGAATCTGAAATTTTGGATGTGTGTAATGTTGAAACTTGTATGCATGCTGAAGTCAAGCCAGAAATAACTTTGGCTGTGAAGGGTAGATGGGTAACATTTCACTGTGATACTGGGGCTTGTAGGATCCTAATACACCCGCTGGATATGCCTCCAGGGGTAAAGAAAAAAGGTGTAGTATATGTAAAATCTGCAAATGGCTTGATGCACCAGGAGGCTGTGTCTGAGGGCCTTACTGTGGAAGATCCACAGACAGGTAAAAAGGCTCAGTGTAAAATTGTGATTTCGACTAAATGTCCTGTTAACTTGTTGGGTAGAGACATGTTGCATGCTCTTGATATTTCTGTCGTACCAGTGGAGGGAGGTCTCAAAGCCCATCGGCTGTGTGAAAAACAAATCACAGCCGTGGATAATGAGCCCCGATACTGGTACAGCCTGGATTTGCAAACTGAAGGATTAAATATACCCAAAACCCTGGCAGAAATAATTGAAGAAGAGCCTGTGAGGAAAGGGTATAAGGTCCAGACAAACCTCTATTGCACCATGTACTACAGAAAGACCTCTGGGCCCGATAAGTCCTATGAGAAACAGTTAATGAGTCTCACTAACACTGAAGTGCTCTTGAAAAACCTGTACTGTGATAAGGAAGGAAATAGCGTGGCTACTTGTCTCCTACCACAGCCTATTCTGCAAATATACAGGCAGGATGCTGTACCTCATGTTTCGGTCACCCGAAACCCTGAGGTGTCATGGCATGAGCTAGGAGAACTTATCACGGACTGGGTCCAACTAACAGACGAAGAACTAAAATCCAGAGGGATTCGGAGGTACAAATTAGCATGGTTTGTTAAATGTACACCCAGAATCCACATGATTAAAAATTGTGACAAAAGACAGTGACTGACACTTTTGACCCAAGAGGAAGAGGATGCTCTAAAAGACGTCCCCGATTTCTTGTGGTCAAGAGGAAAGACGGACGTAGGGCTAATTAAAACAGCCAGTGAGGTCCAAATAACCCCTAAAAGCACAATGAGGCCTCACCAAAAACAATATCCACTAAGGAAAGACGCTGAAGAGGGAGTAGACCCCTTGATAAAGGAATTATTAAAAAATGGTGTCATCATTGAGTGCCCGGATTCACCATGTAACACTCCCTTGTTCCCAGTAAAGAAGCAGAAGGGAGGAAAAGATGGGTGGAGTCTCGTGCAGGATTTACAGGCGGTCAATAGGGCCGTATTACCGAGGGCCCCGGTGGTCCCAGACCCGCATGTCCTCCTGAACGACCTACACCCAGAGAACAAGGTATTTTCGGTCATTGATATCAGTAATGCTTTCTTTTCCATTCCCTTACACAAAGACAGTCAGTTCTGGTTCGCATTTACATATAAAAAAAAAAGGTACACATACACCAGGTTACCCCAGGGATATTGTGAAAGTCCAACTATCTTCTCACAAGAAATGTCCAATAATTTGTCTCGGTTTGTACCTCCCAGTGGGAGCCAAATTCTCTTGTATGTGGATGACATTCTGATAGCAGCTCCTTCAGAGCGGCAATGTAAAATTGACACCTTGGCTCTGATGCATTTCCTCGCAGAACAAGGTCACAAGGTCAGCAAAGACAAATTACAACTGTGGAAAGAAAAGGTGAAATACCTGGGTTATATTCTATCTCAGGAAGGCAGACATTTGGATGAGATCCGGAAGGAGGCCATCCTTCAAGCCCCCAAACCACGTACCAAAAAAGAAATTATGTCATTTCTTGGTATGGCAAATTTCTGTAGAGCATGGATAGCAAATTATGCTATGGAGGTGGCGCCTCTTTCTGATCTCATCTTTGGTTCACTAATGTCTGCAAAAGATTCCATCCAGTGGAATGTGCAAGCAGATGATGCATTTACGAAGGTAAAGCACCTCATTGTGGGTTCCTCTGTGCTTGGCCTTCCTAATTACAGAAAAACCTTTTATCAGACTGTAGATTGTAAGGAAGGGTACATGACTTCTGTTCTCACACAGGTTTATGGGGACAAGCACAAACCAATTGCATTTTATTCAACTAAATTAGATCCAGTAGCCCGGAGTTTGCCCCACTGTGTACAAGCTGTATTAGCAGCCTCATTGGCCATACGGTCCTCTGCACTGATAGTACTGTTCCACCCCCTGGTTCTTAAAGTCCCACATGCTATTTCAGTAATCTTACTACAAGACAAAATCTCCTATTTATCTCCAGCCAGGCATCTATCATGTATGACTACTCTTCTGGGACAGCCGCACATTACAATCGAGAGGTGTACCACATTGAACACTGCCACACTGATACCAACACCTAGTGACGGGGATCCACATGACTGTGTAGCTCAAATTGATGAACGGGTACTCCCTAGAAAGGATCTCACTGATGTTCCCTTTCCGGATGCTGACATTACCTTTTTTGTTGATGGGTCTTGTAAAAAGGATAATAAAGGGGTAAATCAAACCGCTTACGCTATAGTAACTCATGACCAGGTCATTGAAGCCGGAGCTCTTCCCAGTTCCTACTCTGCACAACAAGCTGAAATTATTGCCCTATCCAGGGCCTGTAGCCTAGGGGAAGGGAAAAAAATAAATATTTACACAGATAGCCAATACGCTTTCTCTACCATACACATATTTGCCCAGCAATGGAAAAATAGGGGTATGATCACATCCACAGGTAAACCAATCTCACATAGAGATCTTATCCTTACTCTTCTAGAAAATGTACAAAAACCAGCACAAGTGGCTATTTGTAAATGTACAGCACACAGAAAGGGAACCGATCCAATTACTCTAGGGAATGCATTAGCAGACAGGACTGCAAAGGAAGCTGCTAAAAGTCAGCAAATAACACACATATACCATACAGGTCCCCAAGAGAATGATGAGGTACAGAAAGCTATTGATAAAAAATGGTTATCAGAAATGCAGAGAACATCACCGGCAGGTGAAAAACAAAAGTGGTTATCTAAAGGGGCAACGCTGGTCAATGGTATATACACAAGTACAGAGGGTAAACCCATCTTACCGACATCACTATTTAGATATGCTGCATTATTGAGCCATGGGCAAGCCCATATCTCAAAAGGAGGGATGGTACAAGTGATTAACAAGGTGTTCACACATCAAATGGGTGGAAGCTTTTCCGTTGACACACCCATATATACACAAGTACAGAGGGTAAACCCATCTTACCGACATCACTATTTAGATATGCTGCATTATTGAGCCATGGGCAAGCCCATATCTCAAAAGGAGGGATGGTACAAGTGATTAACAAGGTGTTCACAACATATGGGTTTAACAGATACCATGCTCAAGGTGCCCTAAGACCCTTAAGGGGGCATTTCCCACAACCCCCTTATCCCTTTCACACGATATGCATGGATTTTATTGAATTGAACAAATGTGAGAATAAAAAGTTCTGTCTGATTAATGTTGACATGTTTACGAAATGGGTGGAAGCTTTTCCGTTGACACACCCAGATGGGCAGTCAGTAGCCAAAGTACTAATCAAAGAGGTGATTCCACGGCAAGGAATCCCCTCTGTGATTTACAGTGACAACGGCTCCCATTTTGTAAACCAAACAATACAACAAATTGGTAAATGGTACAATATTGACCTGAAAAACCACTATGTCTACCACCCACAATCTGCAGGCACAGTGGAGAGACACAATGGTACCTTAAAAAGTAAACTAAGAAAATTGATAGAAGAAACAGGAAAGAACTGGGTTCAGTGTTTGCCAATGGCATTATTGAGCACAAGGATTACCCCTACTGCTAAAGGACTAACACCGTATGAAATGCTGTATGGTAAACCTTATTATATTCCACAACTCAGAGCATTTGCTCGAGATGATGAGGAAATGGACTATGAACTGGCAAATTATATGAGGAAGTTGCTAACAACTAAAGAACTCCTATGCCCAAATTCTCTTACAGGTCAAGAGACTAAGTCAGAACAGGAAGATCTTGTACAACCCGGAGATTGGGTTTGGATAAAAATAATAAAGAGAAAGACTTGGTCTGACCCCAGGTGGGAAGGACCCTATCAAGTACTGTTGTCTACACCCACTGCAGTAAAAATCGTGGAACGGATACCTTGGATACATCTCACCCACTGCAAGAAGGCACACTATTTGAGCAAAAAGACAGATTAGGAATTAACTACCACACAACAGAGGAAGAACATGGTGCAATATGAACTCATAGGGGTGGAGGAAAGACCCAGAGAGAGACATATGTTTGAGCCAGGGTATTTTACCAAGACATGGAGGGGGAGGATACTCTTGGGCATATTGATAATAGTGGGCATAGTTATGGGAATTTATATACTTCTTGACCTCATCCCAATGTTGAAAATAATGGGTCATAGGGGGGAAAGACAGATAACGAAGGGACCAGATGGTGCCACCATAACTGTTACACAGGGTAAACCCACCACCATACTATTCGATCTCAGTCAGGTCACAGACATTGGACATCAAACATATGTCTTTGATGGCAAATACCTATGCGCAACTCCAGACTGCAGTACATGGGCTGACGTATGGTGGTCATCCGATTATAACGGATGGCTTGCTAGTTCTGCCGTAATTCCTAAACAAAGGAAGGATCAGGTAGAACGTATATCAATATACAGCCGAAGAGGGTGGACTGGGAGTTGCCAGTCCCATAATATACGTGGGAAGTGTAATCCCATTTCACTAACAATAAAAAACCCACAGGTATCAGATGCTGGAATTTATGGTCTAGGAGTATATAGGGCAAGTCAAGGTGACCTACTAGGGAGAATTACTATTAAGGTTGTAACTCCTGGTCAGACCACCCCAGCCTCAGAACTAACACATTTTCAACTTAAACCCTCCTTGGTTAAAACAGATTTTACCTACAAAGAACAATTAAGCATAGAAACAGGATTTGGAGACAAAAATGAGTGGATAGAGTGGATCAGATACACAACACAATCTAAGGGGTTAGGTGATTGTATTTCTTGTGCAAACCCAAGACCACAACTAGCCACTGTTCCTCTCCCTGAAGAGGAAACAGACTTGACTTGTATAATAAGAATATTTTCAGAAAATATTACTGGGTCAGAATGTGTAAATGAGATAAAAAGCTACCCTAAGACTAAAATGCAAAGTATACCCCCATCAGTACAAGCATTACCAGGAAATTTTACTTGTTTCTCTAACAATGATAGGGACGGTACAAATGTTGGCACCCTATCTTCTGAATACTGTGCAACTACAATTCTTACTACAGACATTAAGTATCAACTAAAATGGTTTCAGGAACAAAAACGGCAATTGGCTGATGTTTGGTGGCTGTGTGGAGACAGGAGACTAAGGCCCAGACTACCACCTAGATGGGAGGGTAGTTGTGCCCTTACCCGATTGCTGCTTCCCTATTATATAGTTCCTATGAGTAACAAATCAATGAAACTACCAGGTAAATACTATTTTAAGCGAATTAAGCGAGAAACACCACAAGGCTCATTTGACAACCGAGTGTATATAGACGAAATAGGTGTTCCACGAGGAGTTCCAGATGAATTTAAAGCGCAGAATCAAATAACAGCAGGACTCACCTCACTCTTCATATGGGTCCAACCCAATAAAAACGTTGACTGGATAAACTACATCTACTACAACCAGCAGAGGTTTGTGAATTACACCAGAGATTCTATCAAAGGCATAGCAGCACAGTTGGACGCCACCTCTTTGACAGCGTGGCAGAACCGTATAGCATTGGATATGTTGCTGGCAGAAAGGGGCGGGGTATGCTAAATGTTCGGCACCTTCTGCTGCACTTTTATTCCAAACAATACGGCACCTGATGGAAGTATCACCAAGGCTTTGCAAGGCCTACAAATGCTATCCGAAGAATTAGCTGAGAACTCTGGTGTAGAGAACCCCTTAACAGGACTCTTTGAAAAATGGTTTGGTAAATGGGGTGATCTTGCAAAAAGTTTGCTCATCTCTGTTGTCATGGCAGCCGCAGTTCTTACGCTGTGTGGATGTTGCTGCATTCCCTGTATTAGGGGAATTCTTCAAAGACTGACTGACACATCTTTAACAAAAACTATGCTCCTCCAGAGCAACACGGAACTATACTCAGAACCCGATGATGAATTTACAACTCTTGCTAAAGACTCATCTGTCTAAATGATAATACCTGGTAAAACAAAAGAACCTGGATATTTGAATTATTGACATTATTAAGTATAAGAGGAGGGAGATGTCAGGGAAATTGAGTATTATACCTTTAAATGTCAATTTTGAATATGCATATTAATATTGCTTTATCTTCATTAAGTTTAAAATGCTTAGAAATATATGTTTCATGTAACCCTATATGCTTTTATTTCATGTAGCTTAAGTGCTTAGACTTGCATAATTTGAAAATACATGACGTTGCAAAAAGAGTCTTCCCAAAAGTCAGTATCCTGTATAATAGTTGTGAATGTGTAAGTCTGTAAACGGATATCGCCACCTTTCCTGTCATTGTCCAGAATAAAGTAAGAATACATGTGACTGGAACATGCTGTGAGGAAATGGGGGTGTCCGAGGGATATAAAAGAGAGTGACCATACAATGTTAAGGCAGAAATGACCCATGCTTACCTGCAAATGTAATGTAACTCATTTCTCTTGCATATGCAAATAAATATCTTGATCTCCGAGGACCGTCTAAGACGGTGATTCATTTTCGTAACAGGTGGCCACCTGCACATCGGCGCCATGTTTTCCACGCCCATACACTGACGTCTCCCTGACGTTATTGAGGTGTGGGCTGTGTGGGTCATCCTGGACGGTTGGGTGGTTGTTGCATCCATGCATCCATGCACCCCCTTTGATGGTGGATGTCTTATGGACACCCATGCGTCACCGCCCGTACATGACGCTGGGGGCGTCACCTACAAGCCCTTGTGGGTATATCTAGACATTCAGCACGGCTGGAATTTTGCTTTACAACTTGACGATTGGATAGAGCAGTTACATCTCTAAGAACAAACAACCCTTGTTTTTTTCACTCCATTGAGGTACAACCTTTTTACTTTCTTGACACCCATTGGGTTTGTTACACTGTCTTTATACACATGTAATATCTATATCATTTCTATATTGCCCTGTAGTCTTTCTGCCCATACCAGCTTTATAACTATGTTGGTCTGCATTCATGCATTTACCATATTCCATATTTCAGTCCTTCTTACCAACATATTCCAATAAGCTTAATTCATTTATTTACATCCTTTTCTATATATAAATTACATTTTAGAACCTTATACATTAAGCTCATTCTGCAATTATGATGCCCTCTGATATATGTGCATTCTTGCAGACATTTTCCAGACATGATTCTTAAGGGCTAAGTGGAGACCTGCAGTGAGAAATACCCCTATCCAGACCGTGCTGACCCTCCGGATGTTCCCCTGTTGTGGCCTTTGTTCCGCCCCCTCAGCCCCCGAGCTGGATGCACTACACGGCTGCCATTTTTGATATCCAGCGTTTGGTGATTTATCTCAGGCCTTCGGTAAGTATGAGGTCTGTTTCAGACCTCTCTTGCCAATTATTCCGCTCCCCCCATTTATCAACAACATACATTAATTGATCTTACTATTTACATTGCAGATACAACAATCATGCACCTGCCCCTGAAGAGCGAGCAGGGTCTCGCGAAATGCATAGGGCTTTATTGATGCTTGTTTTATGCCAGTATATGCTGAGTATTATTGATGTCTGTATTATGTTTACATACTTCCCTGTCCACATGTATGTACATTTTATTTTCTTATTGTGTATGTGTATTCACTGACCTAGCAACTTTTAAGCTTTATTGTTGCTCATGGATGTACAACATTTGTAATAAATCTTTGTATATTTACTTTCATCTGTGTTGTGTACATTGGCCACTATGCCGGGTAACTCACAATCATTGTTGTTGCCGCTCTGTTACATAACATTTTGAAACAAATAAATCGATTTTGTCTCAGTGTTTGCTGTGGACATTGGCTAAACCTCTCTCACCTCATCTAAAGTCCCAGGGCTATTTTTCCTGTTTTTTGTGCATTATTAGGGATGGAGGTGTTAGAGGGGTCACACCAGACCTTAATCTCTTTTCTTGGATTGCAGAAGGAGACCTCTCTTGCATCCCAGACTCGCGACCCCTGATAGAGGAGACAGGGGGAGCAGGAGTCAAAGGTAGCACGAGTGCCTGGCAGGATCAACAGCTGAAGGATGGATCAGGTGGTTCACTGGAAGCTGTGTCTGGATCAGCAGGCCTTGGCAGCAGGTGACAGGAACCAGCAGGCAGCAGGTGACAGGAACCAGCAGGCAGCAGGTGACAGGAACCAGCAGGCAGCAGGTTACAGGAACTGATGGATCCCACAGGGACAGGCACACAGGATGGTCAGGCAAGCCGGGTCAGATCAGATGGTGGCTACAGGAACAGGTGCAGAAGGCAGAAGCGGAGTCGCGGAGCAAGCTGGGGTCGGTAACGGTGGATCACAAACACGGATGAACCAGAGGGATAAGCAGGTGCAGAGTCGTGGACAAGCCGAAGGTCGGGGGCAGACAGAGAGCAGAGAAGGTTGTGGAACAGGCCGGGTAAAACACACAGGGTCAGATTGGTTCAGAAGGTAAACACGGGAACGCTGTAGATCAAGCAGTAAGAACTGAGGGGAGAGTCAGGTTTAAATAGCCCGCCTGGTTCCGACACCAGCGCGCGCACTCGCACACCCGCACGCTCTGGAGGGGAACTACTATTACCAGTCGAGCTTTCCTTACAGGAGGTTTACAACCTCTTTAACCTCCCTGGCGGTATTCCCGAGTCTGGCTCGGGGCAGGAACTTCCGTACCAAAAGCGGTAACCCCGAGCCAGACTCGGGCTTGCATTGCAGGATACAGGGGGGGGTTACTTACCTTGTCCCCTGGATCCTGCGATGTCTCCCCGCTGTGTGAGCAAGCTCCTCCGCTCGATTCACACAGTGCCCGAGTGCCGCTGAGCTCCGTTCACTGCGACATTATGACGCACGGTAACGGAGATCGGCGCCAAATTCAAAAAAGTTTAAAAACACAATACACATACAGTATTGTAATCTTACAGATTACAGTACTGTATACAAAAAATACACATCCCCTTTGTCCCTAGCAGTCTGCCCAGTGCCCTGCATGCCATTTTATATAATAAAAAGATTTTTTTCTGCCTGGAAACTGGAGATTGTCCATAGCAACCAAAAAGTGTCACTTTATGTCAAAAGTGGTTTTAGACCAGCTAGAAAACACCGATAATAAATTAGAATCACAATTTATCATCAAACACTAAATTTAATGACAGCGACTATTCTGCAACTGAGCAAATTTCAGTGTTTTTGATTTGATTACATTATTGAATCATTTTTATATATATTTTTATTATATTATAATTTATGATTTTGTGTTTCAAACTTTATCATACCCGGGATGTCTACTAGACTCTGGTTCGGACAGATTTAAGTGAGTTATTCATAAGAATTGCATGCCTACAATATAAAAACGCCAAATTTCCATGCAAAATAATTGTACCGCTTTTTAGCACAAAATTCCAGACAGAATTATACAGCCAGGGAGGTTAAAGAGGAGGTCCACCTTAGAAAAAAATATTAAAAGTCAGCAGCTACAAATACTGCAGCTGCTGACTTTTAATAAATGGACACTTACCTGTTCCAGGGTCCAGCGATGTCGGCAGCAGATGACGAGCAATCACTCGTCTCTCGGCCGCCCCCGCCGCCATCCTCTGTCAGGGAATCAGGAAGTGAAGCGTTTCGGCTTCAATGCCAGGTTCCCTACTGCGCATGCGCGAGTCGCGCTGTGCGTCTTCACTGGTCCCGTTGTGTCCTGGGAACTGTGTGTTTCCCAGAACACAATGGGGGGGGAGCATCTGCGGCTAGCTGTTTCCGGAAGTGGGTGCAGATACCTGGATTATACAGGTATCTGCACCCCCCTCCCCCCTAAAAGGTGCCAATTGTGGCACCGGAGGGGGGGAGGAATACGATGAGCGGAAGTTTAGGGTTGAACTCTGCTTTAAGTCATGCAATTTAGCCCTTATTGGCTGACACTGCTGGCCCTTCCTTGTTCTGACAAAGTGCTGTTGTGCAGCTTACAGCCTAGATACAGCTGAAAATTAGGACTGTATTTTCCTTGCATGCAGTGCTTTCAGACATGTTCACTTTTAGGCCTCCTTCACACCTAGCCATTCCATTGTGGTACATTACCACACGTATTTCATCATGTGTGAATGTTGCATTAGGACTGCCCATAAAGTGCATCTACCATCGAAATGTAAAATCATATATTAATTTCTACATGGAATTTCAATTATTTCTAGCCTACTTCTATTAATCTGAAAGATCTTGAAGTTTGTAAACTTACTTTGTGAAGATCTCACACATTTACTCCTTGAATGCTGTGACACATATTTACTATGCCCTGTAAGTAGGCACTGATGTGCCACGGAATTCACAGAGTTTGCTTTCTGAACTACAGAGGTGCTGAGAGGAGAAGTTTCGGGAAGCGAAGTCAATGCAGGAATCACTGCTTGCAGGCAGCAAGGTACCATGGGATATGTAGTCCTTAGAAATTGGAAGTAAGGAAATGTTTCAATAAATCTTATATTGGATTGTCAAATATTACAATTTTTTTGTATTACTAATACAATACTGATGTTAAAAGTGTCATTTTACACAAGTTGTGGTTTTTGATCATGGGATATTTTAAAAATGCAATATGAACTACAAATCATATACAAAAAAACCCTGGTATGCTCTTGTCAAGACAGGCAAGAACCAGATGACCAAATGAGTGTCACAACGTGCAGAGATGAAGGCCTTAATACAAAAAATTCATTTATTGTGAATACAAAAAAGAGAAAATACAAACACATATGATCCTGCAGTGGAATCAATGAAGGTATAATTGACATATGCAGCTATATAACCACCATGGGAAATATCATGTCAACAAATAAATCCACGGTGCAACAACAAATGGGACAATACAAACACTGAACAGATAAGTGAACGAACAACATAAAACAATGCGTCCGGACGCCGAAAATCTATGTGTAGATAGCCCGCACTCATCAATCATGAGTGTGTGCAGATACCAATAACTGACTATGGGCCGGGGAATCTACACGAAGATCCCGGGAAGGCTCGAGCCAAAGTGGAATGGGGAGAGGAAATGGTGGAAGGGAGGGGAACAGACTATAGCCCCATACACACGGTCGGATTTTCCGATGGATTCTGTCCTATCGGACAATGTTGTCGGAAATTCCGACCGTGTGTAGGCACCATCGGACATTTTCCATCGGATTGTCCGACGGACAAAGTTGTATCTCCTGCTCTAAAAAATTTCCGACAACAAAGTCCGATCACACCAATTCCGATCGTGTGTAGCCAATTCCGACGGACAAAGTGCCACGCATGCTCAGATCACATTACAAGACCAAAGCTATTGGCTACTAGCCTCTACGTAGTCCCGTCATAGTCAACAAACGTCACCACGTTCAGAATGATCGGATTTTCCGACAACTTTGTCCGACCGTGTGTATGCAACACCAGTGTCGGACAAAATCCGTCGGACCAAATCCGATGGATTTGGTGGTCGGATTTTCCGACCGTGTGTATGGGGCTTAAGAGAGAGAAAAGGAGGGAGAATACACTATATAGGAACCAGCAGATGAATGTACATGTTCAACTGGAATATAGACGATGAGGATAGTGGTTTTTCCTTTCTGTTTCAAAAAATGAAAAAAAGAGTTCTCAATGTAGAGAATGAATCCGTCTCCTATCACTCATCATAGATGCTGGCACTTAAACAAGCGAACATGGGTAACTTCTGGCACTGGTGTAAATTGAGGATGATGTTGAAATGCCAAAAAATGAGATCTGTGACATTCCCACATGTAATGCACAGGTAGCTAAACCAAATGAATATTGGCATCCATGTACGGGCAAACTGTGGAGTCAGAGCTATTACCAAGGCACGTTCCGGTGTATCGATATCCCCAAGGGGGTGGCTGTAAAATAGTCCTGCAATGCCCAACCTCAATTTCTATAGGTAATGGATCGTGCAAACATATGTGGGGAGAGGGCTGGTGCTCAGTTCATGGATTTCTACAATGGGTTCACTCCATGTATGGAATCACAATAGGTAATACCTCGCGGATATTTGGGCTGAAGTCCGCTCTCATAAAGTAGACATAAAAGTGCATGGAGATTTCTGTGAGTGGTAAGTCCTGAGCAGCAGGTGTACTAAACGGTACCTGACAGTGCCTCAGTGCCTGCGTCAGTGCTGTTGCCGGCTATCCTCGTGTCCTCCGTCCTCCATTAAATTTCTCCGCGTCCCCTCCGTCTCAAAAACGTTTTTTGAGATGGAGGGGACGCCGAGAAATTTAATGGAGGACGGAGGACACGAGGATAGCCGGCACCAGCACTGACGCAGGCACTGAGGCACTGTCAGGTACCGTTTAGTACACCTGCTGCTCGGGACTTACCACTCACAGAAATCTCCATGCACTTTTATGTCTACTTTATGAGAGCGGACTTCAGCCCAAATATCCGCGAGGTATTACCTATTGTGATTCCATACATGGAGTGAACCCGTTGTAGAAATCCATGAACTGAGCACCAGCCCTCTCCCCACATATGTTTGCACGATCCATTACCTATAGGAATTGAGGTTGGGCATTGCAGGACTATTTTACAGCCACCCCCTTGGGGATATCGATACACCGGAACGTGCCTTGGTAATAGCTCTGACTCCACAGTTTGCCCGTACATGGATGCCAATATTCATTTGGTTTAGCTACCTGTGCATTACATGTGGGAATGTCACAGATCTCATTTTTTGGCATTTCAACATCATCCTCAATTTACACCAGTGCCAGAAGTTACCCATGTTTGCTTGTTTAAGTGCCAGCATCTATGATGAGTGATAGGAGACGGATTCATTCTCTACATTGAGAACTCTTTTTTTCATTTTTTGAAACAGAAAGGAAAAACCACTATCCTCATCGTCTAAATTCCAGTTGAACATGTACATTCATCTGCTGGTTCCTATATAGTGTATTCTCCCTCCTCTTCTCTCTCATAGTCTGTTCCCCTCCCTTCCACCATTTCCTCTCCCCATCCCACATTTGGCTCGAGCCTTCCCGGGATCTTCGTGTAGATTCCCCGGCCCATAGTCAGTTATTGGTATCTGCACACACTCATGATTGATGAGTGCGGGCTATCTACACATAGATTTTCGGCGTCCGGACGCATTGTTTTATGTTGTTCGTTCACTTATCTGTTCGGTGTTTGTATTGTCCCATTTGTTGTTGCACCGTGGATTTATTTGTTGACATGATATTTCCCATGGTGGCTATATAGCTGCATATGTCAATTATACCTTCATTGATTCCACTGCAGGATCATATGTGTTTGTATTTTCTCTTTTTTGTATTCACAATAAATGAATTTTTTGTATCAAGGCCTTCATCTCTGCACGTTGTGACACTCATTTGGTCATCTGGTTCTTGCCTGTCTTGACAAGAGCATAGCAGGGTTTTTTTGTATATGATTTGACATAGTTTCGACCAGAGTGACACTGTCCACACTGGACTAGCAGGGTTTGAGGAGATTTCTTAGTGTCTACGGTGACACTCCCATTGTCCTTTCCCTATTCCTCATTTTTTGTTAACTTATAATATGAACTACAAGTAGCACTTTCATGAGATTTGACATTTTAAATTGCTGTCATGAACATTTTTTTGTTGCTGTCATTTTTTTATCTGTCTGTTTAGAGCCAAGCTCTCTCTGTGGTGCTAATGTTTTATGCTACGCACCAGAATAAATACAACACACACCCACTGAAAAAAAAAGTGTTTTCAAGGCTTTGATATAATCCAGAGCCTGCCTTGTCATTTTTGTAGAACATGTGTTCTCATAATGTACAGACCATACTTATTAGGAATAAAACAATATATTAATTGACATCATACATCACCTAATACATCACAGGGAACATAAATACAGTACATTACATCTGGCCATACTTGGTTGCAAAAAAAGATCTTTAAAAGGAGCCTATTATTAAATGACTTCACATTAATCAGTCAGGCATATGTTAGCATTAAATTGACATTATTGTTACTTTGAATATAAAAGTACCTTTTGTTTGCCAAAAATAAAAATGGATGTTCTTCTGCGGGCTATACCAGCACAAGAATTGGTAAAATTAATCTTGCATTATTTTTATTATTGATACTTCCTGCTAGTGATATGCCACCCTTCCTTGCCATATATATATATATATATATATATATATATATATATATATATATATATATATATATATCATACTTAAAGCGGAGCTCCACCAAAAAGGGGAAGCTCCACTGGTTTGCACTCTCCACTGACACATTTAACATTTTTGGAGGGGAGCGGGTACTTGGGTTTGACAGGTATCCGCTTCCACTTCTGGGTCAGATCGCTGTAGCGATCTATGACGATGTCTGGGCCCTCCTCCTTCCCCCGCAGCCTTCTGGGACACACACAGGTCCCAGAAGACTGCAGGACCCTTCATAAAGCACATTTTGTGCATGCCCAGGAGGAAACGCTGTAAGCCAGAAGGCTTCACTGCCAGTTTCCTTTACCTAAGATGCCTGGGGCCTGCACCCAAAGCCGATTGAAAAATCGCCTTGGGTGCCGACATCGCTGGATCCCTGGACAGGTATGTAGAAAAAGGAAAAGCACCACTGATATAGGATAAAAAAGTGTTTTTTTAAACATATAAAAATAGATCACTCACACATGTGATGATCAGTTAAAACCATGACATTACAAAACAAAAGACAAAAAGAAAACATTGTGAATTCATAGAAATGAATACTCTCCAAACTCCGGAAATAAAAACTCTGTTACCCGATGCTTTTCTGGTTCAAGCCCTTCATCAGGGTTATTGGATAGGAGAATATGTAATCATATATTTGTCAAAAGGTAAGCAAAGTGTTGGTGCGATGTACACTGAGCTATGCAAGCAGGAATCACAGTGGAACACTGCGGAAGATGGCGTCAAATGAAGGCTTTCTGACACTGCCCCTGATCAAAAGGTGGAGTATCTTACGAGAGCCCTCCACACACTAGTAGTCACAGATCAGGGTGATATACAAAATACAGTGAGATAGGTATGTGAACATATGTTCAATGCGATGAGTATCAAAAAGTGTCTGAGCCTTGATGCGGCCCTTCTTGGTCCTTTAGATATGCAGTTAACAAAGGTAAGTGACCTGCCTCCTCTTTCTATGATCTACCGTTTTGGGGTTCTTCTCTGTTAGGGCACCATCCGTCTGGACAGGTAAGTGTCCTTATATTTAAGTCAGCTCCTACATTATTTGTAGCTGCTGACATTTTTTATTTTTTGGGGGGAGACTGGAGCTCCTCTTCAATCTCCATAGACTACCCAGGGACTGCCTACTGAGTTGTGGGGTGCAGGTAAAGATATCTGGGGCTGGGGAGTGTAGGGAGTGGAGAGTTTCTATAGATTAGGTAGGGTTAAGGAGGCAGAAAGGATAGATAGATAGATAGATAGATAGATAGATAGATAGATAGATAGATAGATAGATAGATAGATAGATAGATAGATAGATAGATAGATAGAAGATGTATTGTCATTGTAGAAAACAAATTCACAATGAAATTACATTTCTACTCCAACAGTATTCATTCACCCCAATCATCAAACTACACATTTACCGTACATGATTTAAATATACCCAAATATTAAGTGCAGTTTGTGTAAAGGTGCATTTATCCTTTAAAGAGGTAGATAATGAGGTTGAAGACTGTATCTCGATGCCACCAATTGGAGAGGAGGAACATCATGGAGGATTTTGTCCAGGGGCAGCATGCAGAGAACAGAAGGAGCAGCGATCCTAACTCATCTAGTGGCACTGCCTCACAGATACATGCCACTTCTATCTCATGGGCTGGTCCAAAGCTATGCAGTGTGGGTCTTTTCAATCTGCTGCCAAATACAATGTTGTGGTTTTCAGCCTCTACCTGCAGCATATCAACCATAATAAATATACTAGCCATTTGGGTACCTCAAGTATGAAGAGAGCTTGGTGGGAGCAGCGCTTCAATGTGACAGGTGGGTGCAAAAGGTCCAGACTCCTACTTCTCCTTGTTCCCACTTTTCCCATCCACAAGACTCTCGTGGTGCATGTGTTGTAACATCTGTGGCCTGTTGTGACTGGGAGGGAAGTCACCAAAGAATTTTCAGAGACTTAGAATATGCTATGTCAGGTGGGGAAGAGGATCTTGGGGGATGCTGAGTCGAGCTAAGGCTTGAACCCTGACAGAATTCTCCTATACCCATTTCTATTGCAAGACAAGACATGCCTTGTCCCTTCCTCTTATATTGCAGCCTCACCAAGGTGCTTATATACTCTCCAGCCGCTAAACAATGTTTGTGAATATTGTTTCTCAAATATAACACACAATGTTTATATTAATATAACCCCGTCTTGTCTTTCCCTCTTACAGTGCACCCTTACCAAGCTACTTACATCCTGTTCAGCCAATGAACAATATTTGTGGCTACTGTCTCTGAAATAATGCACTCTAGTTTCTATTTCAGGATAAAATCTGCATCTTCTCTCCCTCTTAAATTATGGCCTAATCAAGCTGTCTACATATTGTCCAGCTACTGACTAATATTTGTAGCTATTACATAGTTACATAGTGGGTGAGGTTGAAAAAAAAAAACATCAAGTCCAAACTATGTCTGTCAAATAATAAACTCAAATGTTTACAACCCATTTTAGGATAAAACCTTCTTTGTCTCTTCCTCTTATACTGCATCTTTAATAAGCTACTTACAAATTGTCCAGCCACTGAACACTATATGTGGCCATACTAACTAGCACATACTAACTAGCCAATGAACAATATAAAACAAAATAATCCCTGCTTTGTCTCTTCCTATTTGCTGTCTATTCAAGTGCTCATCTACTGTCCTGACGCTACCCAGTGTCTACCAAACACATACTTAAAGTCTATATTTTGTATTTTTGGGGAATAATTAGGGATACTGTGATGGGAGTTGCTTTGGGAAACACTTTAGGGAATGCGGGTTGTGATTTGGAAAGTGTTTTTTTGCACTGTGTTTTTATGGATTATTTATTTGATTTGATGTATGGATTATTTTGGAGAACAAAGATATCCTTTACTATCACTTTAAAAAAGGCAGTCCAGATTCCCTGACTACTTCCAGTAGCATGTTCTCAGTCCCTTAGGGCCGGCCATAGATGGATCGAATCCTGGGATGGTTCAGCAGGGACCGGCCGAGATTTGATCTATCAATGGCTATGCTGGTTGTACTGAGGTCAACCCATTGTTAACCACTTCCCGACCGGCCACTGCATGTGCCTGCCCGTGGTCGCGCGCGCGCCGCTAGCGGCGCGCTCGCGACCCGGTCGGGAGCTCCGTGACCCCGGCCGCGGGACCAGCGGACCCGATCGCCGCTGGTATCCCGCGATCGGGTTACGGAGCTGAAGAACGGGGAGAGGTCTATGTAAACAAACCTCTCCCCGCGCTTCCTACACTGACTGTCAGTGATTGGCGGTTCCCTGTCATCGGGAACGCCGATCAATGACGTCAGACGTACAGCCACGCCCCCCTACTGTAAAAAAAAACACAACACGTCACACTGACTCCTCCCCGCCCCCTAGTGGTTAACCCCCTAACTACAACTGTCATTTACATAGGAATCAGTGCTATTTAAATAGCACTGATTGCTGTATAAATGACAAATGTCCCAAAAATGTGTCAAAAATGTCCGATGTGTCCGCCAAAATGTCGCAGTCACAATAAAAATCGTTGATTGTTGATTTTTTGCTTGCGATTACTGCCGGCAGCTATAGCCAGCAGCAGTAATCCTTGTGTTCTGCTGGCAGGCAAGGCTCCCCACCGACAGAACACAATAGCAATGTGGGAGGGATTCCACCCGAAAGACAAACGCATCATCTATGGCTTCCCTAAGTGTGATAATTCATACATACAGTGAATCTGTGATCTTAACACCGTAGCTCAACTCTTCTGCAGCAACCCTTGGTTATCCTAGTATACATACATGTTTTAGGCTAGATTTAGATGTGTGGCTAAATTGCTGCACCACTGAAAAGCAATTTTTGTTTCAAAACAGCATATTTTTAAGACCTTCCAATTGCAAATATAAGGCTAGGTTCTCACTGTAGCAGGTCCGTGCAAGCGCGTTTGTGTGGGTACAGCAGTCCATTCATTTCAATGGGCTGCTGTATCTATGGGGTATTCCGGGGAAAAATTCAATGAACCTTTTTCAAGAAGGCAGCCACACAGAACCACATGGTTTTGCACACCTGAACACACGCAATTTTTTCTGATGCGTGTAGGTTCCAATAGGAATTAATGGCATCCCCGCATGTCTGCTAAAGAGGAGCACGTTTTACCTGTGGGTCAGGGAACGCATACAATTTACATGAATTCCCACACCCGCTGCAATGTAAACCTAGCCTACATGAGCCCTTGGCGCCATGCACACTAGGAGTTGAAAAAAACATCAGCTTTTTAGCTGAAAAAACATGGCATAAAAAAACGCAAATTAAGAGCATATTGTACAAAGTTTAGGCGAGTTTATGAGCGTTTGAGTTTACAGGCGTTTTTTGCACTTAACAATGCTCCCCTCTGCAAAAGTTAACTCCGAAATTAAAAAAATGTTGAAACTTGACGTTTACAAGAGATAACAGGATTTTGGGAGCAATTGACGTTTTTACAGCTCCTAAACTTCTCCAGAAAACGCGTTTGAGAAGGTTTTTTTTTTTCCTGCCTTTAAAACGTCCTTTTCAGAAAACGCCTGTAGTCGTCATAATGCGCAAAGACCCTAGAATACAATATGAGTGCTTCTACAGGCAGGTGAAAAAAACTGTCAAACGCCTGTAGAGTCTACGTTTTATTTTTTGCCAGTATGCATGGAACCTAATGCAACTATGTGCTGTAGCTCAGTAAACAGGACTTGCAAGGACAAAATAGATCACAGGATAGAAGTCTCGAGTAATGTGGTAAATTCCTGATTTTAGAAAATGCATTTAGCTCATTCTTTTGGGAGATTTACATGTAAGTCGCATATGGCTCCAATTGCCAGTGTGCATGGCACCTAATGCATTCTCTTTATTAAGGGAAAAAACATCAACTACTTGTCCTACCTGCTTCAAGCCACCCTAATTTGAGTTACTTTCTGTTGTACAAATTCACTCTGATGCTGGACCATTGTATGCAACAACCAACTGTACTCTAAGTTAGAGTTGGGCAGACTTATGCCGCGTACAGACGATCGGACATTCCGACAACAAAACCGTGGATTTTTTTCCGACGGATGTTAGCTCAAACTTGTCTTGCATACACACGGTCACACAAATGTTGTCGGAAATTCCAAACGTCAAGAACGCGGTGACGTACAAGACGTATGATGAGCTGAGAAAAATTAAGTTCAATAGCCAGTGTGGCTCTTCTGCTTGATTCCGAGCATGCGTGGAATTTTATGCGTCGTAATTGTGTACACATGCTCGGAATGCCCAACAACAAGTTTTGTTGTCGGAAAATTTGAGAACCAGCTCTCAAACATTTGTTGTCGAAAATTCCGACAGCAAATGTCCGATGGAGCATACACACAGTCGGGTTTTTGTTGTCGGTAATTCTGATCGTGTGTACGCGGCATAACTCTTTCCAATAAAACATGCTGAAACAAAAGATCTAATGTTGTACACTTTGGACTACATTGTGTACAAAGTTGCTGCTGGGAAATACATTATAAGACTATAGCACACAGTCTGCTATGGGATGCTATTCTTGTAAATGCAATCTGAGAAAAATGTGAACATATCCTGTCTCAACCTTGAATGAATGGCCAAGACTAAATTTTAAAATTATGCCTTTAGGAAAACTAAGTAGTCAGCATATAAACATTTAATCTTTTATTTACAATTCCAATCCCTTTTTTACAAGGTTAGGGCCCACTCACACGGGCAGAACTCTCTCCTGCCCTTCTAAAAAAGCGATCCCCTGTGGATCACTTTCAGAGGCAGTTTGCAGGCATTGAGGAAGCAATGCTGTTGCCTCCTAAATGTTTTTTTAATTTTTTTTATTGAAATGTATTTTTGTTGCCTTTTTTTCATCAGAAGAGGGGTTTTAGGCCTAGTTCACACCTATGCATTGTTTGGTGCGTTTTCAGTTTTGCAGAAACACACTACTACAGTCCATTTAATATGGTTTCCTATAGGTCACATTTACATTTGTGCATTTTATGGAAAGGGCCAGGGACTTTTTCTGTTTTTTGGTTCCATAGACTTCAATGGATCAAAAACATGTATTGAAAAATGAAAAATGCATCTGGAATATGCAAACTGCAACCTGCATAGGTGTGAACCAGGCCTTAGATTAAAATACTGCACCATGGGACAAGAATTTGGCTTCTGGTTGCAGTGCAGTCCAATTGACTTCAATGTAGTTTATCTAATTGTTTTACTTCTTTTTATCTTAACCACTTGCCTACTGGGCACTTAACCACCTCAATACTGGGCACTTTCACCCCCTTCCTTCCCAGACCAATTTTCATCTTTCAGTACTCTCGCACTTTCGATGACAATTACTCAGTCATGCTACACTATACCCAAATACATTTTTTATCATTTTGTTCACACAAATAGAGCTTTCTTTTGGTGGTATTTATTCACTGCTGGGTTTTTAATTGCTTTGCAATATAAGCGAAAAAAAGAGCAAATATTTTGAGAAAAAAAACTATACGTTCTGTTTTTAAAAAAAATTCAATAAAATCAAATTTTGTCGTACATTTATGCCAGAATGTATTCTGCTACATGTCTTTGGTAAAAGAAATTCCGATAAGTGTATGATAATAGGTTTGTGTCTACAAGCGATGCTACATATCAGTGAAAATTTATCAATCCTGATGTAGTGACGGACTAATTTCTTGAGGCCCTAAAATGTCAGGACAGTACAAATACCCCCCGGATCACCCCTTTTTGTAAAGATGACAGTCCAAGGTATTAAGTAAGAGGCATAGTGAGTTTTTTTTAAGATACAGTTTTGTTGCCCACAATAGTTTGGAAAATTAAATTTTTTTATTTTTATATTTTTTTTCCACAAAATTGTCATATTAACAAGTTAGTTCTCACACATGGCATAGATAAACTTGCAATTATATACCCAAAATATATTCTGCTACTCCTCCTGAAAAAGGCATTACCGCATGTGTGAGACTTTTCCATGGCCTGGCCACATACATGGCCCAACATGCAGGGAGCACCATCAGGTGTTCTAGGAGCATAAATTACACATTTAGTTTCCTGACTACCTATCACATTTTTGAAGGCCCTGGAGCACCAAAACAATGGAATTACCTACAAAATGACCCCATTTTGGAAAGAAAATACCCCAATGTATAATATACAAGGCATAATGAGTCTTTTGAACATGTCATTTTTTGGGGGGAAAACATGGAAAGAAAGTGAAAACATATTTTTTTTTACACAAAGTTGTCAATTTATAAGATTTTTATAACACATAGCATGTACATAACAAAAATGACACCCCAAAATACATTCTGCTACTCCTCCTGAGTATGGCGATACCACATGTGTGAGACTTTTACACAGCCTGGCCCCATACAGAGGCCCAACATCCAAGTATCACCATCGGGCATTCTAAATGCATGTTTCCTGAGTACCTATGACATTTTTGAAGGCACTGGAGCACCAGGACAATGGATATAGATGTGGCAGATGATCACGGACAGATGTGGCAGATGATCATGGACAGATGTGGCAGATGATCAGAGACAGATGTGGCAGATGATCACAGACATATGCACAGATGATCACGGACAGATATGGCAGATGATCACGAATAAATGTGCCCGATGATCATGGACAGATGTGCGCAGATGATCACGGACAGAGGTGCACAGATGATCATGGACAGATGTGCCAAATGATCATGGACAGATGTGTGCCAGATGTGTGCAGATGATCACAGACAGATGTACGCCAGATGTGCACAGATGATCACAGACAGATATACGCAGATGATTAGGGACAGATGTGCCATATGATCATGGATAGATGTGCGCCAGATGATCACAGACATGTGCCAAATGATCACGGACAGATGTGACAGATGATTATGACAGATGTGTCAGATGATCACAGACATATTTTCAGTGTGGCAGATGTTCAGTGTGGCAGATGTTCATAGGGACAGATGTTTAGTGGGACAGATGTGGGACAGGTTTTGTTGTTTTTCACTGTTTGGGGATACTGTTTTTCCCCAAAAAAACAGCTCATACACACTGATCCCCAGCTCATAGATTTGCTCTTCTCCTCACTGACTGACTGTGTGTAGAGCCGATCGCCTGGCAACGGCTCTCTGTTTACATTACATGATGGCTGTGATTGGACACAGCTGTCATGTGATCAAAAGGGCCAATCACAGAGCCCTCCTGCTGTGCGATGTTGCCCTGTCTCTGGGGGACACAGGCACATCAGGATCGTGCCACTGCGTGGGCCTGTGGCAGAGCGATCCTGCTTTTTGTGACATCCCCCAGGCTGTGTTTACATCACAATGTTTACATCATGATGGTTGTGATTGGAGACATCCATCATGTGATCAGGAGGGCTAATCGCAAAGCCCTCCTGCTGATCTGAGATGCAGCATGTCTGGGGGAACGGAGGCATATCGGGATCGCGCAGCTGCGTGGGTGTGTGATCGCACTCCTTCTGAAGGATGTTCAGGAACGTCCACTCAGAAGGAGGAAGTGCCCACCCGGCCATTTATGTGCAGTGGCCGGGTGGGAAGTGGTTAATCCCCCTTCCTAACCAGACCAATTTTCAGCTGTCGGTTCTCTCACACTTTGAAAGACAATTACTCAGTCATGCAACATTGTACCCATGTGAAATTTTTGTCCTTTTTTCACACAAATAGAACTTTCTTTTGGTGGTATTTGATCACCACTGGATTTTTTTTTGCGCTATAAATAGAAAAAGACCGAAAATTTGGTAAAGAAATGCATTTTTCTTCGTTTCGGTTATAAAATTTAGCAAATAAGTAATTTTTCTTCATAAATTTTGGCCAAAATTTATACTGCTCATATCTTTGGTAAAAATAACCAAAATAAGTATATATTATTTGGTCTTTGTGAAAGTTATAGAGTCTACAAACTATGGTCCCAATCTCTGAAAATTTATCACACCTGATGTACTGACGACCTATCTTATTTCTTGATACACTAATAAGCCAGGAAAGTACAATTACCCCCCAAATGACCTCTTATTGGAAATTAGAAATTCCAAGGTATTTAGTGATGTTTGAGTCGGTGAGTTTTTTGAAGTTGTATTTTTTTCCCACAATGCTTTGCAAAATGAAGATTTATTTTCACAAATTGTCATAGTAACAAGTTATTTCTCACACATAGCATATGTATGGCGTCTGGCGATACCACATGTGTGAGACTTTTTCACAGCCTGGCCACATACAGAGGCCCAGCATGCAGGGAGCACCATCAGGTGTTCTAGGGATGCACGGATGAGTACTAATGTGGCATGGTTGTGGCACGGATGAGCACTGATGTGGCATGGATGTGGCACGGATGAGTACTGATGTGGCATGGATGTGGCACAAATGAGAACTGATGTGGCATGGATGTGGCACGGATAAGTACGGATGTGGCATGGATAAGCACTGATGTGGCATGGATGAGTACTGATGTGGCATGGATGTGGCATGGATGAGCACTTTTGTGGCATGGATGTTGCACGGATGATCACTAATGTTGCACGGATGATCACTGATGTGGCACGTATGAGCACTGATCTGGCATGGATGAGGCACGGATGAGCACAGATGTGGCACACATGTGCACTGATGTGGCATGGATGAGGCACGGATAAGCCCACATTTGGCATGGATGAGCACTGATGTGGCATGGATGAGCACTGATGTGGCATGGATGAGCACTGATGTGGCATGGATGAGCCATGGATGGGCATGGATTAGCCATGGATGAGCATGGATGGGCATTGATGGGCACGGATGAACCATGGATGGGCACGTATGAGCATGTGTGGGCATGGATGAGCATGGGTGAGCATGGCTGGGCATGGATGAGCATGGCTGGGCATGGATGAGCATGGATGGAGCATAGGTGAGCCATGGATGGAGCATAGGTGAGCCATGGATGGAGCATAGGTGAGCCATGGATGGAGCATGGATGGGCAGAGATCAGCGCTGTGGGCACTTCAGATCCAGCACACAGCGCTGCACCCGGCTCCTTCCTCTCCTCGCACATTGTACTGATTGGTGCGAGGAGAGGGGAGGAGCTGAAACGGACATGCTTGACTGTTGACGGTCTGTTGACAACTGATTCTTCTGGAATGATCACGTGGTAAAGGGCACTGTCATTGGCCCTTTACACCGTTCCATGACAAGCCGGGTCCGGAGGTCACAGACATTCCTGGGTGTGCACCTCTAGGGGGCGCGATAGAGCGCAATTCTGAGAGGACGTCATATGACGGCCTCCCAGAGTTATTCGAACACGCTGTAGCTGTCATTCAGCTATGGCCCAGTCGGCAACTGGTTAAAGATGTAGATAAAAAGGAATAACTATGGTAGATAATACCGTGTTTGTTTTCCTGGAAAAAAAATGTAACAATAACGTTGTTTTTGATTAAGTAGGCACACAGTAGTATGGAAGTATGGCTCTGGAGTGGGAAAATTGCTCTGGAACCTAACTTGTAAATACGTTATTCACTGATGTGACAAAACCCACATACCTTACAGGCAAATGTTTCCTACTGTATCCCGCAATACACCCATTGAATACAAAAGGGGAGATTTACTAAAACTGGCGCACACAGAATGTGATGCAGCTGTGCGTAGTAACCAATCATATTTTAACTCCAGCTTACATAGTTACATAGTTAGCTAGGCTGAAAAAAGACAAAAGTCCATCCAGTTCAACCATAAAAAAAAGAATTAATAAATAAAAATAAAAAATATCGTACAATCCAATATACCCCATTCTATACCCACAGTTGATCCAGAGAAAGGCAAAAAAAAACCCAAAAGAGCATGCTCCAATCTGCTAAAGCAGGGGAAAAAAATCACTTCCTGATCCCCCTAGAGGCAATCGGATTTTCCCTGGATCAACTTTACCTATAAATGTTAGTACCCAGTTATATCATGTACATTTAGGAAAGTATCCAGGCCTTTCTTAAAGCAATCTACTGAGTTAGCCAGAACCACCTCTGGAGGGAGTCTATTCCACATTTTCACAGCTCTTACTGTGAAGAAACCTCTCCGTATTTGGAGATGAAATCTCTTTTCCTCTAGTCGTAAAGAGTGCCCCCTTGTCCTCTGTGTTGACCATAAAGTGAATAACTCAACACCAAGTTCACTATATGGACCCCTTATATATTTGTACATGTTGATCATATCCCCCCTTAATCTCCTCTTCTCAAGAGTGAATAAATTCAGTTCCTCTAATCTTTCCTCATAGCTGAGCTCCTCCATGCCTCTTATCAGTTTGGTTCCCTTCTCTGCACTTTCTCCAGTTCCCCAATATCCTTTTTGAGAACTGGTGCCCAAAACTGAACTGCATATTCCAGATGAGGTCTTACTAATGATTTGAACAGGGGCAAAATGATATCTCTCTCTCTCTGGAGTCCATACCTCTCTTAATACAAGAAAGAACTTTGCTTGCTTTGGAAACCGCAGCTTGGCATTGCATGCTATTATTGAGCTTATGATCTACCAAAACCCCCAGATCCTTCTCCACTACGGATTCCCCCAGTTGTACTCCCCCTAGCATGTATGATGCATGCATATTCTTATCCCCCAAGTGCATAACTTTACATTTATCAACATTAAACCTCATCTGCCACATAGTCGCCCAATTAGACAGAGCATTGATGTCGGCTTGTAAATTGGAGACCTCCTGTAAGGACGTTATTCCACTGCATAGCTTGGTGTCATCTGCAAAGACGAAAATGTTACTTTTGATCCCAGACCCAATATCATTTATAAAGATATTAAAAAGTAAGGGTCCCAGCACTGAACCTTGGAGTACACCACTGATAACCTTAAACCATTCAGAGTAAGAATCATTAACCACTACTCCGTCATTTAGCCAGTTTTCTATCCATTTACAAACCGATATTTCCAAGCCTGTAGACCTTACCTTACACATGAGCCGGGTGTGGGGAGCTGTATCGAACGCTTTTGCAAAATCCAAGTATACCACGTCCACAGTCACGCCTCTGTCCAAGGTTTTACTTACCTCTTCATAAAAAGAAATCAGGTTTGTCTGACAACTTCTGTCTTTCATGAATCCATGCTGTCTGTTGCTTAAAATATTTTTTTCCAGCAAGAACTCGTCTATGTGGTCTTTTATTAATCTCTCCAGTATCTTCCCGACTATAGAAGTTAAACTAACAGGTCTATAGTTACTTGGTAAAGACTTTGTTCCCTTTTTAAATATAGGCACCACGTTCGCCCTGCGCCAATCCATTGGTACTATTCCTGTCATTAATGAGTCCCTAAAAATTAGATACAATGGCTTTGAAATTGCAGAGCTCAATTCTTTTAGGATCCGTGGGTGGATGCCATCAGGTCCAGGTGCTTTATCCACCTTTATTCTGTCTAAATATTTCTGGACCATATCACTTTTGAGCCATTGTGGATCATTCGGGGCTGTGTAAATACCACCCCCATTATGGACATGAGCTCCCCCATGCCCATGGGAATATACTTTGCAGTGAGGTCCCAAACAGTCTTGTTCAATTATGCTTTGACAATAAAATTTAGACGCTGTACTACAAGGATCCCCTTTATTTTTCTTTTCTCTTCTTCTTTCTTTCTTTTTCTTTCATTATGTAAATGTCGCTATAAATTACACTACTATTTTAGTGATAACTATATGTTGCACTGATCCCTAGCAGAGGTTAATTGCACTATTCAGTTTAGACACGATCTATACTGCCACTGACTATGGCCGTTATGTTTTACTCTTGTGAAATTCTTCTGTATACATTGTGATTTTGAAGGGCAGCACAGTGGTGTAGTGGTTAGCACTTTCACCTAGCAGTAATAGGGTCGCTGGTTCAAATCCCCAACCACGACACCTTCTGCCTGGAGTTTGCATGTTCTCCCTGTGCCTGCGTGGGTTTCCTCCGGGTACTCCGGTTACCTCCCACACTCCAAAGACATGCTGGTAGGTTAATTAGGTCCTGTCAATAAAATTGGCCAAATATGTGTATGTTGTATGTGTATGTGTTGTAAGCGTGTCGGGACCCCACAGGGCAAGGACCGCGCTATACCACAGATGGACACCAGTGGCGAAGCACCCTGAGGCGATTCAGTTTGCATAGGTAGCGCTATACAAGTCATTCATTCATTTGCTCATATAAATTACCACACTAAGATTTTGCTGTTATTGAAAACCTTTGATATTCAATAAAAAATTGTTATTTGAAAAAAAAAAAAAAAAATCTAGAAGCAGATTGGTTACTATGCACAGCTGCACCATATTCTGTGTGTTTTAGTAAATCTCCCCTATACAGTCTAAAATCCATTATTGGACATCTTACAATAGACATAATTGGCCACTGAATTCTCACTGTTTGTGCCACCCATCTACTGTAGCTTACAAGCCCGGATGACCTACAGACTTATGTACTGATGTTTGCTCACTGGGGATGTGACGGTATCCTCTTTAGTTATTATATGCCCAGCAAAGCGGTGGCTCCTTGGAGCACATTTGTAGCTGCTATTTAAACACAGCAGATCTTTATATAAAAAACAAAACAAGAACTATTTCCATAGGATTCACAAATCTGTATCTGTGGGGTGGAGCGTCTATGAGATATATACAACATTCTGGATCTTGATCTAAGGTATTTTCACATGCATGCTAGTTTTACCATATCAATCAGCTCTCTACATTCCTAAGCTGCTATACATTGCTACATGGAGCCATTACCACAAACCAGTGCAGCAAGACCCCACTTAAATGATGCAAGCAGCGTCTTCAACATCGTGGCGTAAATCTATGTCTAAAACAGGAGTCGATTCGACAAGCCACAACAAAATCGCTCTAATCCATTCATGGAACTAAATCATCCACCACTCGAAGACTGATTGCGAGAGGAAGGACGAGATGCCGGGCATCAGAATCACACCCGCTTCTCTGTCATCGTCCAGGTGCGTAAAATTTTGACCAAATATATGCGGTACTCTCCCCAAGCGCTGACCCCTTGAATCATCTAAACATGTAGGAGATCTCAGTCTCTTAGAGACACTCTTGCTACGTAGCTCACTACGCCCAAATCCAAGAGGTTGCATCTAACCCGAAGAAAATATGTTGGAAGCGTAAACCGTTGTCATAAAAGAAACTTTGCCGCGCTACATATAGCATCCAAACAAATCACTTACCCAAACAAAAAATCTTATAAACCTAGAATTTGTGGCCAACGTCAATCATGTATATATACAATTATGTTATCGTGAATGCACAGCTTTCTATATTGGTAACAAACAAAACGACCATTTTTTCCATCGCATACAGGATCACGTAACCCTGTCAGCAGAAAGAAGATGGAAACTCTCGATCAGGGCCGTCACATGGGACTTGTTTCATGCCATGATGACAAAAAAATGCACTTCTTTGCACTTGAGCGGTACCAATACCCCTCCAGGAGAAAGGGTGGCAACGAATGACCGCATTCTACTCCAAACACTGAGGCTCGTTGGATATTTCGACCTAAAAGCCACCGTCTTTCACTTCCCCAGGCCTATCACGTTGCCCTCCAGCATTCAAACATCATTTCTAAGAGTAATGCAATTTTCAGATTACGACAGGCTGCACTACTAAAATACCTCTCTCTTATTCTCATCCCGTTTTCCTGTCCTGCTACTTTGACTTTCTATTTCCTTGCCGAAACCATTTAATAATGGACTTGGAACAAATTCATTTATAGATATATATTTATGTATTAATATGAACAATAAACATTTTGTCTTAAAGCAGATTCAGAACAAGACAGGTGGGCTGACTTGCCACATAAAATCAACTGGTATATCATGTACTGCATTTATTTTAGCATTACACTAAAGCTCAACAGTTATTTAGGTTTAGATGCTCCCCACAGGATGCGCCAGTTTGCATAGCTGTCACTTGTACGGCGGCCCCCCGGGTCCTGGCGGTTTTGTGCAACACGCAATAGATCCCTTCCGACTGCCCACCCGCAGCGCCACCCCCTCCTTTGCATGTTTGAGGCGCCATCTGCCCTCGCCACTGATTGTGTCTCTTTCCTCGCTGTCCAAGGTGTAGTCACAGCGGTGGTTCACGCCTGCTGACTGTGTTTTCCCCTCCCCTTCGGAGGATCCCGTTGCCCCACTCTCCGATACAGCGAGGTAGGGAAAACAGGACTTCTCAAATGGCCGTCCGCTGCGCCGATGTGTGCAGTCGCGCAACGTCTCTCTAGCTGGACACTAATAATGTCTATCCGCATATTGAGATATCACTGAAACGCCTCAAACAACACCCTTTGGACCCGGGTGCAGCATAGAACTGCACCTGTCTCTAACAGGTTAAACCCAATTCACTGCTTACTAACAATATACAACTGACTATAAAGAGGTACAGTCCCTTAGCAGCTTCAATAACCTATGATAACTAATTTGTTTATTTTCTGAACCCTATCTCCATGTAATTATTCCTCTATAATGGCCCTATCCCATTCACAATCTCTTAGTGCTGTCGTCTCTGCAAGTGACATAGTGCTCGCCGGTGGCATTCCTGGGAGTGATCATCTCTTAAATTCCAAATCTGTTTCTTATAACAAGAAATCGACCTCTATATATGCATTTTTTCCCTTTTATAACTTTCCAAGCATTTGTGGTAATCTTTCGCTACTTCATGTTTTCATCCCCATATCTCTTTCTAAGCCCTGCTATTTTCGTATTGTGGCAACCTTTCCAATTCTGTACGATTTGCTCAACCCCCAGATGTTGATATTTTGAGAAGCCAAGTACAACTGTACACCCCTCCCCAAAAACAGGCTGCCACGCCCGTCTGCGCGGTGTTTTTTCTGTACATCTGCTGGACATCATGTGGAGAGGGCCACCAGAGCTTTTCCACAACTATTTTGACATGGGATTTCAGATATAGGAACTTGTATACTGGCAACAGGCATGAAAGCAATGCATGTGTTCGTACCTGACTGAAGCATTAAAAAACAAAACTTCTTTCTTCTTTTCCTTCTGTCCACTCTTCTTCCCCCCTCAATATTTAGGACTTGAGCTGATCATATATTTTGTTTTGTTTGTATTGATCTTTATAGGACTTGAAGTGTTTAGTCCCATCACACAGCTATATTTTGTTCCCAAAGCACCTATAGGTCTTGAAGTGTGTGAGTCGCCACCCTAGCTGACCTATATTTTCTTCCACAAGACATGGGATTTCAGATCATAACTATGATTGCTTTTACATTGCTGGACATCATGTGGAGCCACCCTGCTGAACTTCCACAAGACATGGGATTTCAGATCATACTATGAAAGCAATGCATGACTGAAGCATTAAAAAACAAAACAAATATTTATAGGATTCACAACTATGTGGCTTGTCTAATATTTTCATGCATGCCATATTAGCTCTACATTCCTACATTTGGAATAACAAACCAGTTAGATTAAAAGCTGATATTCTATGTAGCACCCTCTACCTTAGGTAGGTAGGTTGCTAGAGCAGTGTGTATTGTGTTTTTTTTTTTTATTACAGCCAGTGCAGGTAAATTTAGGCAGGCCTAGCTGTGAGCTAGGCCTGTTTGTTTTGATCTGGGGGCTGGGAGTTGTTTTGAGTGTAGCAGCAGGTGACTGACATGTGCTTCATCTCTCTGGCGCCTCCTCTGTTTCCAGAGGATTCTGGAAAAGAGACAGGGCAGAGGATTGGAGTGGCATGGAGTGTATCTGGGAGCCCTGACCAATCCCCAACTAGGATTGGCAGGGAGCAGGCCTCATATATATACTCATGGTCAGCCTGCTGGGGGAGGAGTTGTCGGGTGGAAGAACTGAATGATGGAGTGTTAGGCTGCGGTGGCCCTTGAGGGAACCCCTTTTCTGGGGGGGGGTGACCTTGGGCCTGGAGCTCGGGAGCTGGGAGGGAGCCTCTCTTTACACGGTCATTGAGAGGTGCCCTGGAACAGGAGCAGGAGGAAGACAGCAGGAAGCAGTTATTCCGGAGGGATCCATTCCGGGGTCGGTGAGTGAGAATCACAGTGGAGCTCTTGGAGGGACATGCCAGGATTGGATTTGAAGCCGGAAGGAGAGACTGTGGTGTCGTTGAAGTCAAGTTGCTGCAGCCAGGAGGGTTGGCAGGATTTGCATCGTACTTTCTGGGATCAGTAGTTCACCAAGTTTCAGTTAGCACAAATGTCCTTTTTCATCGCTATTGGTTGCTACACCAAAGGGGACTGCAAATGGCTATTAATGAACTGTTGAGAATATTCAGAGTGAGGCCTAACCATGTGCTAATGGTGACAAGAATCTAGGATTGCACAGTAGAGAAAGCAAAGTGATCTCAAGTAGTGTGCTGGAGGAGTGTGGAGATTTAGAGACTGTCAATATAGATCCAACCATCTTTTTTCAAACAAGCAAGATTCATTATCTGGGCATCCCATGACCCTTTTCCCCATCCAAGTTGAATCCCCTAAATAAAACAACAAAAAAACAAGCTAAAGACTGTTCATTGACTGGTAAAGTGTGTCTGAAATTAATGCCTGGCCAAGCAGGGTGACATGTGGAACTACTACACACAACGACCCCACGGGGGCACCGCTACGTCTATAAATAGAGAAACATTTTTTTGATGTAGACTTTTTCATCCTCTCACAGGATATTGGTCCTTTAACACAGAGTGAAAGCAGTGGGGGAGTTTTACTAATTCTGCTACACTCAGAATCTGGTGTAGCTGTGCATGGTAGTCAATCAGCTTCTAACTTCAGCTTGTTCAATTAAGTTTTGACAATGAAAGCTGATTGGTTTCTATGCAGAGCTGCACTAGATTTTGCATGCTCCAGTTTTAGTAAATAACCCTCAGTGAATCTTGCTGGGGTCTCAGCTTAGTGGAACAACAGTAAGGAACTTATTTGGCTCCCACACTAATATAGAAAATTGGAAGTATATTGTTCACTAAAGATGATTTTTTTTGGTTGGCATTCTGGGACATCTGTACCAGAAACATGGCTGATCCATAAATAACTCACTCTTTATGTCAATGTGTGTATACTTCCATCTTCCATGTGTTACGACAGGCTCCCCTTTTTCCTGTTGGTCATCTTCTGGTTCTCTTAAACAAGGAACTCTCTTATATGCTCCTCGAATACTTATATGAAAAACTAGGAGAATTTCCACTTTCCACGCACCTCTTTATTGCAGCCAAATTCACCATAGCTAGGGCCGGGAAATCCCCCATCCTCTGCTTTGAAGTTGTCAAAAACAGAGTCATTGATATTATGATAAATGAGAAGTTGGCGGACAAGTTTTTACAAGAATGGTGACCTAGGATAGAGCACACTGCTCTGGCGAGAATTGGCTTATCACTTTTGAATATGTAATATGGTTGGTTCTGAGACTCCCTGGAACCCATTCCCCCTTCTCTCCTCTCCTCTGTATGGCTGATTATAGCTGCTCATTGATGGGACTCTATTGTTGGTTTATCTTTGCCTTTGGATTTTTACCTCCTAACTTGACAACTTTGTACGTTGCTGAATACCTCAATTTACTATTCATGTATAATGTGAAAACTGTACAAACCTTTTGTAAAAGAAATGCTTGGAGAATTTACAGTTGATATCTAGAACTGGTGGCAGCTAACATACTTTATCTTCTCTCTGCTTTCTTTATTTAAATTCAGAGAATGTATTAAGGTTCAATGTTCACTAAAGAATGCAGCGCCATCCTATATAAAATTCCTATATAAAATATTGTTGTCAACAAATAACAAGGGTTAACCAAATTCCTAAAAGAATGGGAGGACATCAGGGAAACCATAAGAAGTAATGTACAGTTGCCTTGAAAAAGTATTCATACCCCTTGACATTTTCCACATTTTGTCATGTTACAACCAAAAACATAAATGTATTTTATTGGGATTTTATGTGATAGACCAACATAAAGTGGCAAATAATTGTAAAGTGGAAGGAAAATAATAAATGTTTTTCAAATGTTTTTACACATAAATATCTGAAAAGTGTGGCGTGCATTTGTATTCAGCCCCCGTTACTCTGATACCCCTAGGTAAAATCTAGTGGAACCAATTGACTTCAGAAGTCACCTAATTAGTAGATGGAGTCCACCTGTATGTAATTTAATCTCAGTATAAATACAGCTGTTCTGTGAAGCCCTCAGAGGTTTGTTAGAGCACCTTAGTGACCAAACAGCATAATTAAGGCCAGTGGCGTAACTAGAACCCTCCGGGCCCCGATGCAATAAACCATGGCGGGCCCCCCCCCCCCCCCGACCTCCGGACAAAGCTCTTTACTCCGAGCCCGATGTTGGAACACCAGGGCCCGGTCACAAGTGGGTGGCTGCATATAAAGGAACCGATTTCTTCATTTTTATATAAAAACACACACACATATATATATATATATATATATATATACACACACACACATAAACCAGTGACAGCTGGTGCCCCAAATTTTTAGGGGGGCGCAAGCAAACTGAAAAATTCAGAAATAAAAACATCAATTGCATCCACTGTACCATCAAACGCCACCACTGTGCCATCAAATGTCGCCACTGTGCCATCAAATGTCGCCACTGCGCCCATCAAATGCAGCCACTGTACCATCAAACGCCACCACTGTGCCCATCAAATGCCGTCACACGCTATAGTTTGTAATAAGGTACCACATGAAAATTAAGGACTGCTAAGGAGGCTTGAAGTATTATTAAACAGTTGTAGATACAGGTTTAGGGGTGACCTGTAGGACCTTACCGCTGTAACTCGACCTGACCCCCCTTAGGGGTATGTACAGTACGAGGAGGAAAGGGGAAGAGAAGCATTTCCAAAGAGACCCCCTGTAACAGGAGATAAAAGGTTTTTTCAGGCTTACCCGAGCAGCAGTGCGAGCATCTACATTGGAGACCAGAGAGATTACAGGTACTGAGATACCAATGGCAGCACCCCGGATGAGTCTCCCCCTGGAACCAGCCCCAGTCCAAGCCCATGAGATGAGAGAAGTGAAAAAAGGGGAACAAGTAACTGAGATAGGGGATCTGAGGGCTCTCTTACAAGCCCTCCCCACTAGGCAGGAGATGGAGGCTCATTGGAAGCTAATGGAAGCACTGGTTTCCCGTCTTGAAGAGGGTCATACACGGGAAATGCAGTCTGTACGTACGGAGGTTCAGAACTTAACAGATAGAGTAAATGAGGAAGGATCCGCTATAGAAAGACTGGAATTACGGGTATTGAAATTAGAAAAAGAACAGCTAGCTCAAGACTCCAATTTTCAATTAAAAATGGAAGAGGCCGAGGACCGAAGCAGGAGGAATAACTTGAGATTTCGAGGTATTCCTGAGAATATTGAAGAAGAACAATTATACCAAACCATAGTCAAGATATGCCAGGACTTAGGGGTAAACACCACCCCCAGGGATATCGAATTTGACAGACTGCATAGAGCTCCGGGACCCAGATCGACAGATCTGACAAGACCTCGAGACGTAATCGGACGTTTACATAGATACTCCCATAGAGAGTTGATCAGTAGGAAAGCATGGGAGAAAGGCCCAGTGTCTTATGAGGGGGGCAGGATTAATATACTCCCAGACTTATCCCGAGCTACACTCCAAAGGAGAGCACAATTGCGTCCTCTACTGGATAAGATAAAATCTGTTGGAGGGACCTATCGTTGGGGGTATCCGATATCGTTGATAATTAGGATGGAAAAAGGGTCCTTTTTATTACAATCACCAGAAGATCTCCCGGCGCTATTTCTGTTTCTGGGAGTTGAAAGTTGTGAGGTACCAAATTGGCTCTTGCCGATTAGGAAGAGTTCACATAGAAGGGGGGTCCCAAGACCCGCTGCATCAATACTACCCACAAACCAAGTAGAAGCCCAGCAAACACAGCAAGTACAGGAGGTGGAGAGCACTTAAGTTGGTGCTGAAAGGAAGAAGTATCTCAAGCTGGTGCGGAATTGAAGAAGGGAAATGCTACCCTCCTGGATATGAGACACTTGTTTTTTTTTTTTTTTTTTTTTTTTTCTTTCTTTTTTTTTCTCCTTTTTTTCTTGACTGATTTTTGATTTATATGACCTTTCTCGTCTCCCTCTCCCAATCCCACTAACCTTTGGGAAAGAATTTTCTTAATGAATATTTCCTCACCCTTTTATTATAGTATTGCATTCCCTTTTCCTTTTTGCCCTGTTCAAAAGCGATCCTGGTTTTTTAATTTTTTTTTTTTTTTTTTTTTAGGAGAGGCGGGGTCAGGCCCTGACGCCGTGGGCTGATCCCTGGCGAGGCAGCCAATAGGGGAGAGGTAGAGGGCGGGGAAGGGGGGGTAGATAAGAGGGAGGGGAGGGGGAGGAAGACACCGGAACACAGGTTTGGAGAAGGACACAAACACACACAATGCAGTCAAAGTAGGAGGAAATGAGTAGTGGGAGGTTTGGGGGAAGAATTAAATAGAATACACAAATAGCTCACAATAAAATAGGTTAATGAGACGGGTTGATTGAGAGGGTCAATGGGGAAGTGAGGGAGGGAGGGTGGGTGAGATGGGTTGAAAGGGGGGTTAAATAAGATATAAAAAACTTAACAATACAGTAACAATTTTATACACTAAGTTTCACTAAGTTCTAAGAAAAAGAATAAAGGGCACTAGGGGAAGGGGTGGGCACATGGAAAAACATATACACTATAAGGTATAAGGTAAGAGCTGCCTCCCTGGACGTCCCCCACGGCGCTAGGGCTCCCCCCCCCCCTCTCACTGTTCCTTTTTTTTTTTTTTTTTTTTCATTATTATTATTAAACTGTATTCTCTGCAAACTGCGGGGGGTTAATATGTCTGTATGTAAAAGAGATGTAATAGGGCCTTAGGAAGGGGGAGGAGGGTGCAGGGAGGAGGAAAAGAGACGGGATTGAGAGGAGAGGAATGTGAAAAAATGTGAAGTGGTAGAGGCGAGGAAGGACGGGGAGAGAAGATAAAGGGAGAAGTAGGGAAAAGTTAGGAGGAGCCTATCCAGGAGGGATTAAAATTACACTGGGAAAGGCTGGAGGGACAGGGGTTCGTGCCTGGCCTACTTGGGCACTGTCTAGTCACCCCCTCATATCCATCACCTACGGGAAACTAAAGTACCCATAGGTAGGTGCTGGGAAGTTTAGTTTAGTTTGGGTTTTTTTTTTTTTTTTTTTTTATTATTATTTTATCCTCACTCTCTCTCCCCCTCTATCTCCTCTCCCGTTGGGTATCCCCGGGTCGGGAGAAAAATGGAGGGGACAAGGGTTACCTCATTGAACGTTAAAGGATTAAATACTCCTGAAAAACGGAAAATGTTGCTGAATGAACTTAAGCGCCTAAAAACAGATGTGGGGATGGTGCAAGAAACGCACCTGAAAGCAGGGCCCTCTTTATACCTTCAAAATAGACATTTTCCCAATGTGTATCATGCATGTAATCAAAAATCTAAAACAAAAGGAGTTGCTATTTTAATTTCTAACAGAATTGCTTGGTCACTCTTGGAGAAATGTCAGGATGAAGGAGGAAGATATATCTTTCTTAAGGGGATTATAGGATCAGTAAAAGTGACTCTAGCTACTATATATGCCCCGAACTTACACCAAGATAGCTTCCTGAAAAAGACTTTGTCTAAACTAATGAAATTTAAGGATGGAATTCTAATAACAGGGGGTGACTTTAACATTCCTCTGGATCCCAAATTAGATACTTCTAAGGCCGCGTACACACGAAGGGACAATCCCGCGGGATTATCCTCTGGACTGAAGTCCAGCGGATAATCCCCTCGTGTGTGGGCGCCGGCGGACTTTTTGGCGCCAAAGTACGGCGGACTAAAGTTTCAGGTTTTGTTTTCAAATTATCCGCTGGACTTGGAAGTCCAGCGGACAATCCCGCCGTTAGTGGGCAAGTCCGCGGGACTTTTGAAATGAACGGACTTGCCGCTCATCGGCAAGTCCGTTCATTTAGCACGTGACTTCAGGTTACGTAGCTAGCGTAGGCAGTTACTGCCGCCGCGCTAGCTCCGTGACCTGGCATGGATTTAAAGGGAATCCCCACGCCGAAAAAACGGCGTGGGGGTTCCCCCCAAATCCATGTCAGACCCTCATCCGAGCACGCAGCCTGGCAGGCCAGGAAAGGGGTGGGGACGAACGAGCGCCCCCCCCCCTCCTGAGCCGTAACCAGGCCGCGTGCCCTCAACATGGGGGGTGCCCTGGGGAAAGGGGGGCCGTGCGGCCCCCCCACCCCAAAGCACCTTGTCCCCATGTTGATGAGGACAAGGGCCTCTTCCCGACAACCCTGGCCGTTGGTTGTCGGGGTCTGCGGGCGGGGGCTTATCGGAATCTGGGAACCCCCTTTAATAAGGGGGCCCCCATATACCGGCCCCCCACCCTATGTGAATGAGTATGGGGTACGATGTACCCCTACCCATTCACCTAAGGTGTAAAATGTAAAGTAAAAAAAAACACCCACACTTTTGAAAAAATCGTTTATTGCACTGCTCCGGGGTCTTCTTCCGTCTTGGGGGTCTTCTCGCCGGACTCCCCCGCCATTTACCAAGCTCTTTTACCGAGCGAGGGGAGTCCGGCTACCTTCTTCGTCGTCGCCGCCGTCTGGGGTCTCGATCCGCCTTCGGGGGTCTTCTTCCGTCTTGGGGGTCTTCTCGCCGGACTCCTCCCCTCTCTTCTGCTCTTTTACCTAGCTCTTTCACGAGGGGGGGAGTCCGGCTACCTTCTTCGTCGTCGCCGCCGTCGTCTGGGGGTCTCGATCCGCCTTCGGGGGTCTTCCGGGGGTCTCTTCTGTTCTTGCGGTGGTCGTCGTCTTCCGCGCCGCCGGCGCCTTGTCCTTCTTCTTGTCCTTCTTGTTCTTCTTCTTCTTCCGATGTTGACCCGTCGCTGTCTCTGCCCGGAATGCCTGTGCCGATCTGCGCTCGGACTTATATAGGGACATGGGGGACAGGGTCACATGTTCATGTCACATGGTGACCCCGCCCCCTTGCGATGTCACAGTCCCAGCATCCTCCGGGACTGTGACAACACAAGGGGGCGGGGTCACCATGTGACATGTGCATGTGACCCTGTCCCCCATGTCCCTATATAAGTCCGAGCGCAGATCGGCACAGGCATTCCGGGCAGAGACAGCGACGGGTCAACATCGGAAGAAGAAGAAGAACAAGAAGGACAAGAAGAAGGACAAGGCGCCGGCGGCGCGGAAGACGACGACCGCCGCAAGAACAGAAGAGACCCCCGGAAGACCCCCGAAGGCGGATCGAGACCCCCAGACGACGGCGGCGACGACGAAGAAGGTAGCCGGACTCCCCCCCTCGTGAAAGAGCTAGGTAAAAGAGCAGAAGAGAGGGGAGGAGTCCGGCGAGAAGACCCCCAAGACGGAAGAAGACCCCCGAAGGCGGATCGAGACCCCCAGACGGCGGCGACGACGAAGAAGGTAGCCGGACTCCCCTCGCTCGGTAAAAGAGCTTGGTAAATGGCGGGGGAGTCCGGCGAGAAGACCCCCAAGACGGAAGAAGACCCCCGGAGCAGTGCAATAAACTATTTTTTCAAAAGTGTGGGTGTTTTTTTTTACTTTACATTTTACACCTTAGGTGAATGGGTAGGGGTACATCGTACCCCATACTCATTCACATAGGGTGGGGGGCCGGTATCTGGGGGCCCCCTTATTAAAGGGGGTTCCCAGATTCCGATAAGCCCCCGCCCGCAGACCCCGACAACCAACGGCCAGGGTTGTCGGGAAGAGGCCCTTGTCCTCATCAACATGGGGACAAGGTGCTTTGGGGTGGGGGGGCCGCACGGCCCCCCTTTCCCCAGGGCACCCCCCATGTTGAGGGCACGCGGCCTGGTACGGCTCAGGAGGGGGGGGGGGCGCTCGTTCGTCCCCACCCCTTTCCTGGCCTGCCAGGCTGCGTGCTCGGATGAGGGTCTGACATGGATTTGGGGGGAACCCCCACGCCGTTTTTTCGGCGTGGGGATTCCCTTTAAATCCATGCCAGGTCACGGAGCTAGCGCGGCGGCAGTAACTGCCTACGCTAGCTACGTAACCTGAAGTTACGTTCGAAATGAACGGACTGCTCCGTGTGTGGGCAAGTCCGTTCATTTTCAAAAGTCCCGCGGACTTTTGGCCGGCGGATTATCCGCTGGACAAGTCCGTGCGTGTGTGGGCAAGTCCACACCCTCGGAAAGTCCAGCGGACCTAGCCGGAGAGTCCAGCGGATTGTCCGCTGGACTTAGGTCCGCCGGGAAAAGTCCGTACGTGTGTACGAGGCATAAGGGAACCTCCTCAGTAGCGAACGGAATAAGAAAAAATATAACCAGAAAGCTTGTAGAATGCCAATTAGTAGATGCTTGGAGGGCCTTTCATGCTGAAGAGAAGGACTTTACTTTCTTTTCTAACCCACACCACCTATATTCGAGAATTGATCTTTTCTTGATACCACAGCAAATACTCTCGAAGGTCCGGGACACTCAAATAGGGAATATTACCTGGTCAGATCACGCCCCAATCACAATAAGGATAGACCTGACGGGAGGGATTCAAAAAATGGAATGGAGATGGCGACTAAATGAAAGCCTGTTACAGTGCCCCGAGATTCGAGACGATCTAATTACAGAAATCAATTCATATTTCCAAACAAATGATGACGGGGAGATGGATATGGGAATAGTTTGGGAAGCTCACAAAGTGGTAATCAGGGGAATTTTAATTAAGCATGGCACCCGAGTGAAGAGAGCCAGGGAGGAGAGGATGATGCGGTTACTGGAGAAGATACAGGAAATGGAGAAAAAACACAAACAGACATTGGACAGGGAAACCGGAATTGAATTAGCAGACCTGAGAAGACAACTATCAGATCTTCTCAGGTATAAAGCTAGGGCTACCCTCCAATATGGAAAGAGCGTAATATATCACTCAGGCGATAAATGCGGAAGAGTTCTAGCTAAAAAATTAAAAGAACAACAGAAGAGGTCATATATACCCTACATCAAAACTGAAGGAGGTCAAAAAACTTATATGCCTAAAGACATTGTAAAGGAATTTAGAGAATTTTATAGGACATTATATAACCTACCAACCCCTTCCGTATCCCCTCAGTTGATGGAAGAATATCTGACCTCCTCACAAATAACTAGACTGTCACCTTCAGCTCGCTTAGAGATGGAGATGCCAATCACAATAGAGGAAGTGAGACTAGCCATAAAGTCGATGAAAGGTGGGAAGGCGCCTGGCCCAGACGGGTTTTCCTTGCAATACTTCAAAAGTTTCCTCCCTGTATTAAGTCCATACTTAGCTAAAACATTTAATATTTGGGGTCATACATCAACCCCACCAGTAGAGGCGTTGAAGGCACATATTGTAGTAATACCTAAAGAAGGGAAGGACCAATCAGTGTGCAGCAGTTACTGTCCAATATCCCTTTTAAATATAGACATGAAAATTTTCACAAAGATACTTGCATCCCGTATACAACCGTACTTGACTCAGTTAATACATTTGGACCAAGTGGGGTTTATCCCCACACGAGAAGCTAGAGATAGCACTATAAAAGTGTTAAATTTGCTCCAATATGTAAACCAGAATGGGATGTCAAGTGTCTTTGTGAACACAGATGCCGAAAAGGCTTTTGATAGGGTTAGTTGGACTTTTATGAGGGGAGTACTAAAACACATGGATTTTGGAGATAGAATGTTACACTGGATTGAGGGGATATATTCTACACCACAAGCCTTGGTTAAGGCTAATGGAGTTCATTCAGAGAGCTTCTCTATATCAAATGGGACGCGCCAGGGCTGCCCTTTATCGCCTCTATTATTTGTTCTGACTTTGGAGCCTTTGTTAAATAAAATTCGTCAAAATCCCGATATTAGTGGTATTTGTATTGGAAAACAAGAATATAAAGCCTCCGCATACGCGGACGATCTACTTTTTTCAATTACAAATCCACAGATATCACTCCCAAACCTTATAAAGGAGGTGGAAGAATACGGTGCCCAGTCGAATTTTAAGATAAATTATAGCAAGTCGGAGGCGATGTGGGTGTCCATGGAGCGCCCCATATGTAAGAATTTAGTGGATAGTTTTAAGTTTAGATGGACATCAACCGCACTAAAATATCTTGGAATTTATATCCCACCGAAGTTGATGGACATCTATGCTTTAAACTATCTTCCCTTAATTAAAGAAGTAACAGTTTTATTGGAAAAATGGAGCAAAGCAACACATTCCTGGTTCGGGAGAAGTAATATTTTAAAAATGAGTATTATACCAAAGTTCCTGTATCTTTTCCAGGCCCTGCCTGTGTCTGTCCCTCTGGCCTTCTTTAACCGAGCTAGATGTGTCTTTACAAAATTTATATGGGCAAGCAGACGCCCAAGGATAAATAGAAAACTGCTCACTTTATCGAAAACAGCAGGAGGAATAGCAGCGCCAGACCTATATAAATACTACCTAGCGTCTCAACTGGGTAGGATAATAGATTGGAACCGACATGAAGGGAGTAAACTGTGGATCAATATCGAGCAATATGTCAGTAAGATCCCACTCAATAGGGCAATATGGTGCTGCGCTGCTATCCCTCCTGCAGTAAAGACACACCCCCTGATAGGACCCACACTTCTGACGGGAGAAAAGTTCATCCAGAACTCTAAACCCTCCTCAATAAAATCCCCCCTGTTTCCCATTTTGGGGAACCCGGATTTTCCTCCGGGTCTTGAGTTAGGGGTTTTCAAAAAAATGATAGATAGAGGCATCTTCCAAGCATCGCATTTCTTTCATCTTAATAATTGGTCAACATTAGACTCACTAATGGATATGGGTGGTCAGTTTAATTTACCTTTATGGCAAGCACGACAGATTAGACACTTCCTGGAATCCATTGGGCCCCAGGAAAGCTATAACCGACCAAGAACAAAATTCGAGAGATACTGTGAGGAGAAAGGGCCTCTCTCCCACGGAGTCTCTAAATTATACGCAATGTTGACCGCCCCTCCAGAACATTTTAAGATGTCAAGCTTGGGAAAGTGGGAGAGAGACATGGAACAAATTTTCACAATAGATCAACAACAGAATATAATATATCTAACCTTAAATTCCTCTAGATGTACTAAAATTCAGGAATTGAATTATAAAATTTTAACGCGATGGTATTATACACCCTCCCTAATGAACAAATTCTCCCAGACGACATCGGATAGGTGCTGGAGGGGCTGTCAAGAAAGAGGTACTATTGTACATACAGGTCCTTCTCAAAAAATTAGCATATTGTGATAAAGTTCATTATTTTCTGTAATGTACTGATAAACATTAGACTTTCATATATTTTAGATTCATTACACACAACTGAAGTAGTTCAAGCCTTTTCTTGTTTTAATATTGATGATTTTGGCATACAGCTCATGAAAACCCAAAATTCCTATCTCAAAAAATTAGCATATTTCATCCGACCAATAAAAGAAAAGTGTTTTTAATACAAAAAAAGTCAACCTTCAAATAATTATGTTCAGTTATGCACTCAATACTTGGTCGGGAATCCTTTTGCAGAAATGACGGCTTCAATGCGGCGTGGCATGGAGGCAATCAGCCTGTGGCACTGCTGAGGTGTTATGGAGGCCCAGGATGCTTCGATAGCGGCCTTAAGCTCATCCAGAGTGTTGGGTCTTGCGTCTCTCAACTTTCTCTTCCCAATATCCCACAGATTCTCTATGGGGTTCAGGTCAGGAGAGTTGGCAGGCCAATTGAGCACAGTAATAACATGGTCAGTAAACCATTTACCAGTGGTTTTGGCACTGTGAGCAGGTGCCAGGTCGTGCTGAAAAATGAAATCTTCATCTCCATAAAGCTTTTCAGCAGATGGAAGCATGAAGTGCTCCAAAATCTCCTGATAGCTAGCTGCATTGACCCTGCCCTTGATAAAACACAGTGGACCAACACCAGCAGCTGACATGGCACCCAGACCATCACTGACTGTGGGTACTTGACACTGGACTTCAGGCATTTTGGCATTTCCCTCTCCCCAGTCTTCCTCCAGACTCTGGCACCTTGATTTCCGAATGACATGCAAAATTTGCTTTCATCCAAAAAAAGTACTTTGGACCACTGAGCAACAGTCCAGTGCTGCTTCTCTGTAGCCCAGGTCAGGCGCTTCTGCCGCTGTTTCTGGTTCAAAAGTGGCTTGACCTGGGGAATGCGGCACCTGTAGCCCATTTCCTGCACACGCCTGTTCACGGTGGCTCTGGATGTTTCTACTCCAGACTCAGTCCACTGCTTCCGCAGGTCCTCCAAGGTCTGGAATCGGTCCTTCTCCACAATCTTCCTCAGGGTCCGGTCACCTCTTCTCGTTGTGCAGCGTTTTCTGCCACACTTTTTCCTTCCCACAGACTTCCCACTGAGGTGCCTTGATACAGCACTCTGGGAACAGCCTATTCATTCAGAAATTTCTTTCTGTGTCTTACCCTCTTGCTTGAGGGTGTCAATGAGGGCCTTCTGGACAGCAGTCAGGTCGGCAGTCTTACCCATGATTGCGGTTTTGAGTAATGAACCAGGCTGGGAGTTTTTAAAAGCCTCAGGAATCTTTTGCAGGTGTTTAGAGTTAATTAGTTGATTCAGATGATTAGGTTAATAGCTCGTTTAGAGAACCTTTTCATGATATGCTAATTTTTTGAGATAGGAATTTTGGGTTTTCATGAGCTGTATGCCAAAATCATCAATATTAAAACAAGAAAAGGCTTGAACTACTTCAGTTGTGTGTAATGAATCTAAAATATATGAAAGTCTAATGTTTATCAGTACATTACAGAAAATAATGAACTTTATCACAATATGCTAATTTTTTGAGAAGGACCTGTATTTTCTGGACTTGCCCAATAATTAAAATTTTCTGGCAGGAAGTTCAGAGAATTATGCAACGATTCACGGATTACCGGATTCCATGGGACCCGGCATTCTATCTCTTACATTCCTCACAAATCCCACGGGAGAGATATAAAAACTCACTCCTGTGCCACATGGTAAATGCCGCTAAAAGTTGTATAACGGCATGCTGGAAGGATCCAGCTGCACCGCGGATTTCCATGTGGCTCACCAAGGTGAGAAACATAGGGATAATGGAAAATATGATTCCTACATCTATGATTAAAAAAGAACAAATATCTCAAACATGGGCCCCATGGGAGTCCTTTCTGCAAACTGAGGAAGGTAAGAGACAGATCGGAGAGGAAAGTTGGGAGTAACTCGAATACAACTAGTAAAAATAAGTAGAAATGAGGTATATATAAAATGGCCATCGGTGTGAGGAGAGGGGGGGGCGAGGGGGAGGGGGAGAGTCCTTTTTTTTTTTTTTTTTTTTTGGGTTAGGGAGTAATTTAACAGGGAAATGTAGGGAGGGGGGAAGGAAAAATAAAATAAACAGGTTCATGGATTTAGATTATAGAAAGGAAGAAGCAGATATGCAACATGAAGATAATGTGATGCAATATGTAAAGGCGATGCCGTATCTTTTTATTTTACGTTTAAACATTATATCTATGTAATCCTGTAAAGAAATAAAGAATTTAAAAAAAAAAAAAAAAGACATGGGATTTCAGATCATACTATGAAAGCAATGCATGACTGAAGCATTAAAAAACAAAACAAATATTTATAGGATTCACAACTATGTGGCTTGTCTAATATTTTCATGCATGCCATATTAGCTCTACATTCCTACATTTGGAATAACAAACCAGTTAGATTAAAAGCTGATATTCTATGTAGCACCCTCTACCTTAGGTAGGTAGGTTGCTAGAGCAGTGTGTATTGTGTTTTTTTTTTTTTATTACAGCCAGTGCAGGTAAATTTAGGCAGGCCTAGCTGTGAGCTAGGCCTGTTTGTTTTGATCTGGGGGCTGGGAGTTGTTTTGAGTGTAGCAGCAGGTGACTGACATGTGCTTCATCTCTCTGGCGCCTCCTCTGTTTCCAGAGGATTCTGGAAAAGAGACAGGGCAGAGGATTGGAGTGGCATGGAGTGTATCTGGGAGCCCTGACCAATCCCCAACTAGGATTGGCAGGGAGCAGGCCTCATATATATACTCATGGTCAGCCTGCTGGGGGAGGAGTTGTCGGGTGGAAGAACTGAATGATGGAGTGTTAGGCTGCGGTGGCCCTTGAGGGAACCCCTTTTCTGGGGGGGGGGTGACCTTGGGCCTGGAGCTCGGGAGCTGGGAGGGAGCCTCTCTTTACACGGTCATTGAGAGGTGCCCTGGAACAGGAGCAGGAGGAAGACAGCAGGAAGCAGTTATTCCGGAGGGATCCATTCCGGGGTCGGTGAGTGAGAATCACAGTGGAGCTCTTGGAGGGACATGCCAGGATTGGATTTGAAGCCGGAAGGAGAGACTGTGGTGTCGTTGAAGTCAAGTTGCTGCAGCCAGGAGGGTTGGCAGGATTTGCATCGTACTTTCTGGGATCAGTAGTTCACCAAGTTTCAGTTAGCACAAATGTCCTTTTTCATCGCTATTGGTTGCTACACCAAAGGGGACTGCAAATGGCTATTAATGAACTGTTGAGAATATTCAGAGTGAGGCCTAACCATGTGCTAATGGTGACAAGAATCTAGGATTGCACAGTAGAGAAAGCAAAGTGATCTCAAGTAGTGTGCTGGAGGAGTGTGGAGATTTAGAGACTGTCAATATAGATCCAACCATCTTTTTTCAAACAAGCAAGATTCATTATCTGGGCATCCCATGACCCTTTTCCCCATCCAAGTTGAATCCCCTAAATAAAACAACAAAAAAACAAGCTAAAGACTGTTCATTGACTGGTAAAGTGTGTCTGAAATTAATGCCTGGCCAAGCAGGGTGACATGTGGAACTACTACACACAACGACCCCACGGGGGCACCGCTACGTCTATATATAGAGAAACATTTTTTTGATGTAGACTTTTTCATCCTCTCACAGGATATTGGTCCTTTAACACAGAGTGAAAGCAGTGGGGGAGTTTTACTAATTCTGCTACACTCAGAATCTGGTGTAGCTGTGCATGGTAGTCAATCAGCTTCTAACTTCAGCTTGTTCAATTAAGTTTTGACAATGAAAGCTGATTGGTTTCTATGCAGAGCTGCACTAGATTTTGCATGCTCCAGTTTTAGTAAATAACCCTCAGTGAATCTTGCTGGGGTCTCAGCTTAGTGGAACAACAGTAAGGAACTTATTTGGCTCCCACACTAATATAGAAAATTGGAAGTATATTGTTCACTAAAGATGATTTTTTTTGGTTGGCATTCTGGGACATCTGTACCAGAAACATGGCTGATCCATAAATAACTCACTCTTTATGTCAATGTGTGGATACTTCCATCTTCCATGTGTTACGAGAGGCTCCCCTTTTTCCTGTTGGTCATCTTTTGGTTCTCTTAAACAAGGAACTCTCTTATATGCTCTTCGAATACTTATATGAAAAACTAGGAGAATTTACACTTTCCACGCACCTCTTTATTGCAGCCAAATTCACCATTGCTAGGGCCGGGAAATCCCCCATCCTCAGCTTTGAAGTTGTCAAAGAGTCATTGATATTATGATAAATGATAAGTTGGCAGACAAGTTTTTACAAGAATGGTGACCTAGGATAGAGCACACTGCTCTGGCGAGAATTGGCTTATCACTTTTGAATATGTAATATGGTTGGTTCTGAGACTCCCTGGAACCCATTCCCCCTCCTCTCCTCTCCTCTGTATGGCTGATTATAGCTGCTCATTTATGGGACTCTATTGTTGGTTTATCTTTGCCTTTGCCATTTTTACCTCCTAACTTGACAACTTTGTACGTTGCTGAATACCTCAATTTACTATTCATGTATAATGTGAAAACTGTACAAACCTTTTGTAAAAGAAATGCTTGGAGAATTTACAGTTGATATCTAGAACTGGTGGCAGCTAACATACTTTATCTTCTCTCTGCTTTCTTTATTTAAATTCAGAGAATGTATTAAGGTTCAATGTTCACTAAAGAATGCAGCGCCATCCTATATAAAATTCCTATATAAAATATTGTTGTCAACAAATAACAAGGGTTAACCAAATTCCTAAAAGAATGGGAGGACATCAGGGAAACCATAAGAAGTAATGTACAGTTGCCTTGAAAAAGTATTCATACCCCTTGACATTTTCCACATTTTGTCATGTTACAACCAAACACATAAATGTATTTTATTGGGATTTTATGTGATAGACCAACATAAAGTGGCAAATAATTGTAAAGTGGAAGGAAAATAATAAATGTTTTTCAAATGTTTTTACACATAAATATCTGAAAAGTGTGGCGTGCATTTGTATTCAGCCCCCGTTACTCTGATACCCCTAGGTAAAATCTAGTGGAACCAATTGACTTCAGAAGTCACCTAATTAGTAGATGGAGTCCACCTGTATGTAATTTAATCTCAGTATAAATACAGCTGTTCTGTGAAGCCCTCAGAGGTTTGTTAGAGCACCTTAGTGACCAAACAGCATAATGAAGGCCAGTGGCGTAACTAGAACCCTCAGGGCCCCGATGCAAGAAACCATGGAGGGCCCCCCCCCCCCCGACCTCCGGACAAAGCTCTTTACTCCGAGCCCGATGTTGGAACACCAGGGCCCGGTCACAAGTGGGTGGCTGCATATAAAGGAACCGATTTCTTCATTTTTATATAAAAACACACACACATATATATATATATATATATATATATATATACACACACACACATAAACCAGTGACAGCTGGTGCCCCAAATTTTTAGGGGGGCGCAAGCAAACTGAAAAATTCAGAAATAAAAACATCAATTGCATCCACTGTACCATCAAACGCCACCACTGTGCCATCAAATGTCGCCACTGTGCCATCAAATGTCGCCACTGCGCCCATCAAATGCAGCCACTGTACCATCAAACGCCACCACTGTGCCCATCAAATGCCGTCGCTGTGCCATCAAATGCCGCCACTGTGCCATCAAATGCCGCCACTGTGCCATCAAATGCCGCCACTGTGCCATCAAATGCCGCCGCTGTGAATCCCCACCGCCCACTCGCACACCCACACACATGCATGCACACCCCCACACATATGCATGCACCCCCCCCCACACACACACACACACACCCTCACACACACACATGCATGCACACCCCCACACACATGCATGCACACACATGCACACAGGGCTGGTGCAAGGATTTTTGACACCCTAGGCGAAACCTCATTTTGCCGCCCCCTTTGACTCCACCCCCTTTGCCCTGCCCATGTATACCCCACCTTTTTATAGATTGCTACCATTTTGGGGGGCAGAGTCAGTCATTGAGCCTGGAGGTGGTGGGGGGGCATTGGTACGACGCCCCTGACTGATGTGTGCTCTAGGCCGGCCATGTACATAGGGATATGTACACAGATAATCAAGGCACCTATCAGTGCCCATGGGCACTGAGTGCCACCCCCATCAGTGCAACCTATCAATGGGAACCCCTCATAATGGGCACATCAGGTGTACAGACCCAGGAACTCAGCACAGGGATGGTGGGAACCCCTCATACTGGGCACAGCGGGGGTACAGACCCGGGAACTCAGCACAGGGATGGTGGGAACCCCTCATACTGGGCACAGCAGGGGTACAGACCTGGGAACTCAGCACAGGGATGGTGGGAACCCCTCATACTGGGCACAGCGGGTGTACAGACCCGGGACCTCAGCACAGGGATGGTGGGAATGGGGGGGGCGCATTTACTAGAACTGATTGTCTGTATTTTCTTCCTGCAGCTGCTGACTGCTGGTGGAAGGGAGAGTTTTCCAGGGTGGTCACCAGCAGAAGAAACATAAAGAGAGCAGACACACTGCCCGCCCTGCACAGCACTGATATCAGTTATAGCATTGTGTAGCTGGACACTAATCACTCACCCACATCCTCTGCTTCCAACATGATGCACACCCCCCCCCCCCCCCCCCCCCACACACACACACATATAAACACACATACAGTAGATAGTCTTTTTTTTAAAAAAAACGGCAGACATTTACCTTCTTCCTGCCGGGTACTGCACTGTAGGGGGAGACAAAGAGCACAGCTCCCTGCAGGCCTGCACAGATTACAATTCGGCTGACGATCGGGGAGCTCCTCACAGCCTCCCCTCCTATCAACGAGTACTTGGGGGCCTCAAAGGCCCCCTGCAGCAAGGGGCCCGGTCGCCATGGCGATCTTGGCGACCCCTATAATTCCGCCACTGATGAAGGCCAAGGAACACACCAGACAGGTCAGGGATAAAGTTGTGGAGAAGTTTAAAGCAAGGTTAGGTTATAAAAAAATATCCTAAGCTTTGAACATCTCACGGAGCGCTGTTCAATCCATCATCCGAAAATGGAAAGACTATGGCACAACTGCAAACCTACCAAGACATGTCCGTCCACCTAAACTGACAGGCCGGGCAAGGAGAGCATTAATCAGAGTAACATGGTAACTCTGGAGGAGCTGCAGAGATCCACAGCACAGGTGGGAGATTCTGTCCACAGGACAACTATTAGTTGTCTAATGATTCTTACTCTGAATGGTCTAAGGTTATCAGTAGTGTACCCCAAGGTTCAGTGCTGGGACACTTACTTTTTAATATCTTTATAAATGATATTGGGTCTGGGATTAAAAGTAACATTTCTGTCTTTGCAGATGACACTAAGCTATGCAGTGGAATAACGTCCTTACAAGATATCTCCAATTTACAAGCCGACCTCAATGCACTGCCTAATTGGGCAACTATGTGGCAGATGAGGTTTAATGTTGATAAATGTAAAGTTATGCACTTGGGGGATAAGAATATGCATTGGGGGAATCAATGGTGGAGAAGGATCTGGGGGGTTTGCTAGATCATAAGCTCAATAATAGCATGCAATGCCAAGCTGAGGTTTCCAAAGCGAGCAAAGTCCTTTCTTGTGTTAAGAGAGGTATGGGCTCCAGAGAGAGAGAGATATCAATTTGCCCCTGTAAAAATCATTAGTAAGACCTCATCTGGAAAATGCAGTTCAGTTTTGGGCACTGGTTCACAAAAAGGATATCGGGGAACTGGAGAAAGTGCAGAGAAGGGCAACCAAACTAATAAGAGGCTTGTGCTATGAGGAAAGATTAGAGCAACTGAATCTATTCCTTCTTAAGTAGAGGAGATTAAGGGGGATATGATCAACATGTACAAATACATAAGTGGTCCATATAGTGAACTTGGTGTTGAGTTATTCACTTTAAGGTCATCACAGAGGACGAGGGGGCACTCTTTAAGTCTAGAAGAAAAAAGATTTAATCTCCAAATACAGAAAGGTTCCTTCACAGTAAGAGCTGTGTAAATGTGGAATAGACTCCCTCCGGAGGTGGTTCTAGCAAGCTCAGTAGATTGATTTAAAAAAGGCCTGGATTCTTTCCTAAATGTACAGAATATAACTGGGTACTAAGATTTATAGGTAAAGTCGATCCAGGGAAAATCCGATTGCCTCTCAGGGGATCAGGAGAACATTTTTTTCCCTGCAGTAGCAAATTGGAGCATGCTTTGCTGTTTTTTTTGCCTTTCTCTGGATCAACTGTGGGTATAGGTTTGTGTATATGGGATTGTATTATTATTATTTATTTATTTTTGGTTGAACTAGATGGACTTGTGTCTTTTTTCAACCTGACTAACTATGTAACTATGTAAATATGTAGTCGTGCACTCCACAAATGTGGCCTTTATGGAAGTGGCAAGAAGAAAGCCATTGTTGAAAGACAGCCAAAAGAAGTCCCATTTGCAGTTTGCGAGAAGCCATGTGGAGGATACAGCAAACATGTGGAAGAAGGTGCTCTGATCAGATGAGACCAAAATTTAACTTAATAAAGCAAAACTCTACCTGTGGCGAAAATATAACATCACCCTAAGCACACTATCCCCACCGTGAAACACGATGGTGGCAGCATCATGTTGTGGGGATGCATTTCTTCAGCAGGGACAGGGAAGCAGTTCAGAGTTGATGGGAAGATGGATGGAGCCAAATACAGGGCAATCTTAGAAAAAAACCTGTTAGAGTCTGCAAAAGACTTGCGACTGGGATGGAGGTTCACCTTCCAGCAAGACAACGACCTTGACATAAAGACAGATCTACAATGGAATGGTTTAGATCAAAGCATATTCATGTGTTATGCCCCGTACACACGGTCGGAAATTCTGACGGAAAATGTCCGATCGGACCATGTTGTTGGAAAATCCGACCGTGCGTGGGCTCCATCGGACTTTTTCCGTCGGAATTTCCGACGGAAAAAATTGGAGATCCTGCTCTCAAATTTTCCAACAACAAAATCCGATTAGACTTTTTCCGATTGTGTGTAGAGAATTCCGACGGACAAAGTGCCACGCATTCTCAAATCAAATTAGGAAACCAAACCTATTGGCTACTAGCCTCTACGTAGTTCCGTCATACGCAACGAACATCACCACGTTCAAAATGATCGGATTTTCGGACAACTTTGTCCGACCGTGTGTATGCAACACCAGTGTCGGACAAATCAAATTAGGAAACCAAACCTATTGGCTACTAGCCTCTACGTAGTTCCGTCATACGCAACGAACATCACCACGTTCAAAATGATCGGATTTTCGGACAACTTTGTCCGACCGTGTGTATGCAACACCAGTGTCGGACAAAATCCGTCGAAAAAAATCTGACGGATTTTGTCATTGGAATTTCCGACCATGTGTACGGGGCATTAGAATGGTCCAGTCAAAGTTCAGACCTAAATCCAATTGAAAATCTGTGGCAAGACTTGAAAATTGCTGTTTACAGACGCTCTCCATCCAATCTGACAGAGCTTGAGCTATTTTTCAAAGAAGAATGGGCAAAAATGTCACTCTCTAGATGTGGAAAGCTGGTAAAGACATACCCAAAAAGACTTGCAGCTGTAGATGCCGTGAAAGCTGGTTCTACAAAGTATTGACTCAGGGGGACTTTTCACATATTTATTTGAAAAAAAAATTGGAAAACCATTTATCATTTTCCTTCCACTTCACAATTATGTGCCACTTTGTGTTGGTCTATCACATAAAGTCCCAATAAAATACATTTACGTTTTTGGTTGTAACATGACAAAATGTGGAAAATTTCAAAGAGTATGAATACTTTTTCAAGGCACTGTATCTTCAATCATTTTATTTAAAAGCAACTGTTAGCTCATTTTAGGTAATATTGCACTCTGTAAGTTCACACTAAATATTTACCCATATCTGTCCATTATGTTGACACTGTTGCAATATAAGGCTTTCACATCTTCATATACAGAATGTCCATTAATAAAGCCTTATGGAAGAAAAACCTTCATTCCCTCCAAACCACTTTTCAGGAACCCATGGATCCAACCCATACACTGAATACCAAACATAAGAAATGTTTTTCTGTTCTTGCTGAACACCACTAAGATCATCATCCTGAAGCACTTGAAATTCTCTGTGAAGCCAAATCTCCCCAATAGGGACAACGATATCAATTCAACCTAACAGAGTTTCTAACCCTTTATTATGTAGTTGATTTTTTATCCTCAGTAAGAACTTGTTCACACCAGCAGTGTTGGGCTGTGTTGCCCAATGCAGCCCCAACAGAAGAACTGTCCTATGGTTTAAGTTGACACCGACATGCTGAAAAGAAACAAATATACATGTTGCATTTTTAATGTTCCACCATACTGTAAAACATTGTAATACGTTCCAATGCATACTAATAGCATACATTCCACAGCACAACTTAAACATGTTTGCAGACTTGCAGTTGTAATAAAAAAGGTTAAATTATAGTTTAAGCATAAACATAAGAAAATATTATAAAAAATCGAAAAGAACTTGACAACTTAAAAAAATATTTTATGCATAATAAAGTAACACCTGGATACAATTTTAAAACTAGGATCAAGTGGTGTCATCATTATATCAGATTAGTAGTAGCAGTAGTTGTAAAAAATAAAAATAATATTTTTTTGCAGTCTGGAAGTCCTAGTATTGTTTTGCAAAACTTCTATGGTGTCAGTGATTATATCCCTATCACGATCTTGTTTTATAACATATGTTTTCGTATCAAACAACCTTTAAAGATTAGTAGTCCACTAATTGAGATGTGCTTCACGGAAATGAAGCCCAGGTTGCTTGCTCTTTTCCAGTCTGTAAACATCATCGGTAACAATCAGAACTCTTCCCTGTGCCTAGCAACTGTATGCCCTTCCAATAAAATGCTCCAACTTGCATCTGGTTGGGTATTTCACAGTACACGCCTGACAAGTTAAGTGGTACCGTTCGCTACACAAACAAGGGCCTGTTGACATTTTGCACTTTCACGTATTCTGCAAACAAACACAAAGGGCACCATTTAGCTATAGCAATCTTTGTTTCTTTAGTTGTTTTATTCATTTTAGCAAATGTGTGCCTGCTCAATAATAGGGTTATTTTAGGCCAATATCAGATAATATTTTAGCTGGACAAATACTTCTGGATTAAGTGTATCATTTAACTAATATGATTATAGGGGTAGACCTAGAGCAGGGGTGGTGAATTAAAATTCAAGGAGGTCTGGTCACTAAAAAAAATTTACGGGCCGAGGTCCGAATCACAAGTCTGTGCCATTAATGATTGTACGCATCTGTCTTCCCTTTTTTGGCGCAAGCCGCACTCTCTGGTGCTTTTCTTACGGTTTCCTCCACACGCTCTGGTAATACTCTGTGAATGTAAATGTCCCCAATAGTGTTTCCCCTTAAATCAAGTACCCCTACCAGAGTAATTCATTACATTGGGTGTCCCCATCAGACTACCCCCATAAATCAGTTGCCACCATTAGGGTACCTCCTTATATCAGGTATTCCCATCAGGTTTATTCATCAGACGACTCCCTTACATCTGGTGTCTCCCATGAGTGTGCCCCCTTACATTATTTGTCCCCATCAGAGTGTCCCCTTACAGTAGGTGCCGTCATCAGAGTGCCCCTTTACATCAGGTGTCCTCATCCGAGTGTTCCGTTACATTAGGTGTGCCCATCAGAGTGCCCCTTTACATCAGGGGTCTCCATCAGAGTGCCACTTTACATCGGGGTCCCCATCAGAGTGCCCCCTTACATCAGGTGTTCCCATCACAGTGCCACCTTACATCATGTGTCCCCATCACAGTGCCACCTTACATCAGGTGTCCCCACCAGAGTGCCCCCTTACATCAGATGTCATCATTACAGTGCCCCTTTACATCAGGTGTCCCCAGCAGATTGTCCCTTTACCTCAGGGGTGCCCTTTAGAGTGCCCCTTTACATCAGGGTCCCCCATCAGAGTGCCCCCTTACATCAGGTGTCCCCATCAGAGTGTCCCTTTACATTAGGTATTCCCGTCAGAGTGGCTCCTTACATCAGGTGCCCCATCACTTCAGGTGTCCCCGTAAGAGTGCCCCTTAACATAATATCTGCCCATCAGTGTACCCCCACTAACATAATATGTGCCCATCAGTGTGTCCCCTTTAAATAATATGTGCCCATCAGCATGACCCTTATTTTATGTTAGGGGGCACTCTGATAGGTACATTTTACGTTAAGGGGCATGCTGATGGGCACATTTTGTTGTGCCCATCAGTGTGCCACTTAACATAAAATGTGCCCATCGGTGTGCCCCTTAACTTAAAATATGCCTATCAGCATGTCCCTTAACATAAAATAAGGGGCATGCTGATGGGCACATTTTATGATAAGGGGCAATCTGATGGGCACAATTTATGTTAGGGGCACTCTGATGAGCTCAACAAAATGTGCCCATCTGCGTGCCCCTTAACATAAAATGTGCCCATCGGTGTTGCTCTTAAAATAAAATATGCCCATCAGAGTGCCACTTAACATAAAATATGCCCATCAGAGTGGCCCTTAACATAAAATATGCCCAGCAGAGTGCCCCTTAACATAAAATGTGCCCATCAGCATGACCCTTAACATAAAATAAGTAGCATGCTGATGGGCACATTTTATGTTAAGGGACACTCTGATGGGCACATTTCATGTTAAGGGGCACCCTGATGGGCACATTTTATGTTAAGGGGCACTCTGATGGGCACAACAAAATGTGTCTCTTAACAAAATATTCCCATCAGTTTGCACCTTAACACATTCTGCCCATCGGTGTGCACCTTAACAGATTATGACCCACGTACCTTGAGGGCAGGAGAAAGCACATTTGGCGAGCTTCAGGGGGCGGAAGCTGTGAGATATACCTTGCATGACAGCCAGGAGCAGGGAGCCGGGAGCCGGGAGCAACAGGGGGGCGGAGCGCGCATGACATCACAGCCGGCCGGGAGAGAGTGAGACCCACGGTGAGGGCAGGAGGTGGGGCGCACACATGCGATGTCATTGGTTGCTGGGAAACCCGCGGCCCCAGCAAACCAATGACTGGTACTACATTGGCGGCCTGGGCAGAAGCATCCCACCGGCCGTGCATGGACCACGGGCCGCCATTTAATGATGGCTGACCTAGAGTGAAGGGAAGTATGAGAGGATAAAGCATGGTGGCTGAGGAGTGAGGGGGGGTGCCACATTCCAGAATACAGTTATCTTGATTTAGCGGCTGAATATTCATACAGCCCTGGCCAATCCCTGGGGAGAGGTGACCAGATGGTGACTGGGAGGCTATGTAAATACTCTGAGACTGAGAGCAGCCTGGTCTTTTTCCCTGAGGAGGAGATCACAGCCTAGGGAGGTGGGCTTCTGCCCCCCTAGGCCACACTGCCATGTGCCTGGGGGTTTGAGGCCTCAATGTGGCTAACTGGAGGCCTGCTACTGAAAATTGCTGAAAGCTGACTGAAGGATTGTCATCCGAGCATCTAGTCTGGTAGCACGGGGTCAAAGTGTCCCAAGATAGTTGGAAGGAGGTGATCAATTTTCAAGAACTTAGTAAGTAGGGATGAGCCGAACACCTCCGGGTTTGGTTCGCACCAGAACCTGCGAACGGACCGAAAGTTTGCGTGAATGTTAGAACCCTATTAGTTACAATGGACGCGAACGTTCGAAATCTAAAGTGCTAATTATAACGGCTAATATGCATGTTATTGTCATAAAACAGGTTTGGAATCTTTGAGAAAAATGGCATGGCTACCCCATCACCCCCCCCCCCCCAGCCCATTACCAGCCCCTTTGGGTCTGTTATGGATATTAAGGGGAACCCCGCACCCAAAATAAAACCCTATACCTACATCCCTATATAGCACAGCAGTATACAGGCGGTGCAAACAAGACAGGGACTGTAGGTTTGTTCTTAAGTAGAATCTGTTTGTAATTTTGAACAGGTAAATTTGCCCCTGTAATATTTGTTTTGCTGTCTGTGCACCTGTTCAAAACATTTCACCTCACGTTCCGTCCCAATGACAAATGTTTTTGGAAAAGTGTGGTTTTTATTGAAACAAGGATTGGTGATAAAGCATCAGTAGAGAGGAGATACCTTTTTCCAAAATTAAATCTAGCAGGATAGAATTTTCCTTCCTAGGGGTAGATTTCCTCTCACTTCCTGTTTTCTCCTTCCGTTTGCAAGTAGGAGTCGTTTCTAAGTTGGATGTTTGAAAGTAGGGGCCTGCCGTATATACTCTGCAGAAATTTGCCCCATTAGATGTTGGTGTTGCCACAACACTGTAAGCCCTCACAGCTACTCTTGGTGGGCACAGGAATGGGCCCTGCTGTGAATTATTAGATCAAGAATTGTAATTGCATGCACCTGTTGAACAGGGGCAGAAAAATTGGGCCTTTGGTGGTGGTGGTGGTGGAGGTGGTGGACGGTGTTGCCACAACACTGTAAGCCCTCACAGTTACTCTTGGTGGGCACAGGAATGGGCCCTGCTGTGAATTATTAGATCAAGGTTTGTAATTACACGCCCCTGTTAAACAGGGGCTGAAAAATTGGGCCTTTGGTGGTGGTGGTGGACGGTGTTGCCACAACACTGTAAGCCCTCACAGTTACTCTTGGTGGGCGCAGGAATGGGCCCTGCTGTGAATTATTAGATCAAGATTTGTAATTACACGCCCCTGTTAAACAGGGGCTGAAAAATTGGGCCTTTGGTGGTGGTGGTGGTGGTGGACAGTGTTGCCACAACACTGTAAGCCCTCACAGTTACTCTTGGTGGGCGCAGGAATGGGCCCTGCTGTGAATTATTAGATCAAGATTTGTAATTACACGCCCCTGTTAAACAGGGGCTGAAAAATTGGGCCTTTGGTGGTGGTGGTGATGGTGGACGGTGTTGCCACAACACTGTAAGCCCTCACAGTTACTCTTGGTGGGCACAGGAATGGGCCCTGCTGTGAATTATTAGATCTAGATTTGTAATTACACGCCCCTGTTAAACAGGGGCTGAAAAATTGGGCCTTTGGTGGTGGTGGACGGTGTTGCCACAACACTGTAAGCCCTCACAGTTACTCTTGGTGGGCGCAGGAATGGGCCCTGCTGTGAATTATTAGATCTAGATTTGTAATTACACGCCCCTGTTAAACAGGGGCTGAAAAATTGGGCCTTTGGTGGTGGTGGTGGTGGTGGACGGTGTTGCCACAACACTGTAAGCCCTCACAGTTACTCTTGGTGGGGGCAGGAATGGGCCCTGCTGTGAATTATTAGATCAAGATTTGTAATTACATGCCACTGTTAAACAGGGGCTGAAAAATTGGGCCTTAGGCACTGGTGCCACAACACTGCAACCCCTTACAGATACTGTACTTTGAGCACAGCAATCAGACCTGTTGCAAAGCATTGCATAAAAAATTGTAATTACATGCCCCTGTTAAACAGGGGCTGAAAAATTGGGCCTTAGGCACTGGTGCTGGTGCCACAACACTGCAACCCCTCACAGATACTGTACTTGGAGCCCAGCAATCAGACCTGTTGCAAAGCATTGCATAAAAAATTGTAATTACACGCCCCTGTTAAACAGGTGCTGAAAAATTGGGCCTTAGGCTTTGGTGCTGGTGCCACAACACTGCAACCCCTCACAGATACTGTACTTGGAGCACAGCAATCAGACCTGTTGCAAAGCAATGCATAAAAAATTGTAATTACACGCCCCTGTTAAACAGGGGCTGAAAAATTGGGCATTAGACACTGATGGTGGCACCCAGAAACAAAAATGTTCTTTCAAGCTATCATCAGGATCATTGAGGAGGAAGAGGATAGTCAGTCAACATAACAGGACAGTCACTCAGCATCAGCATAGGCAGTCTTGAAGGGATGTGACATTTCAAAATAAATTATTCTGTTATATCAGCTTCAGGTGCCTGGTAGCTGGTGGTGACCCAAGACTGATTCATCTTTATGAAGGTCAGTCGATCAACCGAGTCGGTGGACAGGCGCACCCTGTGATCGGTGACAAAGCCTCCAGCAGCACTGAATGTGCATTCGGGAAGAATGCTGGATGCAGGACAGGCCAGTAGCTCAATTGCATACTGTGCAAGCTCTGGCCAGGGATCCATCCTCAAGACCCAGTAAGCCAGAGGATTTTCGGTGGGAAAGGTGTCCAAGTCTGACCTTGCCCCTAGGTATTCCTGCACCATGTATATCAGACGCTGGCGATGGTTGCTGGAACCGATCATACCTTGGGGCTGCGGACTAAAAAATTGTCTGAACGCATCGGTCAGACGTCCACCTTCCCCACCGCTCCCTCTGCTACTGACCGAAGCCTCAGCAACTTGTCGTCCAGGACCAGGAGTTTGTAACCTCCCAGTCTCTGGGAACGCGTTGCACAGACCTTTCTGCAAGGCCCCTCGGAGATGTCTCATCCTCTGCTCCCTCTGCAACGTCAAGATAAGGTCCGCAACCTTACCCTTGTACCGTGGATCAAGGAGAGTGGCCAGCCAGTAATGGTCCCTCTCCTTGGTCCGAAGAATACGAGGATCCTTCCGCAGGCTTTGCAGGATCAGGGAGGCCATACAACGTAGGTTAGCTGAGGCATTCGGTGTGGAGTCTTCTGGGTCACTGAGGACGACATGATCCGCAGCCACCTCCTCCCAGCCACGTACAAGTCCACTGGTTTCTTGGGACTGTAAATCATCCCTAAAAGACTGCTGCTGCTGATGCTGAGTGCCAGGCTCCATTTTCATGCTGACACAATCCTCCTCCTCCTCCTCATCCTCTTCTTGTGTGATGGGTGGGAGAGAAGGAACACTGTCTGGATAAAGGGGGCCTTGAGAGGCAAGGAAGTTCTCCTCTTCCTGCCTCTGTTCTGCCTCAAGTGCCCTGTGCATTATTACACGCAGCGTATGCTCCAACAGGTGGACAAGAGGTACAGTGTCACTGATGCATGCACTGTCACTGCTCACCATCCTCGTGGCCTCCTCAAATGGTGACAGGACAGTGCATGCATCCCTGATCATGCTCCACTGGCGTGGGGAAAAAAATCCAAGCTCCCCTGACCTTGTCCTGGTGCCGTAGTCGCACAGGTACTCATTGATGGCCCTTTGCTGCGTGTGCAGTCGCTGCAGCATGGCCAACGTTGAGTTCCACCTGGTGGGCATGTCACATATAAGGCGGTTCTTGGGCAGGTTCAACTTCTTTTGCAGCTCAGCCAGCCGAGCACTGGCATTATATGATCGGAAATGCACACAGACTTTCCTGGCCTGCCTCAGGACATCCTGTAAGCCTGGGTATCTGCCCAAGAACCGCTGCACCACCAGGTTAAGGACGTGAGCCATACAGGGCACATGGGTCAGCTCTCCCTGTCGCAGGGCGGAGAGGAGGTTGGTGCCATTGTCACAAACCACCATTCCTGGCTTAAGCTGGCGTGGTGTCAACCACCTCTTGGCCTGCCCCTGCAGAGCTGACAGAACCTCTGCCCCAGTGGGGCTCCTGTCCCCCAAACACACCAGCGCAAGCACGGCAAGGCATCTTTTTGCCTGCGTACTTGCGTAGCCCCTTGGACGCCTACGGAGCACCGCTGGTTCCGAGGACAGAGCACTCGAAGAGGCCATGGAGGAAGAAGAAGAGGAGGGGGTGGAGGAGAGAGGTGTGTCACAACCAGTAGTAGCATTTTGGAGGCGTGGCGGCGGAACAACCTCCAACACTACTGCACCTTGTCCTGCATCCTTCCCAGCTGCCAAAAGAGTGACCCAATGGGCCGTGAAAGACAGGTAACGTCCCTGTCCATGCCTGCTGGACCATGAGTCAGCGGTAATATGCACCTTACTGCTGACCGCCCTGTCCAGCGAGGCATGGACATTGCCTTCCACATACCGGTAGAGAGCCGGAATCGCCTTCCGTTAGAAAAAGTGGTGTTTGGGAACCTGCCACTGAGGAACCGCACATTGAACAAACTCACGGAAGGGGGCCGAGTCTACCAACTGAAAAGGCAGCAGTTTAAGTGCTAGCAATTTAGCCAAGCTAGCATTCAACTGCTGGGCATGTGGATGGCTGGGAGTAAACTTCTTTCGACGGTCCAGCAGCTGGGGCAGGGAAATTTGCCTGGTACAATCAGACGTCGGTGTACTGTGCCCGCACGTACTTGGCTGTGACACACCTAATTCTACACCTTCATTCCTCTCAGTGCAGCTTTCAGAGAGGACTGAAGGTATAGTGGGGTTGGAGATCCCAGGAGCAAGGAGAGGTCCGCTTTGTTCTTTGGTGTGGATCTTTAATGTGCGCTTGCCAACGAGCTGCATGGCAGGTCAACATATGTCTGGTCATGCTTGTGGTGCCCAAGCGGCTGATGTTTTGGCCACGCGAGATACGCTTGAGACATATGTTGCAAATAGCAGCGGTGCAATCTGATGCACTCATCTCAAAAAAGGCCCACACCAAAGAACTTTTGTAATAACGTGCAGAGGCAGCGCCCTGCACAGGCGGAGCTCTGCGGTGTGATTCAGTTGGTGTGCTGGCCTCAGGCTGGCCCCCGGAGGGCATCCTACCTCATTGGAGATGTTCCGCCTCCTCCTCCTCCTCCTCCTCCTCTCTCCGTTCAGGCACCCACATGGCGTCAGTGACCTCATCATCCCCTCCCTCTTCACCACTGGAGCAAACCTAGCAGTAAGCTGCAGCTGGTGGAAAATGACTGCCAGATTGCTGTCCTTGAGCATCCCCTCTCTCTGCGCTTACGCTACTGGCTTCCTCTGGCTGGGTATCATCATCGGAGCCTTCAAAACGCTGGGCATCCTCCTGGAGCATGTACCCAACACTGTGCTCAAACAGTTCGGGGGACTCCTCAGGAGAACAAGGTGGGTCTAGGGAAGGGGTGCCTGATGATGACATTGAGTACGTGTTGGCAGCTGCTTTGCCTGTACCCTGAGCCTGGGTGAGAGAGGATGAGGAGGATGAGGAGGGCTTGGTCATCCACTCTAACAAGCCTTCGGCATGATACGGCTCAACATGTCAAGATGCCGAAAATAAGAAAATAAGGACAAGCGTGCTAACTCCTGCAGATGGCTGTCTTAGATGACAACAGGGCAGAAGGGCAGATACAGGGTGAGGTGGTTTAGTGTGCTGTGCTATAGTCCCACAGCACACACACACTAACTCCTGCAGATGGCTGCCTTAGATTACAACAGGGCAGAAATGCAGATACAGGGTGAGGTGGTTTAGTGTGGTGTGCTGTGCTATACTCACACAGCACACACACACTAACTCCTGCAGATGGCTGCCTTAGATGACAACAGGGCAGAAGGGCAGATACAGGGTGAGGTGGTTTAGTGTGCTGTGCTATACTCACACAGCACACACACACTAACTCCTGCAGATGGCTTCCTTAGATGACAACAGGGCAGAAGGGCAGATACAGGGTGAGGTGGTTTAGTGTGCTGTGCTATACTCACACAGCACACACACACTAACTCCTGCAGATGGCTGCCTTAGATGACAACAGGGCAGAAGGGCAGATACAGGGTGAGGTGGTTTAGTGTGCTGTGCTATACTCACACAGCACACACACACTAACTCCTGCAGATGGCTGCCTTAGATGACAACAGGGCAGAAGGGCAGATACAGGGTGAGGTGGTTTAGTGTGCTGTGCTATACTCACACAGCACACACACACTAACTCCTGCAGATGGCTGCCTTAGATGACAACAGGGCAGAAGGGCAGATACAGGGTGAGGTGGTTTAGTGTGCTGTGCTATACTCACACAGCACAAACACACTAACTCCTGCAGATGGTTGCCTTAGATGACAACAGGGCAGAAGGGCAGATACAGGGTGAGGTGGTTTAGTGTGCTGTGCTATACTCACACAGCACACACACACTAACTCCTGCAGATGGCTGCCTTAGATGACAACAGGGCAGAAGGGCAGATACAGGGTGAGGTGGTTTAGTGTGCTGTGCTATACTCACACAGCACACACACACTAACTCCTGCAGATGGCTGCCTTAGATGACAACAGGGCAGAAGGGCAGATACAGGGTGAGGTGATTTAGTGTGCTGTGCTATACTCACACAGCACACACACACTAACTCCTGCAGATGGCTGCCTTAGATGACAACAGGGCAGAAGGGCAGATACAGGGTAAGGTGGTTTAGTGTGCTACTGCTGTGCTATACTCACACAGCACGCACACACACTAACTCATGCAGATGGCTGGATTGGTAGAGACTGAGAACAGCACTGAGAAGAATAAACTATCCCTGCCTATTTTTCCTCTTTCCCTACACTATTCCCCACAGAGAAATGAATCACAAGCAGATATAGTGTGTACACACCGTACAGTCTGACTGTCACTGACACTGTTCCTAGCGCCGTAACACACTACACGAGGCCTGCCGGCGCGGCGGGCCTTATATAGCGTGGGGCGTGTACTAAACCCCCTGAGCTATAATTGGCCACAGGCATCCTGCCTGTGGCCAATTATTGCTGTCCTCGCCACTGGCTCTATGATTGGCCAAGCATGCAGGGTCACAGTGCATGCTTGGCCAATCATCAGCCAGCAATGCACTGCGACTGGCGCAGTGCAAAGTGGACCGCTCGCATCACACGAATTTGATGCAAACGGCCCTCAGAGTTCTGGTTTCAACGAGCGGACGAACGGCCGATGTTCGATTCGAACATGGGTTCGAATCGAACACCGGACCCATCCCTATTAGTGAGTTCAAACTGGTGAGAGACATTCTAGTGTGTTGTTGCCATCCTTCTTTTGCTAGTCAGTGGGTTTAAAGAGGACATTGTGTCCTGTGTCCTGAAGAGTTCAGTCTATTGTATTTTTAGTGAAAGGACTCTTTTTGGACTGTCCAGAGAGGAAGATAAATCTCCTCAAGTTGCTACTGCAAAGCCTAGTCCATTCTTTACTTGAGCAAGGATTTGTCTTACAGTTCTACAAGAGAAAGTTCAGTGTCCTCAAGTCATTGCTAAGGGTTACTGGGGTATCCTACCATTACCCACTACCTGTCCAAGTTTTATTTAACCACTTCAGCCCCGGAAGAATTTACCCCCCTTCCTGACCAGAGCACTTTTTACGATTCGGCACTGCGTCGCTTTAACTGACAATTGCGTGGTCGTGCGACGTGGCTCCCAAACAAAATTGACGATCTTTTTTTCCCCACAAATAGAGCTTCCTTTTGGTGGTATTTATCACCTCTGCGCTTTTTCTTTTTTGCGCTATAAAAAAAAAGATAGCGACAATTTTGAAAAAAAAAAACAATTTTTTTTTCACTTTTTGCTATAATAAATATCCACAAAAAATATTTAAAAAAATATTTTTTCCTCAGTTTATGCCGATACGTATTCTTCTACATATTTTTGGTAATAAAAAAAAAAAAAATCACAATAAGCGTTTATTGATTGGTTTGCGCAAAAGTTTTATAGCGTCTACAAAATAGGGGATAGTTTTATGGCATTTTTATTGATAATTTTTTTTTTTTTACTAGTAATGGTGTCGATCAGCGATTTTATATCGTGACTGCGACATTATGGCGGACACATCGGACAATTTTGACACATTTTTGGGACCATTGGCATTATTACAGTGATCAATGCTAAAAAATTGCATTGATTACTGTAAAAATGTCACTGGCAGTGAAGGGGTTAACCACTAGGTGGTGCTGTAGGGGTTAAGTGTGTCCTAGGGAGTGATTTTCACTGTGGGAGGCTGTGTGTGACACGTCACTGATCAGGGATTACAGGGAGAGCTGATCAGTGACCGTGTCACTAGGCAGAAATGCTTGTTTACTTGTGGGGTTAAAAACGCCCCTGTTGCGGCACTTCGGAAGCACTGCCCATTTCTCTCAATGGGCAGGGGCGTTTTAGGAGTGTTGTATACAGCACTCCCAAACCGCCCAAAAGATGCTGCTTGCAGGACTTTTTCTACCGTTACACAAGCGCACCACTCCAGTGTGAAAGCACTCAGGTTTTCACATGCCTCAGTGTGAAAGGGGACAAACACTGTATATAAATAAAGTGTCTTAAGCTGGCCATAAATTATACAATTTTGTTATACAATTTCCTTTAGATTTACGGTGAAGAATTGGTAAACTCCAGCAGGTGTCAAGCCAGGGACCCAGCCAGCGGAGGTGAAACTTGAGAAGTATCTGGAGTGCCAAGCTAGGGACCCAGCAGAGAAGCGGGAGTGATGCTTGAGGAAGATACTAAAGTGAAGATTGGAAGAGCTCATTGTATTCAGTGGCAGTGAATCAGCAAGTCTATAGAGAGAGAGACTGGGAGCTCAGTGGGTTGAGAACCTGCAAGAAGTGATTGTAGAAAAGTAAAGGAATTCATTACAACTTGTGTTAGGAACTGTTCTAAGACTGTTGCCATAGGAGACAATATTCCTACACATGCTGATGTGGTGTATTGCTGGATGCCTTTCCCTGCATGGCTGTCTACACGTAGAAGTCTCGGAGTCTGCCAATTAACATTGCAACTACCTAAGGGTGTCCTGGCCCTAAACCCTCTCTCCCACAGTTCTGTTCAAGAGAAATAAAATGGTGCCCATGAATCTATTTTGCATTACACTCACTATGCCTTGTAACCCACTCACTCTACACATAAGAATGTCAGCAGCTCTTGGCCCCAGAGGTTCTCATTAGACTAAAGAAGGCCTGGGATCTTGCTACACATACAAATAATTGAAAGTGTTTAGGTTTGACCTCATATTATATGGTTTTGGTAAAGCTAAAGGAAAATTGTACAAGAAAATTGTTTAGTGTATGGGCAGCCTAACACACACTCATTAGTCAGGCTTTAAAGTGGTTATAAAGCCTAAACATTTTTTACCTTAATGCATTCCTTGCGTTTAGGCATGAGTATCGCCCCCTCACCCCACCTTATACTTACCTGAGACCTATATACAAACAAAGGGCAACTGCCCCAACATATAACTGCCGTTAACAGCAAGGAACACATGGAAGGGTGATGCATGTCTAACAAAAACAGAGAAAAATTCCCAGCTCAAATTGCCAACCAGCCTGCAACAAACGGAATTGTCCTGTCTAATGCCGCGTACACACGAGCGGTTTTGCTGTCGGAATAAACTCTGAAGGTTTCTCCAACAGAATTCCGCTCAAGTGGTCCTGCCTACACACGGTCACACCAAAGTCCGACTGTCTAGAACGCAGTGATGTACAACACGTACGACGGGACTAGAAAAAGGAAGTGCAATAGCCAGTAGTCAATAGCTTCAGTCTCGTACTTGCTTCAGAGCATGCGTCTTTTTTGGTACGTCGGAACAGCATACAGACAAGCGGTTTTCCAGATAGAAATTGGTTCCGTCGGAAAAATTTAGAACATGTTCTCTTTCTAGGTCCGTCAGAACATATGAAGGGTACAATATACATAGCCTCCTTCATATTCAAAATACTCTTTTCTTGACCAACTTCTGCAACTCTTTTATATTTAGTGAGATTTCATATATATAAAAGTGGGAATTCGGTCTAAAATCTTATAAGTACTTCTATCTTCCAACAGTTTATTTAACTGTCTTTTGTAGTGCTCTTTACTAAGGACAACAATACCAACCCCCTTCCCCATCCAGGGTGGATAACTACATCTTTACGGTTCTAAAACTTTTTTAATTCCTTGCCTGATCCACCCCAGATCTGTAGTCTTCTTAAAAAAATGTTTTAATTCTCTAGATCCTTAAAGACCATATTCTTAAACACGTCCACAAATACTGCACAGTATTAAGAGCAGTTTAATGAACACCTTGGATTACTGCATTTCTTTGTTGCATGAAGCATGTTATTTTAGTGAATGGTACAATTTCATTTAGATATATCTTTATCTGACAACAATGAGCACTATGATTTATCCTTCTCTTGGAGCTATTTTCATTTTGAGAAGAAACGGTGTATGGGAATCAATTCAAGATTAAATGTTGCAGTTGATGAGAAGTGGCTCTCAATGACAAATGCACTTCTAAACCTTTTCTGTTGTAAGAGATCTATTTATGAAGGTGAACAATATCGACACATAAATTTGGGAGTGCACCTTTTCAATATTAGCTCATTTGGGTTGGGAATCTTACTGAAAATAGAATTTAAATACATTTTTTGAATGGTGTGGACTTTTGGATTTTAGGACTATTATATGAATTTATGACACTTTTTTATGTATTTTTATGTTTTGGCAAATTGAACCTCTTGCTTACTGGTCACTTTGATCTCCTTCCTGCCCAGGCCAATTTTCAGCTTTCAGTGCTATCGCACTTTGAATTGGGCAGTCATGCAACACTGTACCCATATGAAATTTTTTATCATTTTTTTGAGACAGATACAGCTTTTTTTTGGGCGGTATTTAATCACCATTGGGGTTTTTGTATTTTTTGCTATACAAATGAAAAAAAAAATACAAAAATTGTGAAAAAAAATACCCTTTCTTTGTTTCTGTTATATAATTTTGAAACTAAGTGATTTTTCTTCTCCACTGATGTGCATTGATGAGGCTGCACTGATGGGCACTGATGAGGCTGCACTGATGGGCACTGATGAGGCTGCACTAATGAGGTTGAATGAGGTTGCACTGATGAGGCTTCACTAATGAGCACTAATGAGGCTGCATTGATGGGCACTGATGAGGCTGCACTGATGAGGCTGCACTGATAAGGCGGTACTGATGGGCACCGATAGGCAGCACTGGTGGGCACTGATATGCTGCACTGATGGACACTGATTGGCACTGATAGCGCTCCAATGATAATCAGAGCACTGATGATCAGGGCCCTGATTCTCAGTGTAAATGTGTGCTGTCACAGGATCACAGGATAGCTGGTTATCGCCTTTCCTTTCCTCACATAGTGACAGTGCTGAGAAAAGGAAATGCAGATAAAAGGCATTTATTTACATAGGATCAGCTGTGACTGAACACAGCTGATCACATGATAAAGGGCTGCTGTGATTGGCCCTTTACCCGGATCTGGGATCAGCTGTGTCCGAAAGACACAGTGATCACAGAGCACACCCGATGCGCGCCCTGGGGGCAGGGTTCTATGAAGACATCAATAGACGCCCTCCCAAAACTGGATGACCATGCTGTAGCGTCTTTTGGCTATAGCGTAGTCTGCAAGTGGTTAAGGTATGGGTATCTATTCTGATAGAGTTATTAGTGCTGCACTGTTATTTTGTGTTGACTTTTGCACTTGGGTGTGAAATACTTTCCAGAGCTGGCTGGTTTAATTATTTATGTTATTGGGGTTAGGCATAGTTGAGCATGCAGTCTTTCTGTATCACATACAAATCCTTCCCTGGCATCTTCATATGTAAAACATATGCTAGTTGATTCATATAAAAGTCCCACAGCGGCATGCATATGAAGGAGCTTTGTGTACAAGGGCAGAGCATTTGTGGTACACAGCCACTGTGCTTGGGACAGCGGGAGTAAGGAAAAAATCCAGAAGAGTCCCACAAAATCCAGGGCTGTTGGGAAGTACAATGACTGCAGCCAATCAGCTGCAGTAACTGTTTGGGTATTCTGACAGCTGCAAGTTCTGTTTATCAGAATACAATAGCCAGCAGGGGAGATCAGTCCATCTGCGCTGTTCAGCTGGATGAAGAACACTGTTTGATTTCTTTCATTCAGCCTATGTGTATGGCCAGCTTTATTCAACATGGAGTTAGACTTTTAACAAGCTTGTGCTTACAGTGTATTAAACATCCAAACTGTTGACCTTGAATATGCATTACAAGTACTCATCTGTACATATTATAATGTTGTAGTATGGATTTCATGATACTGTATGAATTAAGCAATGTTTAAATGCTCTAAGAGGTCACTTCTTCATATTTATATCATAAGCAGTCTATTTATTTGACAGTATGAAGCAGTTGAATTGGCACTCCGCTGTGTGCACAGACTACTTATTGAGATCTGGCACGGTATGAACGCAAAGGTTTCATAGTTTGAGAGTCTTGAATAACTTGGCTCCTATTGGGTAAAAACTAGCCAGTAACACGGTGGTGCTTGTACAACGCCCATGTTATTACTTTCCTCTATATACAGGGAAGGTGGGTGTGTGCTTGGCATGTGTTGGTTTTTTATGTGTCATAAACCTTGCTTCTAAACACCTGAGCACAACCTGAAACTGCTGTCACATTACGAACTGAATTGGATCCTCTTGGAACATTAAGCACATGCAGATGGAAAACAGAAAGTACGACGGTAGGGAGAAATCTAATATGCATCTAATGCATTAAGTATTAAAGGCTAAGTTCACCTTTTAAAAAAATAATAATTTTTTTGCAGTTAAAAAAATTTGCATTTCTTTTTTCTTAGAAGTCTGTAAAGCATAGGTGCTCGACCTGTGGCCCGAGGGCCACATATGGCCTTCCAAGCCCTCTTATGTGTTTCTTGACCTCAAACTGAATGCAGGGGTTTTGGTGTCCTTTCAGAAAATGCACCACACCCGTGGGATATAATAGAAGTCTATGACAAAGAGCAGCTAACCCGCAGGAAAGCCTCAGATGCACAACGCTACACCTGCAGTACAATAAACTAAAGCAAATCAGTGTGAAAGTAGACTTATAGGGAGCTCAGGACTGTAAGGTCTCTGTTACATTTTAGGTTTGGAGGGCGGTAAAACTCCGTAGGTAAGGGAGGGATTTTTCCAACTGGCCACCAATGTAAAGGGGAGGGGGGCATTCTTCCTTCTGGCTACCAATGTAAGTGGGACAGGTTTCCTACTGACCACCAATGTTAGGGGGGCATTCTCCATACTGACCATTATTGTAAGGCAGACATTCTTCCCACTGATCACCAGTATACGAGGGGCATTCCCAATCTGATTTAGGTCACTTATTTTGTATTGCAATATTTTTATTGAACACTTTCCTTATACAATGCAAACATTTAAACAGTATATCTAGCATATAAAAAGTAATTTATGTTTATGGTGGCAGAATCCAAGTTATTCCTATAGAGCAGCTATTTCCCACCTGGGTTGTGTGGAACACTGGGGTTCCACCAGAGGTTGCTAGGTGATTCCTTAAGCTGTGGCTGACTGACCATTCATTTGATGGTGCCTGAAAGGTTCATGGTCCAAAACCACCTGGCAGAGTCAACTGAGTGAACCAAATGATCTTTCACTATAAGGGTTGCATTCCTACTGTCCACCAATGTAAGGGGGATATTCTTCCTACTGACCACCACCATTGTAGGGGGGACATTCTTCCTTTTGATCACCAATGTAAGAGGGGGGGACATTCTTCCTACTGACCACCAATGTAAGGGAGGCATGCTTCCTACTGACCATCAATGTAAGGGGACATGTTTCCCACTCACAACTAATGTAAGTGTCCACTTCTTCTACTGCCCATTAATGTTAGGGAGGCATTCTGCCTTTTAACCACTGACCACCAATGTAAGGGAAGAGAGCATTCTTCCTACTGACCACCATTGTAAAGGAGGAGGGGCATTCTTCCTACTGGTCACCAATGTAAGGGAGGAGGGGCGTTCTTCCTACTGGCCACCAATGTAAGGGGGACATGCTTCCTACTGACCACCAATATAAGGGGGGCATGCTTCCTACAGACCACCATGTTAGGGGGCAGTCTTCCTACTAACCACTATCGTCAGGGTGACATTCTTCCCACTGACCATCGTTTTAGGGGGGCTATTATGTCTCCTGACCACCAATGCAAAGAGCCATTGTTCCTACTAACTACCAATGTAAAGGAGGCATTTTTCCTACTGACCACCAAGGTAAGGGGGCATACTTCTCACTGATCACCAATGTAAAGGGGGGAGGGGGGCATTCTTTCTTCTGGCTACCAATGTTAGGGGGGCATTCTTCCTAATCCTACTAATCATTATTGTGAGGGAGACATTCTTCCCACTGATCACCAGTATAAGAGGGACATTCTTCCTACTGACCACCAACGTAAGGGAGGCATTTTTTCCTACTGACCACCAATGCGAGGGGGCATTCTTCCCACTGACCACCAATGTGGTATTTTTCCTACTCATCACCTTTGTAAGGAGCATTGTTCCCATTGGCCCCTGATGAATTGGTTTTAGTAAGGGTTCAATAAGGCCTGAAAATTATTTAAGAGGTTACTCTGCTGTAACATTTTTAAGAAAGATTGCTAAAAAGAATCCATCAATTATGCACGGTTGGAAGGACTCTCTTCGGGAATAAACTGGATTTTCCATGCATACAAGGAAGAAGCTGCTGCCTTGCCAGAACACTTTGCTGTGTTGGCAGAGGGGCTAGGTTGACTTCTCTTAAATGGGAACGGCCATAGATGGATCAAAATTTGGCTGGTCCCTACTGCATCTGCCAAATTTTGATCCATCTATGGCCAGCTTAGAGCCCTTTCACACTGAGGGCGTCAGCGGTAAAGTGGTGCTATTTTTAGCGCCACTTTACCGTCATTTTAGCGGCGCTATTCGACTGCTAGCTGGGTGGTTTTAACCCCCCGCTAGTGGCCAAAAAGGGGTTAAATCCGCCCGCAAAGCGCCGCCGCATAGGCGTTTTGCCAGTGGCATAGCCGGTGGTATAGCAGCGCTGCCCCATTGATTTCACCGCTCCAAAGAAGCTGCTGCCAGGACTTTTTCTGACGCCCTGCCAGCGCACCACTCCAGTGTGAAAGCCCTCGGGCTTTCACACTGAAGTGAATGGAGCAGCTGTTTTAGGGCGGTTTGCAGGCGCTATTTATAACGCTATAGCGCCTGCAAAATGCCCCCAGTGTGAAAGGGGTCTTATAGTGGAAGTAAAACCTCCTCTCCTATTCAGCTAAGGAAGCTGCCATCTTAGCCTCTGTTTGATCCGCAAATGTCATGATGCTGCAAACGTGATCAGTTATGACTCCAGCCATTGGATGGTTTGACAGTTTGATTTAAAGCGCAGCCAATGAGACAGTTAGCATTCCTGGCATGCCGAGAATGTAACTGTTTTTTTTTAATCGTTAGATTGATGGGTTTAGTTACGCTTTAAGGACCAGTTCACACCATAAAAACACAGTCTGGATTTGTTCCAGATGCTTTTCTGCATGAGCGTTTTTGATGCATTCCAGTGTGGTTTTGATGCGTTTTGGTGCGTTTTTGTTGCAGTCCAGTGCATCCCCCCCTTTTTTTTATTAACCTTAAATAAAGACATGTGTGTTGTGCATTTTTGGTGTGTTCCTGTGCTTTTCTTATGTGTTTTACAGTGTTCCAGTACAGTCCAGTGCAGCAAAAATGCAGCACGTTCTACTTTTTTTTCTGGTACTGGAACGCACTGGAACTGAAAGCACTGGTGTGAACTATGCTATTAAAAACCATATAACCTACTTGCCATGCGTTTTTGATATGGAAAAAAGCACACTGGACTGCATGTGATGTGAACCGGCCCTTAAACAGAAATAAAACCATAGATTTAACATTTTAAAAAAAACAGTTACATTTCTGACAAATTCTGGGAATGTAACTGTCACATTGGATGTGCTCTCAACCAAATTGTCAAATCATCCAATGGCTGGTGCCATAACTGATCACATTGGCAGCATTGTGGCAGCTGAAGATTAAACAGAGGCCAAGATGGCAACTCCCTTTGCTCAAAACGATAGGAGGATATACTTCCACTTTAAGACTTGGGGGTGGGATCAAGGAAACAAATCGTAACTCAAAATAAGTGATGTACCCATATTTACGTCAGCTTTTCCATATATACAGTGAATACACAATACAAAATTACATTTACCTTCAGAGTTCTAAGCAAAGCAGCGAAATGTTAACAATATAAATCCCCAAAACACCAACAGATGCTGCTTAATTTCAAGCAAGGAAAGCCTTAAAGCTAAATCTTATACTAAATTATATATTCTGTGTATATATACACTATGTGTCCAAAAGTATTGGGACACTGCCTTTACACGCACATAAATGGCATCCCAGTCTTAGTCCGTAGGGTTCAATATTGAGTTGGCCCACCCTTTGTAGGTATAACAGCTTCAACTCTTCTGGGAAGGCTGTCCACAAGTTTTAGGAGTGTGTCTATGGGAATGTTTGACCAAAAGCCAAGGACCCCTTGTGGAGAGCTTCAGAAAGACCTGGAATTAGCAGGAACAATTGTTTTAAAGAAAACAATAAGTAATGCACTCAACTGCCATGTTCTTTATGCACGCTAACCACGCAAGACTACATTGCTGAAGAATAAGCATGTTGAAGCTTGTTTGAAGTTTGCTGCACAACATTTAGACAAGCCTGGGAAATTCTGGAAGAATATAGTCTGGTCAGATGAGACCAAAATTGAACTCTTTGGATGCCATAATACACACCATGTTTGGAGGTCAAATGGCACTGTCCATCACCCAAAAAACACCCCAATACTAACAGTGAAGTTTGGAGATGGTAGAATCGTGGGGTACCGGCGCTGGTTAGTATTTTGCAACAATGTAATAAATTCCTATAGTGAGCTGCAGTTTTATGCAATATAATCACCCATAAGTGACTATTCAAAATGAAGGGAAAGTAAGGTGAAAACCGCGCTGTTCTTATCCATCAAACATTGGGATTGCCACAGCTAGTTTGTATTGTGCTGTGGTCCACCCACAAACTCTAAATCCCTAAAGTGCAGTTGCTAACCTACTGTTTAAATGCCGTGTTCAAATAAATTAAATCAAAAAACAAAAAAACAAAAAAACCAAAAAATATCAAGTGCTCAGTGCTAGTTCCTTAATCAGCTGATTCAAAGTGCTTTGTGCATATAAATCTCATAGGTCACTATCACGTGATAAATGGCGTGATGTGTGTTAATTGCAAAGTCTAGTGCTTCTACTGTTACTATCAAGTTCATTCCATCAGTAGCCCATCTTCACTGCCCAACGTGATAATACAATATATGTTACATGTGACCTAGGCTTTTCAATAAGATGAAGTAAACATAATCACATCAATTTTTAAAAGTTATATACAAATGTTAAAACAAATATTAAAACAAAAATATGAGTCCGTGACAACACCGCTTGTGCTTGATTAAACTTTAAATTTTCATAGTGCAGATTTCTTGCTTTGTGACCGTCACCAACTATGTAATGGATCACTTACCAAACCTTGGTAAGTGTAAAGCCTGCGGTTACTTTAGGATAACCAATCCTATCTATGGCCTCACTCTTTCTCTCAATTCCTGGTACAGGTGGTATACGGATAGACTCCACAGATGGACTCCGCAGGTTCCCCAGAAAATGAGATAATAAACAAGGGGCTTCTGATAGTGAAGTAAGTTTTTCAAAGGTTTTTATTTAAAAGTAAAATATCATAAAGACTCACATGGTCCAGTGCCGTAGCTGGCACTAAGCATATCCAGCCTTGTGTTTAAAATCAGATTCCTTTTGGTTGGCGTGCGTCCTGAGCCCCCTTCCTGGTGTGAGATCCCTCTCCCGGAAGTGACGCGATCGCGTGTGATTACCCAGCAGCCTCTACGCGTTTCGCAAAGGGTTTTGCGTCATCAGGAAGCTGCTGGGTGGGTGGGTAATTGTGTTTTTATAGCCCCAATACCTGTGTTTGTGTCCCCTTGATAGGGTGCCTTCCATGTCTGTCTCCGGACGTGTCATTGCCGCCATCTTTCCCTCCCTCCGGAAGTGTCTATGCCGCCATCTTGGGTCCGGTGACCGGAAGTTTGTATAGCGCCATTTGTGTTGTGGGATCCCCTACATTTACCCTTTCTTGTGACGTGACCATGTTATATTGTGTTCCCTAATTATTCCCATTTGCTTAATGTACCCTTACTATGTGTGATTCAGTCCGGTCTTTTGCCTGTTGTTGCCTACGTCGCCGGAAGTGTGTTTTACATTCGTCTTGGTGTCAGATTTATTTGCGCTCTATTTGTTTTAGCTGATCCCTTTTTGTGAACGTTCCCACCCACAAAGCTGGATTGCTTTCACAGTTTTATACATTGCCATCAATTTAATACAGGTTATATTTGTGTTATTCTTGAGGTCTTTTGCTCTTTGATTCAGAGTAACATGTCCCCTTGTTCCCATTTTAACATCACCTTAAAAAATGTATTTTCAGAAAATATATATAGGCCAAATGTGTGAAATGAGACTATAAATTACGTAAAGTGCGAGTGGTGTGAGAAATCAAGCCAATATATCTAATAAATATAAAGGTATAGACATATAATTATATAATTATATAAAATACAATTATATAAAAAAATATAATTAAAAAATATATAAATAAATAAAAATAAAAATAAAAATAAGAAAATAAAAATGGGAAATGGTGTAAAAATAGAAAAAATAAAAAATATAGGAAATAAAAAAGAATAAAATAAAAAAAAAAAAAATAAAAAAAAAAATAAAAATAAAAAAATAAAAATAATAATTATTTATTATTTATTTTTTTTTTATTTTTAATTTTATTTTAATTTTTTTGATTTTTATTTTTATTATTTATTTTTATTTTTCATTTTTTTATTTTTATTATTTATATATAGTATCTCACAAAAGTGAGTACACCCCTCACATTTTTGTAAATATTTTATTATATCTTTTCATGTGACAACACTGAAGAAATTACACTTTGCTACAATGTAAAGTAGTGAGTGTACAGCTTGTATAACAGTGTAAGCCATTAATGTCTAAACCGCTGGCAACAAAAGTGAGTACACCCTTAAGTGAAAATGTCCAAATTGGGCCCAAAGTGTCAATATTTTGTGTGGCCACCATTATTTTCCAGCACTGCCTTAACCCTCTTGGGCATGGAGTTCACCAGAGCTTCACAGGTTGCCACTGGAGTCCTCTTCCACTCCTCCATGAGGACATCACAGAGCTGGTGGATGTTAGAGACCTTGCACTCCTCCACCTTCCATTTGAGGATGCCCCACAGATACTGGTTTAGGGTTTAGGTCTGGAGACATGCTTGGCCAGTCCATCACCTTTACCCTCAGCTTCTTTAGCAAGGCAGTGGTCGTCTTGGAGGTGTGTTTGGGGTCGTTATGTTGGAATACTGCCCTGCGGCCCAGTCTCCGAAGAGAGGAGATCATGCTCTGCTTCAGTATGTCACAGTATATGTTGGCATTCATGGTTCCCTCAATGAACTGTAGCTCCCCAGTGCCACCAGCACTCATACAGCCCCAGACCATGACACTCCCACCACCATGCTTGACTGTAGGCAAGACACACTTGTCTTTGTACTCCTCACCTGGCCGCCGCCACGCACGCTTGACACCATCTGAACCAAATAAGTTTATCTTGGTCTCATCAGACCACAGTTCCAGTAATCCATGTCCTTAGTCTGCTTGTCTTCAGCAAACTGTTTGTGGGCTTTCTTGTGCATCATCTTTAGAAGAGGCTTCCTTTTAGGACGACAGCCATGCAGACCAATTTGATGCAGTGTGCGGCGTATGGTCTGAGCACTGACCGGCTGACCCCCCATCCCTTCAACCTCTGCAGCAATGCTGGCAGCACTCATACATCTATTTCCCAAAGACAATCTCCTCAATATATGTTACAGGTACTTAGATAGGTACCTATACAGTCCTGTTAGGTACTCCTGTTATAAAGGGACTTATATAGTCCTGTCAATTTACACAGCGCTTTACATATATGTATATATTGTACATTCACATTTTTATCCATTTAGCTGTCATGTATTGTTGTGAATGTATCCCTCTCCAAGGAAACCTCTGCAATCAGATGATTAAGCTCACACATCTCTACTGACACTGCCAGGACTTGTCACAGTCATGTGTTCTCATCCACAACACTACTGATTGTTGATGATTCCAAATGACTCAAAGCACAACATAGGACCCAGCCTGGGGGCGGGGCCCGGACCTGCCGTTCCTACACCCCTATTGGTTAGTGGAGACTCATCATCCAATAGACGCTGAGAACTGGTTTAGTCACGGAACCCACCCCCGACCCGCCTCCTGTATTGCTCTCTGGTAAATAGCCAAGTCGCGGAGGCGGCGGCCCTAACATTTAGCGGCTATTGGCTGGCTTCCTCTGAGGGGCGGGAATAGTGGTAGCTGATTGGTCGGCATTCTGTGGAGAATTCAGTTTGTATGTAGTAGTCGGTCGGAGGAGGATTACCCTTATCTGTGGTGTTCTGGTTGGTGCCATAAAAGGTGAGAGACCCCTGAGCTTTCCTGAGGCGGCCTTCTGTGAACATTCCATGTAAGGTGCCCCCCCGCTGTATGTTTAGTATGTGTTCCCTTGTATTAGTGTATGTTTGGGTGTTGTCCTGAGTGTGGTGGAATGTCCGGCCTGTGGGGAGATAAGAGTGAGGTGTGATAGAGCTGTGTGCGGGGTGGGTGTTGGTGTTCGGCCTGTGACGTCACGCTTGCTGGAACCTAGAACGTTCCAAGGTGATAACTGATTCCCCTTCCCCGGACATCGCTGTGTGCGATCAGTCATCGCAGCCTACTGACACGGTGATCTCCATACACTCAGCACTAGGATGTCTTGTTGTATCAGTTTACAGCCATCAGAGCCTGGCCGCCATGGAATCTCAGCCATTGCCCCCATTCATTGGAGGGAATTTTATCAAAACTGGAGCAGCTGGGCATAGCAACCAATCAGCTTCTGTCTTTCGTTTACAAAGCTTAACCAAACAAGGTAGGAGCTGATTGGTTACTGCGCACAGCTGCTCCAGTTTAGGTCCTCTGTATAGAGGACATGGTGACCCAGTTCTGATCAGACCTGGCAGGCTTACATCTATAGATCTTCACATGAAGGAGTGGAGTCTCACTGGATCGGGACTGCTGCCAGATTCCTGTTATGTTGGAGTATACAGGCAGTGCCCAGTTATATTTACAGTGATGGCTGGGGGATGATCCCATCCGCTACCATCACTGCGCTTAAATCTTCAATGCAAGTTCAAGCCTTGGGACCTTACACCTTTAATCTACCAGCATGTCTTTGACGTGTTGGAGGAAACTTGCACAGGGAGAACATACAATCTCTGGGCAGGTAGTGCCATGGCATTTGTACCGATGACCCTAGTGATGCCGGGCAAAAGTTAGCCACTGAATACCCTATTTTGATTTGAAATACTGCAACACCACACATAGGTTAAAATAAAATGGCTTTATTATTATTATTATTATTATTATTATTATTATTATTATTATTATTATTATTATTATACAGGATTTATATAGCGCCAACAGTTTGCGCAGCGCTTTACAACATGAGGGCAGACAGTACACTTACAATACAAATCAATACAGGAGGGATCAGAGGGCTTTGACTTTTATTACATTCTCCAGTGTGTGTCGTTTAATTAAAAAAATAAATAAAAAGGAAGTAAAGTTTTCCTGTTTGTACCTACAGGTAAGTCTTTAATAAGGCTTACCTGTATGTACTGTAACTATCTCCTAAACTTGCACCGTTTAGGAGATATTTACTATATATCGATATCATTGGCGAATGCGCTCTGAGGGTACTTTTCCACTGGGGCCGGTGTCCGTTAAAGTGCCACTGCTATTTTTAGCAGTGCTTTACTGTCGTCTTAGCTGCGCTTTTCGGTCGCTAGAAGCTGCACTTTTAACCCCCCTGCTAGCGACCCAAGAAAGGGTTAAAGGCCTGTGTTGCGGTGCTTCCGAAGTGCTTTATAGGCTCTTCAGAAGCGCTGCCCATTTCAATGGGCAGCGGCGGTGTAGGAGCGATGTATACAGCGCTCCTACACCGCATGAAATATGCTGCTCGCAGGACTATATTTTTCCCCGTCCCGCAAGCGCACCACCCCAGTGTGAAAGCACCTGTCTCAGTGGTGTGCGGGCGCCACTGCAGGGGCTTCGTTCTGAGGTATTTAATAATGAGCTAGTATGCTATGCACATTATGCCTTTTTTGTTTTGCAGGTTTTTTTGGGGAGCTTTACAACCTTTTTAACTACTAGGAGCTTGCGCTATAGCCGAAAGACGGCTGCAGCGTGGGCCTTAATTGCTGTGAGTGTGTCCATGGATGTCCTCCCGACCCTGCGATCACTGAGTCCGAGACTCGGCTGATCACAGATCTGAGTAAGGAGTCGATCCTGGCCCCTTACCACGTTATCAGCTGTCTGCCAATGACGGATGATCACGTGATGTAAACAGAAGCTCGGTAATCAGTATTTTTTTTTTTTTTCTCACGCTATCAGTGTGACAGGAAAAAAAAAGCCAATCATCGGCTTCTGTCAGAGGGACATTGGTCCCTAACTCAAAGCTGTGGCTGTGCCCACCAATGCCACCTATCAATGCCCACCAGTGCTGCCAATCAATGCCCATCATTGTCTAATAATCCGTGCCGATTAGTGCTGCCTTATCAGTGCAGCCTCATCACCGTACATCAATGAAAGAGGAAAATTGCCTGTTTTCAATATTTTATAACAAACTATGAAGCAGTTTTGTTTTTTTAATTATCGATCCCTTTTTGTTTTATTTAGCAAAAAATTCAAAACCCAGCAGCAATTAAATACCACCAAAAGAAAGCTCTATCTGTGTGGAAAAATAAAGATCGATGGATAAAACAAGTGTTGAGGGTGGAGTACACACGATCCAACGTAGCAGTGCTAAAGAAATCAAGCCTTCCCACAGGCCATATATAGGAAAAAGTACAAATGGGATTGCTGCACTTAAAGAGGAAGTAAACCCTGATGGATTTACTTCCTCTTTGTTTCCCTGCAAAGGTAACGCATAATGGACTACTATGCATCGCAGGAGCCAGCAATGTCACCGGAGTGACACAGGAGCCACCGATGTCCCCTGTAGCGCAAAGCGTCCATCTTCCTTCCGGGTATCGCTGCTCCGGCTCTGTGAGTGGCCGGAGCAGCGATGACGTCACTCCGGTGCTGGAGCTGTAAGTGACGCCTACATCATGTATCTTGTTCTGAAGAAGGGCGCCATCTGTACAGCCTGAAACTGTCATCCATTTGACACTGAATGGAACATGAATTGATGTCTGTCTTCAAATAAATTTTAAGTGCAGCTATATATTAAGGGAGATGTATCCTTTTTATTTACATTTTACATTCCGGTTGGGTATACAGAAAAAGATAAAGTGATCAGTATATAAATTGCAAATGCAATACAGATTTTCTATTCAACTTTTACAGCAAGTAATGACAACCGGTTTAGGTCTGTAGAACTGGTGTTTTTAGAATTCCACTCCTTTTCACGAGTTTACCCCACAGATACCCTCCAGGTATTTATGTTGGAACTGGATTGACCAAAAGTAGACAAAGTGAGGGGGATGGGTAAAGTGGGTGTGGTAGGGCAGCAGGGGCTATGTAAAAAAAGCTTTTGTTGACACATGGGGGTAAACTTTGGGACGCCTGCTAGTCGGGTACAATAGTAAAATCATCTTGATGACAGTCTGAGCAACACAGTCGGCAGTAAATGTGGTGTCCCTTTGCAATTAAATGTGAGTGGAAATTAAATGTATCCAGGTTGCCCAATTATTATAGAATCTATCCTCTTGGCAAATGTGTATGCACTGCTCAGCTTCCATGGTGGAATACAATTTTGCTATCCAATAATTGATCAAAGATATTCGCGTTTGCTTCCAATATGTATCGCATAGCGATCAAGGTGAACTTAGCCTTTAAATTTGCTGGCCTCCTGAAAATGCTTGTCATCGGCTCTTGCTTCAACATTACAGCAGTCACTGACCTGGAAGCATGCAACCACTGAAGTCAGAGTAACATCAGAATTCCTGCTCTGCATAAGTTGGTAGTTCAGAAAACGCAAAAACAATAGAATCAGATTGATGGTCTGCTTTGCATTTTTAGAAGGTGAAAACAACAATGGCATATTTTTCTGTTTTTGGGATCAATCTGGGCCAGTTTACACCAGGAATCTGCTGTGCAATTCACATGCAGTGCAGTGCGATTCCGTAAAATGTAGCGCTAAACCAACATATCACTACAAATTCGAACTTGTCCCCCCTTATGCTTTGTATCTCAAACACCAATATCAAACATAACTGAATAATATCTTTCTTGGAAAACATTTGTGTATCTCTCTTGTGTACCACTACAGTGCACACCACCACTCCTCCACACCTCATTGCTTCACTTTCACCAGATTTGCTCTCATCTAGCGGATATGACCTACCTGTAAATGTCGGGTCGTATATGGTTTGTGTTCCCTTTAAATGGGATTATTATACATTCCGTATCCCCAGCAGAAATCCTCTCCCAGCTGGACACCACCATACATGCTGCATAATAACCTCAGGAAATTCACAGTATTCCAGTGCTTCACCTTTTTAAATTGACCTACAGTATATCCAGTCCTTTCCCCTTTAACTCTCCACTCAGACACATGACAAAAAAAGGCTATGTAGTGTCTCACCTTTTAAACAGTTTATTTACACTCTCAACCATAACTCACATTTTATAGGTACATATTGCACCAACAATCACAAGCGTATGAATCTGTGCAGCTCTCCTGTCATTCACATGTATATATTTACTCATTCAGTGTTCTTCTTGGTACTCTGTGTGTGACGTCTGAATAATTCTCACCCTACGTGTTTCATCACAGGCTCACGTGACTTCATCAGAGAAACACAAGGGGGCACGAGATATATAATTTGTAGTGGTGTTTAGCGCTACACCTTTTGGTTGTTTTTATATTTGTTTTTTGTTAAGTGTTGGTGGGTGAAAGCTGCTATATGGTACTGAAGTGTTTGTTTTTTGCTCCACATTCTGGTGTGAATGGGCACTTAGTCTATAACTAACATTTCATAAAAAATTGTAGAACTTGGCAATGGCCAGCAATAACTCAGAGGGGTGCCTAAAAGTATCTTACACTTGTATTTTAAAGTTTTGTTTGCCAACCGCAATGGTATATAAAGTAAACTGTCTGTTTCTTTTCTCTTTTTAACTTGCAGTTTATTCCCTTTAAATACACTGAAGAGATCGGATCGCAAGTTTTTTCTTGAAACTACACTCTGTTTTAGACAAGGAATGTCAACAGCTATCTTGGTTACATTTGTAAGGCATGGAGGGTCACAGGTAAGAGGAGCCTTGCTGAAGTCCCGCATATTACAAGAGAACACTCGCGTAATATTGGCCTGCCACTGCTCCAGTGTCAGCCGAAGATCGTTCTCATCACGCTTTGACCCTGACAGTAGTGGGCGTCCTGCCACCTGGGACTCGTTTGGCATTTGGGACAATCGAATTGATGAACCTATTCAGCTTCCACCCAGCATTAAGTATGGCAAGCTCATTCCGCACATTAATTTATCCAAGGTTGGCTGTTCTACACAGCTAGGGAAGAGGAAGGAAAACGAGGACCAGTTCGACTATGCCAAATTAACTGATAATGTCTTGTATTTTGCTGTGTATGATGGGCATGGAGGGGCTGGAGCCGCAGATTTTTGTAACAGATTCATGACACAGTACATCAAGTAAGTTTGCATTTATTCGTTACGCTATTCAGTTAATGATGGAGTATTCATAATTTTGTTTGTCAATGTCGAACGTAGCTCAAGCTTATACTATGCATATTTTGCCAACAGGGAGTTCCTCCAACAGGAAGAAGATATGGAAAAAGTGCTGACAAAAGCTTTTCTAGACATAGATAAAGCATTTGCAAGACAGGCTCATCAATCTGTTGATGGTAAGTTCTCCATTTACATTGATCGAAAATCTACATTGGGCTCAGTGTAGGAAACTATGATCAGGTAGTGATGAGAGAAGGATATTACCATACGGTATAGTACTGGTAGAAATGTTAAGGAAGTTGTAAAAATCAATAATTGTGATACTTGCCAGTCATTCACTGATGGTTAATCCTTAAGGCCCCTTTCACACTGATGGACCGTTCAGATCCGCCTGTCCGTTTTGACGGCGGACCTGAACGGGCGATCCATGCTGGTCTATGGAGCGACGGATGTCAGCGGCCATATGTCCGCTGACATCCGACCCGGTTCGATCCGCCAAAAGCAGATGGATGGCCCTACGTCCGTCGCTATCGGATCGGGTGAGATCTGATAAAAACGGACATGCTGTCCGTTTTCATCCGATCTCTCCATAGAGATCAGCGGTGCTCGACAAGCCCCTCCCCACTCAGTGCACAGAGAGGGACCTGTCATCCGCCGGCTCAGCGGAGATCAACGGAGAGATCTCCCGCTGAGCCGGCGGACTCCGTGGAAGCGGATCTGCCTCATGTGAAAGGGGCCTAACTGTATATTAAACATGAGCACTAGCTAGATTTATCTGCGTTGAATATTGATTCCACATATGTTCCCTAATTTGTCATGGGTAATTATTTTTATTAGTGTCTTAAAATTATATATATATATATATATATATATAATTACAAGACTAGTGGGCCAGCCATGAGCTCTCAATAGTGATTAAAAGGATTGGTTAATTTGTATATCAATGTTTTGTATAATAGGTTAGTAAGTCTACAGTGTTATAGAAATCCATCAGATTCTGTTTTATGATAATATATGTTGATGTTATTGACCCAAATTAAGTAGCGCAAATATATACACTGAGGTGTGCTGAGGCCTGCTTTTAACATTGCAATTGGCTTTAACATGGCAGAATGCTTTTGTAAAGGTCTAACCTATGATTTACTACACGGTATGGAACCATAACGTATTATTCCTTCTCTGAGTGTGGCGATGCATCTAATGCTACCTGAATAATGATTAAGCGGCCATTGGAATTGATATGAGTATTTATGTATCCCTATGCCCACATTAAAAACATGAGATTTGAGCAAAATACAGTATGGGCTTATGCCATTCACATTATTCTAAACAAAACTGCCAGTGCTAGCTTTTTATTGTAAGACTTGATGATAACGAGAGAAAATGTTATAGTAATGCTATGGATTATTTTTAAATTTTTTTGTGTTTAAACTTTTTATGCTCTAAAATACATTGTACAATACATAATGGACCTCCATTATCAAATGTATTGATTATGGTCCTGAAGTAATAATGCTTACTAAGATCTGTGTCCATCATCCCTGTGGGCTCGACCACTTAATTACATAGGTTTGTTAGCTTTTAATGCGGTCTCTAAACCCCCATAGACATTTGCATAGCTGATATGCAAGCTAATACATGAGACTCCGCCAAGTTCAGATATTTCCAATACCCTGTTCAACTATAGTTGAATTGGCTGGGTAGAAATTTGTCTAATCTTCTTCCATTGGTCTCTGTCTTAGAATTGTAAAGGAAACGTGTGTGTCCATTGGTTGTCAAATTGGCCACCTTTTGTGTAAGCTGCTGGGGTTCATTTTGCCAATTTTTTTCATTTGTTTAAATACTTGCACTATATTATACTAGATGCTGTATATAGAAAGGTAACAAGTATTGCTTGTCTGTTCCAAATGCTGTGGAAGCAAGCTATTCATAGTATAGGCAGCCATTCTGTGAGCTGGAATTCATCCTATCGGCTTACTTGGGACTCGTAAAGACCATTTAAGTGCGTATTCCTATTACATTGGAAGTCTGCAGTTTATGGCCTCCCCATTTGTGCAAAAAAATTTTGATTATCGTGTCTCCCCATATAATGGGCATGTTTCCCTTTCACACTGAGGCGGTTTTCAGGTGTTTTAGCGCTAAAAATAGTGCCTGAAAACTGCCTCCCCATTAATTTTTAGTGTGACTTTTCACACTGGGGTAGTGCGCTTGCGGGAGGTTAGGAAAACACCTGCAAGCAGCCTGTTTGGGAGCGCTGTATACAGCACTCCCAAAACGCCCTGTTTATTGAAATTAATGGCCAGCGACTTCGGAAGTGCCGCAACACAGGCACTTTTAACCCCTTCGGCCGCTAGCGGGGGTTAGAAGCGCCCTGCTAGTGGCTGAACAACGCCGCTTAAACAGCGCTAAAGCAAGCGGCACTTTAGCCCACACACATGGGTGGTCCCAGTGTGAAAGGGTTCTAACTGCTTATTTTGCTCCAATTTAAATTCTTTATGCTTGCTTTTTCATGTGGTGTTAGAAAGTCCACTGGTATACATATAGAGCACACTCATTTATGTATCAATTTTATTTCTAGAAAATAAGAGGACTTGCACATTAGTGATGATGACCACAGTTCACTTGTCAGTTCAGTGTATTTTAGAGCTTATTAATTCTGTTTATGTAGATAATTGACCTATTGCATAGTCTCTTATTAAACAATGCCATTCTATCTTGTATATATTTTTAAAAATAAATGAAATGCTCGGCTTGCAACACTAAGGAGACCTAAAAGGCTGCAAATAAAAATGGTAATTTTTTTTTATACAGTTGAAATCAGGATGACTTTAACAAAAAACTGTTATCACCTAAGTGAAAATGGCACTAAATATATAGGGTATTTAATCTACACACTTTGCATGGTTAGAAGATTTGAAGGGGGTTTGCCTGGCTAAATCTAAAATCTGACAGATGCTTCTCCTTGTAATTAAAAATACCAAGTTTTATTGGGAGGAGAGGGAGAGCGATTCTTTGTCCTCAATGGCGATTCCTCTCGTCCCATTACCTCTCCAGTGGAGACCCAGACTGTGTAATTAAACTCCCAATTTTTCTCAATATGTTTAAATAGAAATACCAAAGTAGTCGAGCCCTTGCTGACCTCTGTAGCTGCAGGTACTGTGGAGCAATTCCTCCTCCAATTTACAGCAGAAGCTTTGAAATTGTGGAGGTTGCAGCTCTGTTACAAACTCCCTTTCTCAGCAATGGCCAGGCCATCTTTCCAGGCTTCTAAACTATGAACATAAAGCAGTTACTCTGGGTGAGGTGATGCGAGAATACAAATGCAGAGCTTCTGTTGTGAGTTTTGAGGATAAAATTGTCCCACAGTGCCTTTTAGCAGGAACAGTCAGAACTGTTTTTTTAAAAGCAAATTTACTGTTCGATAATTTGCAAATTCTTGAATGGCTATAGGCTCCCTATAAAACCTCTTATCTTTCAGTTGTTATACTGTTTTTGGGATGTGCGGTCTAAATACCAGGTTATTTGAACAAAAGATGGGAGGGTAGCACTTTGATTTACTCTGGGAGTCCCCTTGGAATGACACATCAAGTGATCAAGCTATAGCTTTGTTTACTTCTACGTTTTCTTTCCATTTATGCAATGCATTGTTTCTTGCAGCTTTTTTCCTCCTCTTGGTGTTGCAGTCCTGTTTTTGTTTGATAACCCCCCTGGGTGAATTTCCTATTTGCCTCTGTGCGTGTTATTTATGGCAGAGACTGCAGGTGGTGAGCAGCTCTAGGCTTGGAGGCCCCGGACGTTATAATGCTGGGCTTCAGTGGAAGGGGAAATCTCCCATATTTTGTCCCAGGTGAAGGAGTCCAGCGGTTCCTAGCCTGGACTACAGGAAGGTCCCAACATCCACTTTGTCACATTAGTTGAGATGAGCATGACGTAAAATAAAAATGTCCAGTGAGTGTTAAGATAAATCTTGAAAGATCTCAGTTTTTTTTTGTTTTTTTTTGTTTTTATAGTGCTGTTGAAAGGACAGAATATTTTAAATTGTGTATAGCTACAATTGCCTTCTGCAAGACACCAAATTAGGCACACTTGACACATTTGATCACTTCCATAATGAAGCACTTCTAGATTTTGGAACAATATAAACTGAATCCCTTATTCTGTTGTGATTTGTATGGCAGGTTGTTGTGTAAAGCTAGGTAATATCTAAAGACTACACCATAGATTTAATATGGTAATAAGTGGAGGCGTGAATTAGTTTACTTTACCTGCCAATGATTTGCATGCACTGTTGTGAAACCGGTGAAATAGTTTTATTGGTTGCACATTATCATTGGTCTTGGTAGAGACTTCACGAAGCTTTGTGAATAAGCCTTCATAATGGCAAACTACCAAAAAAGTCAGTTTTTTTGGCTGCTTGTGTGTCTAACAATTCGAATATCTACAAAGGCAAAGGGCATTTTAAAGTTGAATTAAACTTGTACAAGAAACTGTTCCAAAATCTAGGAATGAACCATCAGCATTGTAAAATTAGCCAGCTTTAGTTTCTTCTTTTTTTTTTTTTTATCTTAAGCTAATACTTTATTTTTATATTAAAGCAGGTGTTGTGTGTTTTTAACCTGGAATGTAAATTTAGCCTCTACAAACATCACCCTATGGAGTTTGGTTGTAATAGAACAAATACCTGAGCAGCTATTTATCCATCATGCCTGCTGCTGAAGGTGATCTGACAGCGAGAGTGGTCTAAATGTAATGCTATTTTTCTTTTATACATTGTACATTTTATTTTATTTTTAACCAGTTTTAAACTAGTTTTTGGACTGGTTTGACCAAAGAAGCCTTCATTCGTTACCGTATTTCTGATGTAAGAATGATGCAAATGTGTCTTGTGTCAATTACGGGAAATTCTAACTTTGTTTTTCCCTACTTGCTGTTTTGTAAATGAGTACCTTCCCTACAAAATCAGCTACTCCTAATATTTACTAAAGTCTTCCATTACTAGTTCTTCACTATGTATGCTAATCTCTCCTATGTGTTCTGTAGTTAGGAGAGATGTTCTATGACTCTAGTGCCCAGTGAGCTTGGTTACTTTTTATATTTTTTATAGTTCTTTCTTCAGAGCAATTGGCTGACTTTTAAAGAAGTAAACCTTCTTTTACTGACTTTTATCTAATATGTAAGCCTTTAATCCAGGCTTACCTATAGGTAGTGTAAATATCTCCTAAAGGTTTAGGAGATATTTACATTGCATGCAGCCAGTGACTTTACTGGGGCATGTGCTCCTGAAGGAACAGCCACCAGTGCCATTGCTTCCGAGCCCTGTGCCATGAACGGTGGCTCTGGCCAGTCAGAGCCGGAGCTCGCAAATCCTGGAAGCAAGACTGGTGAAGATGGAAGTGGCTTGTCTTCTATCCTTAGCCCCTGGCGGTCCCTAAAACTACAGGGTCTGTTTAACTAACTAGAGCCTTCAGAAACCCTTTATTTAATATGACAAATGCTGGAAATGTATAAACAGCAGATATTTCTATCTCTGCTCCTTTTTCATTTACCCTGCATCAAACTGTCCATCCAGAACTAAAGGTTCATAACCCACAGTAGCTATTGTACAAATAGACAAAACAGCCTTTTATACATGGTTACCAATATAACCATATAACCATACTGGGGGTCCTAGTAAATAGGCTCAACAATGGCATACAATGCCAAGCTGCTGCTAACAAAGCAAACAGAATATTGGCATGCATTAAAAAGGGGAAAAACTCCAGAGTTAAATAAATTCTCCTACCGCTACAAGACTCTGGTCTGGCTGCACCTAGAGTATGCTGTCCAGTTCTGGGCACCAGTCCTCAGGAAGGTTGTACTGGAAATGCTAATAAAGGGTCTGGACGATATTAGTTATGAGGAAAGGTTGCGAGCACTGAACTTATTTTCTCTGAAAAAGAGATGCTTGAGATGGGATATGATTTCAATTTACAAATACCATACTGGTGACCCCACAATAGGGATAAAACATTTTTGCGGAGGGCGTTTAACAAGACTCGTCGCTACTCATTTAAAATGAGTCTTGTTGAATTAGTTGCACCAATTAAATCAATAAGGAAATATTAGAAGCTGAGAATTGTTGTGATTGTATGTTAAAATGCGCGTGGAATTTCCCCTCGTGTAATTACAAATTTGACCTATTTTTGACTTCACAGTAATAACACCTGCTTTAATGTATAACGGTAAAGCAACAATGTTTAAATCATTAGCCATCTATAATATTCTCATTTATATGACATGGCACAATACATAGTCACTGTCTCCACGCAGATTCTGTATGGTGAAGACAATCTGTTATAAACCTATGCCTTGGTTTGACGGGGGGGTTCACTGTTAACATGAAGCGGGGATATGCAATTAGCAGTGGCTGTGAGTCTTGCTATGCCTCATGGGACTTGTAGTTCTGCAACAGCTGGAGGTCCGCTAATTGCATATTCCTGACATAAAGGATTTTTATTTTTTACATGTCAAAATCAATGGTTCCCTATGAGCCCATTGATTTGAATAGAAGTTGGATCAAGATGATCTGACTTGCGGTGCGACTTGTACTCTGAGGATCTCGAAGAGGAACCCCTTCAGTCTGTTATGGATTTAAGGGGAACCACCATGGCAAACGCCCCCCCCCAAATCCATACCAGACCCTTATCCGAGAATGCAACCTAACCCCCCAACCTAGTGGGTGCTTTTGTGCAGGGGGGCGCACCCCAAAGCACCTTATCCCATGATCCTCTTCAAGATTGTGAGCGCACAAGTCGCATCATCATGATTCAACTTCTGGTGCACTTCTATTTAAATCAATTGGCTCTCATGGTGAACCCTCTCCAAAACTAAAAAAAAAACGAATTTTGGATATAGATGCACAGTAAAACTTAAGTGGGTTACACACTATAAAAAAAAATCGGCTGGACCGCTTTCGTCAAACAATCTTTGTACGATTTTCGGATAGTGTGTAACATTTATTTATTTTATCGTACGGGAACAGAACGATTTACATTTTTAATGATCAGGAAAAAAAAACTGAAAAGGGATACTGTGCATGATCAGAAACAAACGACAAAAGCCATTTTCGTTCATTGGTTCTGATTTGCTGTGAGACAACGAGGAAAATTGGACAATTGTTCATCCGAAGTTTACTGGAAGTTTAACCTTTTTAGAGATATAGTTGAAATGTGTACTACATGGGGTTAACTTTCTAAAGGTAAATAGACAGTTAACTTTGCAAGGAAATTTTCCACAGAGCTCAGTGAATGAGAAGCTTTGCTTACTCCTATCATCCACTCATGTGCAAGGAATAATGCCCCTTTTACTTTTTATTTTCTTTCCTTGCATATGATTGGACATGTGTATATATTGAAATTTCACTAAGATCTGGGACAAAATTCTCTTGCAAAGTGAACAGCCTATTTGCCATTAGTAAATATTTTATTTATATTTTTATTTTCAAATTTTGACATTTTCTAAGATTTTATCAGTTCCTGTATAATATTGAATTGCATTACATGAACCATATTTTATATTTATAATGCATGTATTGTGCCATGTTTTATTCAGCATGTGGATTTGTACATTTTCTACTAACGCATAAAGTTAGGAATGCAAAATCATGATTTATTATTGGCATTGTGCTTTTTAATTTGCCATCCAATTTTGCTGTTGTAATAATGCTTCTGTTTATGGTATTTTAGCAACTCTCTTGAACTGTGGGACCACTGCAACAGTGGCTTTATTGCGTGATGGCATTGAGCTAGTTGTGGCCAGTGTTGGTGATAGCCGAGCTTTGTTGTGTCGGAAGGGAAAACCACTGAAGCTCACAATTGATCACACACCTGAAAGGAAGGAGGAAAAACAAAGGTAGAGTATTCAATTTTCCTTTTTTGAAATCTCAATATATTGTGCAGTGCTTTAAGACCTCTTTTACTCTTATTCTAAATACACACATACAGTTTTTTTCTTTAGCACATCCTGAGACCACACTACCAAAAGTTCATTGAACTGATACCTTTATACCTTTGCTCAGTAATTAATTTATTAAAGTGGACCTTTATTCAGGTGTAACTTGGATATAGTATTCTGACTTGAATGGATAAATTGGAGTAGTGAAGGAGCTGAAATACATTGCTTTTCAAGAGAACATTCAGCTGTAGGTTCCTTCTGCGCTTGTCACATGTAATAAGTGTAATATTAGCCAGCCACATCTTGTTCTTTCCATTCAAACTAAATCGCCTGAGCCAGTCGGCAGGCTTTAAAATTTGGCCTGCTTTAAAGGTTTTCTTTAAAAATGAAGTCAGCAGTTGCACATACTGTAGCTGCTGACTTTTAATATTAGGACACTTGCCTGTCCTGGAACCCATTGATATTTTAATCAGCTGTTGGTTGCTACCACCATTGCTATTAAGGAAACATGGCCGTGAAGCCTTGCAGCTTCACAGCCGGGTCCCTACTGTGCATGCGCAAAGCGTGCTGCGCTCTTACTGGCCCGGCAGCAGGGGGAGGACTAGGGTGAAAGGGGGCCAAACTTGTGACGTGCCGCAGCAAGGTCCGACCAGGTAGAAGGGCCCCCCCCCCCCCCCCCCCCCAAAGGTACCAAATGTGACCAAGAAACTGCTGATCAAAGAAATCCAATACAGATAACTTGGGGGGGAAAAGGGCAGTAGGGGCCCTTTTGTGCAATAAGCATAGAAAAGCGAAACTGGCAGTGGTAGTAAAAATTAAATGTTCAAGCGCCCTTCCTTCCATCTATCCTGCATAGCCTGTACTTACTATTTTTATTCTGGTCTGGTTCAGTCACCTGATTTTTGTAGCTGCAGCTCCCCTGTGTAAGACTGTCCATAAAATGATTTCCTCTCTCCACCCCCTTTGATTTAAAAAAAAAAAAAAATGGAATGGAAGCAAGGCCCAGTCCCTCCATCCACACATTTTAGGTGGCTGGGGGGAATCCTACCCCCTGAGGTTTTGTATTTATAAAGAGGGGACTGTTGGAATACACTGATTAGTGCTGGCAGCTATAGCCAGCGGTTCTGATTGAGTGGGGAAAATTGGACAGGCTGATTGTACAGAAGTCGATCAGTAGAGCTGTTTCTGTACAACCAGCCCACCCATGCATGGATTTGAAATTCATTAGTTCCCTACTGAACCAACCAAATTTCGGTCGGTGTATGGCTGGCTTAAGGAGCCCTTCACAGTTAATTGGCTATAAATCCCAGGAGCTGTGACGTCACCCAATGGCTTCTCCATTGTTGGCGCTATCTCTCCTCTCCTGCAGCAGCAGCTCCCTGACACTGGGATGCTATAGCTGCTGGATCATGACTAGACCAGATTTAAAATGGTTAAAGCAGAATTCCGGGATTTTCAAAAAATACCCAATTAGTACAACACCCCACACAAAACATTAAACGGTTATTACATTTGTGAAATTCCTTACCATTGAAGGGAAAACTCTAATTGATTTTTCAGGAAGCCGGCTTTCTAATTCAAAAAATGCATCATCTATTCTGCCAGGGAGGATCTGTTCGAACAGTGATTGCATCAAATCCTCTTCTCGCCCATTAATCTTTGGGATTGGAGTGAATGTGGGAGGTACACTAGGCCTGTACATGTAAATGTGAACTCTCCCACTTCAACATAAATTACACCCCTCATTCTCCAGCCAGCCATACTACTCAGTGACACACAGTATGATAGGTTACATACAGCTTTATAAATGCAAAGCATGTCTGTTCTCTTCCCTCCAGACACAGCAGGAGATAAAGATATTGCCCTTAGTTGCTTTATGTAATAGTTACTGAACTGTACGCACTGTACTCTGCTGTAATTCAGTATTAGAAATATTCCGCCTTCTGCAGCTTTGATATCTTTCTAACGGCAATCGGTGACCTACCAGTGCGGCTTGTCAGTGACCTACCAGTGCAGAGCGGGATCGTTCTCAGAAATCATCTGGATGACACAGCAGGGATCTCAGGCTATGACAGGTATTGTATGTGAAATACTGATCGTTGTAATGTCCCGCCGGCATTGGCACAGTGCACCGTCAATCGCATGTTCCAGTCGGCGATATGTTACGGCTATCTCCTTTTTCTCATAGAATACCTGTGACAGCCTGAGATCCCCCGCTGTGTCTGGATTATTTTGGATAGCCATCCTGCTCTGTACGGGGAGATGGGGGGGTGGGGGGGAGGGGAGAGGACACCTCCCATGGGGCAGCACAGACGGGCTCCGCCCACTACATTTCTATTGCCTCCCTGCTCGCTCTACAGAACTACTGGTGGGAAGTGCCAAGACCACTGGCTGAGGATACATGAGGAATAGCAGCCAACAGGAAACCACAGGGCAATAACTGTTTTTCAGCAACATCAGCAGGCTACTACAGAGGAACTACAGAGCTCAGAAGAACATGGATAGCTTGGTTGCTGAAGGTAGATTAGCAACAAGGACATTCTGCTTTTAAGTACACAGATCTCTTTATGTAGGGTATGCAGCATAGGTAGGAGGAGGGAAAGGGTTTTTTTAAGAATAGTAAGCCTTGCCTTCCACTTTAAGAATTTATGAATTTAAGGGATGCTATCTTATACTACTTTTGCTTGAATGTGAAAAGCCTGAGGCTGGACTGTCATCTGACACCAACAGCATATAAAACAGCTCAGTTTGAATATTTCATATTGATTTGATTATGAGGCCAGAGAGATTGCTGAGATCGTTATACCTACAAACCATTAGACCCATTATACATATACCCAGTGAAGTGACTGACCTCAGGTGATGCACAGATGAAACGCTACATAAATTGTACCTGTTTATCTGCAGTCTTTTCTCTACAGCTTGTCTGAGCTGTCAGGAAAGAGTGAAGAAAGCTGAAATTACACTCTGCAGAGCTCAGTAAGAGCTCTGGGAGCTGATAGGAGGGAAGGGACACACCCCCTTCACACAGGAACAGAGCTGATGCTGTCAATCGCCTGGAGATTCCTCCCCATCACTATTTTTTTTTTATCCCCTTGATGTCAGGAAAACCTTTTTAGAAGTGATTCATGCTGATGGCAAATGAACAAAACGGCAGACAGAAATTACATTTTGTTTTTAATTTAAATAAGTACACTTTATAGATATGCTTTATTCAAATTTCATGTCTGAGGTTTACAACCACCTTAAGGGTCCATGCACACTGGCTTAAAAATCGCTGCTTCTACAGGAGTTTTATTTTTATTTTATTTTTTTTGCCTGTAGAAGCAGCTTAAAAAGCTGAAAAATCTGTAAGGTGAACTTACACAGGATTCCTCCTCCCCCACTGACCTGGCGCATGCACATTAGAACATTTAGAGGCAAGAAAAAAACTTTTATTGATTGGAGCTTTCTGGCAGAAAAATGCTAAACACTCCTAGGCTCTCCTAAACCCCTGTCAATAGAACTGGCTTTTTACATTTTTTTTTAAAGCCCAGTGTGCATGGACTTCTAAGGACCCTTTCGGAGTGTGGTCTTCAAGCTTTTATTCAAGCTATGCAAGGGATTTGCAATGGAAGGGTTTTGGCAAATTGGCCTTAAACATTGAACATATACACTACTGTATATTCATGTTCTTCCATAAAGACTGGCAGATTTGACCGCTTCAAATCTCCCACCTATGTGAAGGGCTACCTACTCACAATATGAATTTATGTTTAAAAAAAAAAAAAACTGTTAGGAGGGTATGTTGTAATAAGTCTTTATTTTTATTTTTTTCACAGGATTCGAGACTGTGGTGGCTTTGTTGCTTGGAATAGTTTGGGACAACCCCATGTAAATGGCAGACTTGCAATGACTAGAAGCATTGGAGATTTGGATCTCAAGTCAACAGGAGTAATAGCAGAGCCTGAAACTAAAAGAGTGCAGGTGAGAAATTGGCCCAAGTTGTCTTACCCAGTATTTCTCCACTTGTAACATTTTTAAGAGCAGCATAAATTGATGGCGATACATTGGTACCATTAATAATAATTTCACTACTCTGTAAACTCTCGATTCTTAGAATGTGCTCTGAGCATGTGATGCAAAGCAACTCGGCATTAAAAAGAATGGTGCAGTAATTTTTATAGCTATCAAATTCCAGGTCGAAGTGGCTCCAAAGTGACTGCATAGTTACTTTCCTGCAGGAGCTAATCGCTGCCTTTTTGACCTTGCCACTTAGATTAAGTAATAAACATATTATCAGCAGTTTACTGTAGAAGTAGTTTTCTTACTTCAGCCCCGGACCATTTGGCTGGCCAAAGACAAGAGCGTTTTTTGCAATTCGGCACTGCGTCGCTTTAACTGACAATTGCGCGGTCGTGTGACGTGGCTCCCAAACAAAATTTACTTTTTTTTTTTTTTTTTTTCCCCCGCAAATGGAGCCTTCTTTTGGTGGTATTTGATCACCTCTGCGGTTTTTTATTTTTTGTGCTATAAACAAAGAGCAACAATTTTGAAGAAAAAACATTCTTTTTTTTTTTTTTTACTTTTTGCTATAATAAATATCCCCAAAAAATATATAAAACCTTTTTTTTCCCCTCAGTTTAGGCCGATAGGCATTCTACATATTATTGGTAAAAAAAAAAATCGCAATTGGCGCAACAGTTAAAGCGTCTACAAAATGGGTTTTATGGCTTTTTTTTTTTTTTATTTTTTTTTTATACTTATGTATATATATCGTAACTGTGACATGGCGGACAGATCGGACACTTTTGGGACCATTCACATTTATACAGCGATTAAAAATACACTGATTACTGTGTAAATGTGACTGGCAGTGAAGGGGTTAAGTGTGTCCTTGGGGTGTGCCCTAATTGTAGGGGGATGGGCTATGTGTGACACGACACTGATCACCGATCACGGGGAGCTGTGATTAGTGTTCTGTCACTAGGAAGAATGGGAAAATGCTTGTTTACATCAGCATTTCCCCATTCTACCTCTCTGTGAGACTATCGCGGGTATCCCTGCGGACATCGAGTCCCTTCTACCGACGTATTTTGGCGTGAGCCGGTCGGCAAGGGGTAAAAAAGCCATACTTTCAGAATAGGCAGCCTTCTCTGCTGATATATAGAGGTTGCCTTTTTTTTTTTTTTTTTTAACTTTTCCTTGACCAGTGAAAATCGTAAAAAAAAAAACAGCCAATGCCCCCTGCATTCTCTGTAATCTGTATACTAAGGGTGGACATGTAAGCTGCCATGGATGAGGGAATGGGGAATTATTATTGTATTCAAAAATCCTTTGCATTTCATGTTTTTGTGTACTTTTTGGGAAGATGCTGACCTCTACTGGTAGATTTAGTAAAGCGCTGCCTTATTACTGCAGAAATAGGATTTGCTGGCTGATGTAATATAACCTAGTACATACACAAGGCGAACCACATCTAGTTGCAGTTTAAAACTACAATTTTCAAAATTAAATCTGAAAACCTTTGATAAATATAAACTTTTTTATTTTTTTTTTATTTTTTTCTGCTCGGTATTGCCTTATTAGAATAAAATCCCATGATTTTCCTTTTTTTTTTTTTCGCCCCCTTGGACATCTTTAATTTAAAAAAAATAAGTTTGCTCATTATTTGTTACATTTTTGTTTCCAGACTTTGGACTTTCTATTAGTACGCCACATGTGTACATGCAGTTCATTTTGCACAATGTACTACTAAAATGTGTAAATATAAAACAGACTTTAACAGTGTGTGTTTTTTCCATTTTCTAGCTGCATCATGCTGATGATGGCTTTTTAGTATTAACTACAGATGGCATTAACTTCATTGTTAACAGCCAAGAGATCTGTGACATAATCAATCAGTGCCATGATCCTGCCGAAGCAGCACAAGTCCTTACTGAACAGGTAAGTGTTGCATAGCCTTATGGGATATAATACTACATGCAGTGTAGCAACATCTGTGCAAGCCTCAGTCTCCCCCACTGCTTTGCTGCTCAAATTGATTACCATAAATCTAAAACCCTGTAAAGAGTAACTAAAAAGCAGACTGAAACTGGCCAGTGTTTTCTAACCTGAATTTTATGAATAGCCAAGTGCCATTAGAACTGCTGGCACAGTTTGACCTAAATAGCACTGCGGGAACTTTAAAATGTCACTATTAAAATTTTCTGTTGACATGATATAGCTTGGGGTGCTAAAATGGTTGGCTAACTAGAAATTGCCCTCCTTTACCATAAACTATCTATTTGGACCGCAATGCTAACAGCAAAAATCCCACACAAACCCCCCTTTCAGAAAAGTGCATCTTTACATTTTATACCTGTCCCTACTAATTGGGAGTATGTTAGTATTGTTCATCCAGCCTGGAGATTGATAATGTCACTTCCTGTCCAGGTATGTAGAACTTGTACTGTTGGACAGTGAGGAACACTAGCCACCCAAATTGTTTTGGCACATTTACATCGTTTCCACTAGGGTTGTCCCGATACTAGTATCGGTACTGATACCAAGCATTTGCCCGAGTAAATGTAAATGCTCCAATGCCTGGGGAGTTACAAGCACCGATCATCCTGTTTCAATAAAGCCTGACAGACGTTTCGTCGGTTCCCCTCCCCCTTTTTCAACTGCTTTAGTGAAATTTACACAGCGGTGATCATTGCTTGTAACTGTCCCCAAAGTGCACCGATCACCGATGACTGTCCCTGTATCCTCCTCCAGTCCCCCTCTGTTCTGCTGCTGTCCCCCCCTCAATCTTTCAGGATGGCGAGCCGAGGTAGGAGCCAGTAAATCTGGCTCCTTCCTTTTCCGAATGAAGTCAGTGATAACTGACTCTGTCCATTCACATAACTGAAACATCGTAACATGTGTTTACGATGCTTCAGTTTATGACTGGAGAGGAGCTTCTGTCTCCTCTCCATTCATTTTCAGTGCAGCTGAGGCTGCTGAGAAGGGGACTGGGAAACATGTCCTCAGTCCCTTTCCCTGTCTCAAAGGGGACATGTCAGGGGTCTGTTAAGACCCCCTGATATCTTACCAAAGCCCCCCAACAGGGCTAATAATAAAAAAAAATATTGCAATAATAAGAAATTGTAAAAAATAAAATAAACACACTGTCACATGACATTAAAAAAAAGTATCGATACTTGAACTCTGTCTTAAAGTGGTATCGTAAGTATTACCCTTGCTTGCAGTTGAGTTTGGGTTATCTAAACAAAATATCAAACATTTTGTGGCTACAGTTTCAATAACAAATAATTTTGTAGGGATCATTTGTCATCCCCTGTCCAGTGGGTTAAACTGACCATAGTAAGTAGATAAGAGCAGAGATTTATTTTCAGCTTTCGGCTATTACACAACTTTTGACAGCCGACTACGACTTTTCGTACAAAAAAGGACAAACTTTTTTTTTATTTATTTATTTTTTCTCATATGGGAACAGAACGAACCATTTTTTTTTTTTTTTTTTAATGTTTGTTTTCATACAAGAAAAATCAAAATGGAGACTGCGCATGATCAGAAACAACAAACAAGGCCTTTGTCGTACGAGAATTTTTGGATGAATTCTCATTCATCGGTTCCGATTTGCTATGAAACGAGGAAAATCAGATGATCGTTTTGCCCAATTTTTCTTAGTGTGTACCCCACTTAAGGCAGGCCATGCATGATTCTTTCATTCAATCAGTGGGTTGAACAAAATAAAATGAATCGTAACCCTCCGGTTGAGCTATTGTATTCTGATTGGGGGGGCGGCTGTCAGAATATGCTCATCAGCACTGCCAGCTATAGCTGGTGGCACTAATCGAGCAAAATAAAATTACAACAGGCTTATTGTACAGATGGCAATCAAGAGATTGACTTCTGTACAACCAGCCTGCTTTATAGATTGATCACAATATGGCTGGTTCAGCCAAAATTTTCAATCTATGGCTGGCTTTAGAAGTAGTGGGCCAGTGGTGTGAAGTCTCGGTTGGGGGTATTAACTTTTTCAGATCTTAGCTCAGGGGACCCATAACCCCCTGACTCAAGCTAAAGCGTTTGATAGAACACTAAACCTGTGTAAATTTTAAAATTGCGTAAACTGTTAAATATCTTTAATTTTTAAAGTTAATTATTCAGGATTTTTGCATAAATTCAACTGGTTCTTCATAAGCTGTGTTTATAAGAGACTTCAACATTTTGAAAATACAAGCTTTTCTTTTACAATACTTGCAAAACTTTCTGTTCAATTATTTTTTTGTGTACAGTTTATGTAATACGAAGTTGGCATTTCTGATGAGGGCATTGTTCTGCATCTTGTACTTTTGAAACTAAACTGTAACACGTTATGATCCTTTTATTTATGGTATTGTTTCAGGCTATCCAGTATGGGGCAGACGACAACAGCACAGCCATCGTTGTCCCCTTTGGTGCCTGGGGAAAGCACAAGAACTCTGAAGTCAGTTTTTCATTCAGTCGTGGCTTTGCATCAAGTGGAAGATGGGCGTAATCATGCCCCCCTGTGTTTATATACACACAGCACAAAATGTCCAACCTTCACTCTATACCAAGCAGTCTTTTCTTCATACGAGCCAGCCTTTCTAGTTCTGTATTTTGAACTGGAAGAAGGCTGGGCAATACAATGCTACACATAATTACACTAATATACAAAATAGGTAATGTGATTGCTAGACTGCGCTCCACAAATTTGAAAGGGAATATAACTTTGCATTGTTCACAAACTTTCTGGCCTTCAGGGCTCAAATACACTATATTACAATGGGCCACTTGCATTGCAGTAAGGAACATTGCCATGGGCTGCACTGCATACATTTTCCATGAGCTGCACTGCATTTGTTAAGGATACCATTCAACTGACTTGAATGGGATCACAGAAGGCTGCTCATCCAAATCTCAGCATGCCACACCGCTTTTTGCGTTTTTTTTTTTTTTTTTTTATCTAGTGTTTTTTGCCTATGTTGCGAGAATGCAGGATAATCTGGTGGGATGTGTGAGCAAGCCCTTATGCTGGTTATGCACACATGATGATTTTCAACCATTTTGAACCAGTTTGAACCAGTTTTTGATTACAGAAATAACCAAATAGGAAAGACAACCTACCACTAAAAGGTTCTGGTAATTTCTTAGTATCAGCAGAAACTAGTAGATTGTCTTCAGATGTGTTCAGTTGTCTGGCTGAAATGGCTTAAAATGGTGTGTATGGCCAGCATTAGTGTCATGAACAATGTAAGAGGGCACTTTATTGCTCATTTTGCACTGCAATACACTTTATGCTGGCTATTTGTCTGTTACACTCTGAATTTGTGGTGTTAGTATTATTTATAACTTTGGGCTCTATTACACCACTTTTAACTCCTTTTGTACTTTATGAAGGTTGGTATTGGGCATTTTTTGCAATCCCTTCAAATGCCCATTTTTTTCTAAAATGTGAACATGAGTTGGACAGACAGGTTTTTCTTTTATTTATTTTTTTTAGTTTGCATTTCTTTGCTATTAATGTAATCTAAGTATTTTTATATTGTGAGAAGAACCAGCTGTGTGACGGATTATGGTTGTGTTCAACTGTCCCAAGACCAAAATCAGGTGTTGGTACCATGTGGTATTCTTTTTGCAAAGGTTGCTTCGGTGTTCATTTGCGTGAACTCTTCAGAATGTGTGTTAGCTGACTACATTTAGAGCTGCTAAAATCTGTTTTTCCAACCTGTGGTATGTGCGCTATTTATTGGCTGGCAAATACTTGCAGGTTTACAGGAGTACTTTACATAAATGAGTGTCTGCAACTTTTTTTTTTTTTTTTTTTTTTCAGGGGTACCTGATACATTTTGTGGTTATGATACAGAAATATCTAGTGACAGGGTCTTTGCACACTGGCTGTCCAAAAAAGTTCGCCTGTCAGTTTTTCAGGCAGACCTTGCAGTCTCCCATATGGAGCGGTGGATGTCAGCCGGCGTCCTGCCCGTTGACATCTCCCGCTATCTGATACGATCCTGTCTGCAAAATCCAGACGGATGGTGGTCCTATTTTCCATCTGTCCGGCGGATTGGATGAAAACAGACAGGCGGTCTGTTTTCAATCTAATTTTCCCATAGAGGAGAGTGCGACTGTGTCCGCTCTGCACAGTGGAGTGGACAGGACCTGTCATCTGCCTGCTCAGTGGTGATCAGCAGAGCAATCTCCCGAGTAAGCAGAATCTGTTACAGGGAGGTGTCCATGTGAAAGGGGCCAAACACTGCAAGATTGTGCTCAATACATTGATCCCCAACCAATGGCTGAGAGCTTGTCATGATGTTGCTTGTGACAGTCGTTCAACTTGAAAATATGAATGGAGTGTTATGGAAGCAACTCTTCACCAATAATTGGATAGGGGTGACATTATGACAGTTTTACCTGTACTTTGCACAAATAGGAAATATGCCCTTTATTCAAGTTTCTTACACTTGCCCTTCTTCCCTGCTGTTCCATTTTGACTGCTGGGAGTAAAGGGAAGTATTCAGTACTTTTGGCACAGAGCACAAGATTGGACTCATTCCCCTTTTTCCCAAAGTGCAGAATGGGGTGCCCATCGCCAGGCAGAGAGTCATTAGAAGCTCACATATGGCTTTTCTTTGTTAATGTGGACAACTGGTGTAAGCGGGGCTAAGGGAAGCAATGAATATGCAGCTTGAGTGGGAGAGGGCCCTGCATGGACAGAGCATTGATTCACTTTGACATCTAAATTTGGTAGCCCAAGTAACGGATATGACAACTTGCTAATACGGTGTGTTTGTTTTTTTGTTTGTCTGATAAGCAGGGATATGCAATTAGCGGACCAGCTGTTGCAGAACTAAAAGTCCCATGAGGCATAGCAAGACTGACCCGGTCTCCCTTCCGGGTTTCTATCCTGCAGCCGCTTGAATGGCTGAGCTGCGATGAAGTCACTCCTGTGCATGCGTGCTGGTGGCCTCACAAGCGAAGATCGCCTAAACGGTGCACATTTAGAAGATGTTCATTTTACCTACAGGTAACAATCACAAAGCTGAGTTTACTACGACTTTAAAGTGTTACTAAACCCACAACAGTAAAATCAGTCTGTATATGCAGCATATAGTATGCTTGTTATACTCGCTGTGGAACTTAAGGGGTTAATCCTCTGCATTGTGTAAAAAGGCTCTTTTATCCTTTATGATCCCCCCCCCCCCCCCCCCCCCCCCTCCTGCACTATATCTGGGGAAAGCCAGCTAACACAGGCAGAGTAGCTGACCTGTACATGCTCAGTTGTCTTTTATGCTGGAGAGAACAGTTACTTGGTCTCAGATAGCCAGGTCACATGATATTGACATCACACATGTGGGTGTGTATACAGGCTGTAGTGGAAATCCTCTCCTACCTGAACCCTCAGCACTGGAGAAACTGTGCAGTGGTATACAGATCATCCAAAAAGGTATATAGTGGCAGTATTTTAATGTAAAAATATTTATAAGCTGGGGGGGGGGCAGATTAACAATTTTAATATTACTGGGTTTAGTAACACTTTAACTGGTGCTAAATTCGCCCCCCTTCTTGATTTGCAGTTTCACGTCCTTACAAACTGAGGAAAAACATTTTCTTCACTGGTCATAACAGCAGAAGGCAACTGAAAGGTCTGTCTACTTATCACCTGCATTATACATGGATGTGGCTCATCTGCCAAAAAGGCTAGGGATACCTGGTCTGGTACCTCTAAAGCTGACGCTAGCAAAACCAATTGGCTCTACCGCATTTACCTTTAGCGCTACATGACACATGCATTGGAACAAATTGCCAAATACTGCATGCATTCCAGATGTTTAATTATAGACATTGGAGTTTTTAAAGTAGTAGTCTGGTTCTTAAACGTACTGCATATAGCATTGTTCATCTTCACAAAATAACCGATTTATGTGCAGTTTAATATGCTTTTGTGGTCATAGCATATTGTGTATATAATTTTGTGTAAATATTGTTTTTGTAATTAATAAACCATTCTGGAACTTGTTTTGAGTTGTGTATTGAAATGTATGAGTGATTGCATTCATTCTTGGTGCCTGGTGTAGTATGTCTGCATGGGGCATTTGCCTTTTGTTTGCTGAAAACGGCACATGCAAAATACCTGCAAATAACAAATGAGTGAACCTATTCTCAGATGAAGCACGCTAAAGCATTTATGTATTCTGTAAAGTCATTAGAATAAACCCTCGTTCGCCTCCTGTAGGAGTCATGGAAAATTCTGAATAGCGGCAAAATAAATCAGCTACTTTCCACTTCTGTGGAGAACAGAAACTTGTGCATCTGTGACCCTTGAATATAAAATATACAGTAAGTCGTATTCGCCTGTTAGAAACCAGCTGGAACCCAACATTGATGTTTGAGAATGAACTCCATTTATGCAACTAGAGAGATCAGTGATGGCTTGTGTTTAAAGCTTCTCCTCTCCCATTTGATGACCGTTCGTTCTTATTACGATGTGCATGAAAGTGCAACAATGTCATATCTCTTTTTAGTGCTCCCTCATGCTCTGCATTGGTGTAAAAGCTAAAACTGTAAAAAAAAAAAGACAAATTGCCTTGTTCTTGTGTTGGGACTGCATTGGTCAATGCTGCTGGTCTGACTGAGTCATAAAGTAGTAAAGGCCCCCCCCCCCCCCCCCCCCCAAAAAAAAAAAAGCCCAGGGGCAGTTGAAGTCATGTACTAGTATGCACTGCATACAAGCACGTTATGACAGACTTGGGCTCGGTTAACACCTAAACCGACCGTGTTCTCCGTTTTCAGGGACGAATCGGAGCAGAATATTTGCCTGAATTCGCCCCTGAAACAGAGGCAAAGACGCACAGTGCGGTGCGTTCCACAGCCACCCTGGAGACATGTGAACCAGCTATATATAGAGATGGTCATATTCTCCTGCTATGTGAATTGAATGAGTAGAAACCTGCATCCAATTCGCATAGGTGTGAACCCAGCCTTAAAATTAAGCCCTCAAGCGGTGCACTGTTGGCACATCCAGTCTTCTGGTACATGTTTAGGAGCTATTCATTGTACCTATAGGTAAGACTTATTTATAAGCTTACCTGCAGATACAAGTCATAAAGTGGACTTTACTATTACTACTACTGGTGTGTGTGTGTTTTTCTTTGTTTTAATTTGTAGGTAGCAATTTTAAAATGGTCTTTTACTAAGTGTCGTCACTGATTAGACGTCACCTACAAGTGCCCACATACCAGTGACTTCCACCCTTAGTTCATTTAGCGCCGCGACTGATGTTGTCGCGCACGGGCGGCACCTTCACGGTTCTATAGCCTGGCTTACATCCATCGGCCTTGCGGGTCTCATGACAGCCCCCCTTGTCCACCGAGTGGCTCCATGATGATATAGATCCACCGCCCTGGAACCCCCCCCCCCCCAGACACATCTTGGACCTTCTCTGTTGGATAACAGGAAGTAGGCTTGGCCACTGTAGTTGTATACATCTGACACTTGTCCTGGGTGAAGCTTTTTAACATGTACACCCTTGAATAAACTTATGGTTTTATAGAATTTGATGTATTGTCAGACTATGCATTTATCACATTCTATCCATGCATAGACAACACAATTTGGATCCAAGTGCTAACTGGAACACTTTCTTGCAGCTTTGTTTGAGTACTCTTCCCCCAAGAGTTTATTCCCAGCAGCTATGAGCCATAAGATTGGCACTTAAATCCCCACCTTTATTGATTCCCTTCAGGTGCCTAATCAACTTTTTGCATATCCTATAACTAAAATCTAGTGCAACCAATTGCCTTCAGAAGTCACCTAATTAGTAGAGTCCATCTGAGTGTAATTTATTCTCAGTATAAATACAGCTGTGCTGTGAAGTTCTTAGAGGTTTCTTGGAGAATCTTGGTGAACAAATCACATTATGAAGGCCATAGAACATACCAGACTGGTCAGGGATTAAGTTGTGAGGAAGTTTAAAGCAGGGTTATGTTAAAAAAAATCCTGAGCTTTGAACATTTCACAGAGCACTGTTCAATCCACCATCTGAAAATGTAGAGTAGGGCACAACTGCAAGAATCTGTCCACAGGACAACTATTAGTCGTGCACTCCACAAATCTGGCCTTTATGGAAGAGTGGCAAGAAGAAAGCCATATGGAAGAGTGGCAAGAAGAAAGCCATAAGAAGAGCAGTTTGCGGGAAGCCATGTGGGGGGACACAGCAAACGTGGCAGAAGGTGCTCTGGTCAGTTTTCCACCGCACAGTTTTTGCTTTTAGGTCAAAAAGTTAAATTTTGGTGTCAGCTAACACTGCACATCATATATGGATGTACAATAAACCACAAATATCACGGAATGTATAATTGAATGAAACAATTAAATGCATCCAACCTGTACCAATATTGTAGCAGCGCTTAGGTATCAGAAACAAACTGATCAGGTGGAGAGAATGTACATAAATAACTAGATAGATCTAGATATATGTGCCAATAAATAAATAAATAAATAAATCGATCAATGAGTATAATAAATATAAGGTGCGGTGATGAAAAATAGAACAAGCAGTCCAATCCTGACTAGTTAATCGTTGAGTAATAATCAACAAAGTCCCGCTTTTCTCCAAAAATGATTAAGTGTGCCACAAATCTGTTAGGTCCATCCACCAGTACACTCCACCGCGTGATAGGAAGATTCTCCTTTGGGGATGCACTCACCAGAAATCAATAAAAAAATGGCATATACACTGTCTCATCAAGGAGCTGCTTTAATCCTTCTCCAATTCTCCAACCATTTCTCCTCTGCCTCTGGTTCAAAAGCTCCCCAGGCCGGTCATGTATTGAGAAAGGAATTCACCACATAGCGTGATACTGCATAAAACAATTTATTTACCCCCCTACTAAAATCAGATGAAAAAATCCCCTTTGTACAGTAAGCGTACCAGATCAATTAAATATACAAGCATTTAGGATAAATGTAGGTCTGTGTACTCTGCCTGTAAGAAGCCTTCCGGTCACACTCTTGCTAGTTTCCGCTGTATGGAGCGGTGTATTCAGCGTTCTGAGGGCTTCCTGGTCGGCTGACACGCAGGCTGAGGCGCACACGTCACTTCCTGGCAGAGTACACAGACCTACATTTATCCTAAATGCTTGTATATTTAATTGATCTGGTACGCTTACTGTACAAAGGGGAGTTTTTCATCTGATTTTAGTAGGGGGGTAAATAAATTGTTTTATGCAGTATCACGCTATGTGGTGAATTCCTTTCTCAATACATGACCGGCCTGGGGAGCTTTTGAACCAGAGGCAGAGGAGAAATGGTTGGAGAAGGATTAAAGCAGCTCCTTGATGAGACAGTGTATATGCCATTTTTTTATTGATTTCTGGTGAGTGCATCCCCAAAGGGGAATCTTCCTATCACGCGGTGGAGTGTACTGGTGGATGGACCTAACAGATTTGTGGCACACTTAATCATTTTTGGAGAAAAGCGGGACTTTGTTGATTATTACTCACCGATTAACTAGTCAGGATTGGACTGCTTGTTCTATTTTTCATCACCGCACCTTATATTTATTATACTCATTGATCGATTTATTTATTTATTGGCACATATATCTAGATCTATCTAGTTATTCATGTACATTCTCTCCACCTGATCAGTTTGTTTCTGATACCTAAGCGCTGCTACAATATTGGTACAGGTTGGATGCATTTAATTGTTTCATTCAATTATACATTCCGTGATATTTGTGGTTTATTGTACATCCATATATGACATTTTTTTAAGCAGCTGCTACTGGTGCACCGATTCTTGGTTGCACACTTAACCAAACATATTTATATTCATTTATTAATATACTATATACTCAAACTTATACTAAAGACAGTCTATCCTTTTTGAGCGCAGAGAGTTGTTTTGACAGAGGCAGGCCGAAATACAAAAACAACCTTATTTACAACACTGCACATCACCCTGAACAAACCATCCCCACCGTGAAACGCGGTGGTAGCATTTTGTGGGGATGCTTTTCTTCAGCAGGGACAGGTGAGCTGGTCAGAGTTGATGGATGGAGCCAAATACAGGGCAGTCTTAGAAGAAAACCTGTTAGTCTGCAAAAGACTTGAGACTGGGATGGAGGTTCACCTCCCAGCAGGACAACAACCCTAAACATACAGGTAGAGTTACAATGTAATGGTTTAGATCAAAGCATATTCATGTGTTAGAATTGCCCAGTCAAAGTCCAGACCTAAACCCAATAGAGAATCTGTGGCAAGACTTGAATTGCTGTTCAGACGCTTACCATCCAATGTGACAGAGCTTGAGCTATTTTGCAAAATAGAATGGGCGAAAAATGTAATTCTCTAGATGTGCAAAGTCGGTAGAGACATACCCAAACAGACTTGCAGCTGTAATTGCAGTGAAAGGTGGTTCTACAAAGTATTGACTTAGCGTGGCTGAATACAAATGCTCGCCACACTTTTCAGATATTTATTTGTAAAACATTTTGAAAACCATTTATCATTTTCCTTCCACTTCACAATTATGTGCAACTTTGTGTTGGTCTATCGCATATAATCCCAATAAAATACATTTACCTTTTTGGTTGTAACATGATAAAATGTGCAAAACTTGAAAGGAAATCAATACTTTTTCAAGGCACTGTATATATTTATTAAAATGGTTCCTTATTTGAAACATGTTAAACCTGAACTCTAAGCAAATGTCTTACTACACAGACAAAATAAATTATACCTACTAAAGAATTTGTATTTTTGTGCATTCAGAACTGGGCTTTACCCATCCCCATCAGCGAGCAAAGCTAGGCAGATGGCTCCACTTTATTTGGAACAATGGTGTCATCGCTGCATCCCCAGCCTGCTGACTTGACAGTGAAAGACCAGCAGCAGATTGATGAGGTCATCTCCTGCAGTAAAATTTACTGTCATCAAACACATTTTACTGACCGTTCAAAAATTTGACAATTTACAGTTTTCAGTGCTAATATCAATATTTACGCTACAAATACATACTGAAGCTAGTGCTATTAGCATGGTGTTTAACCACTACGCACCCACGCTATAGCCGAAAGACGGCTGCAGCGCGGACGCTCCCTGCCGGGAGGACGTCCCTCCTGAGAGCGCGCATCGGGGAAGTTCTGTGCTGGCCGTGTCCTTCGGACACAGCCAGTCACAGATCGCTGTAAACGGCCAATCACAGCGGCCGTTTACAGCGAGATCGGGCTGTCCAATGAGAGATGATCTCATATGCAAACATAGGAGATCATCTCTCAACGCCGCTCTGCCTCCTCGCACAGACAGCGTGTGAGGAGGGAGAGATGAACGGTGCCGGTGCGCCGTAAGTAAAAGAAAAATAAAGTGATCTGTCCCCGCTGCCACCTGTCACCAGTACCACCTGTCCCCGCTGTCACCAGTACCACCTGTCCCCAGAGTGCCATCCGTGCCATCTGTCATCAGTGCCACGCATTAGTGCCACATGATATCAGTGCCACGTATAAGTGCCATCTGTCACCAGTGCCACATATTAGTGTCACGTGTCACCAGTGCCCCCGTATTAGTGCCATCTGTCATCGCCACGTCAGTGTCACGTGTCATTGTCCTGGTGCTCCAGGGCCTTCAAAATTGTACTAGGTAGTCAACAAGTTAGATGTGTAATTTATGCTCCTAGAACACGTGATGGCGCTCCCTGCATTTTGGGCCTCTCTAAATGGCCAGGCTGTGGAAAAGTCCCACACATGTGGTATCGTAATACTCAGGAGGAGTAGCAGAATTTTTATTTTGGGGTGTCATTTGTGGTATACACATGCCATGTGAGAGAAATAACCTATTACAATGACAATTTTGTGTTAAAAAAATAATTCATTTTGCAAAGACTTGTGGGAAAAAAATGACAACATCAAAAAGCTCACCATGCCTCTTACTAAATACCTTGGAATGTCTACTTTCCAAAAAGGGGTCATTTGGGGGGTATTTGTACTTTCCTGGCATGTTCGGGTCACAAGAAATGAGATAGGCCGTCAGTACATCAGATGTGATCAATTTTGTATAATTCGCACCACAGTTTGTAGAGTCTGTAACTTTCACAAAGACCAAATAATATCCACTAATTTGGGTTATTTTACCAAAGATATGAGGCAGTATAAATTGTGGCCAAAATTTATGAAGAAAAATTAATAAGTTGCTAAATTTTATCACAGAAACAAAGAAAAATGTGTGTTTTTTTTTCAAAATTTTCGGTCTTTTTTCATTTATAGCGCAAAAAAAAAAAAAACCCAGAGCTGATCACATACCACCAAAAGAAAGCCATATTTGTGGGGAAAAAAGGACAAAAAAATCATTTGGGTTCAGTGTTGCATGACTGAGTAATTGTCATTCAAAGTGTGAGAGCACCGAAAGCTGAAAATTGGTCTGGGCAGGAAGGGTGTTTAAGTGCCCAGTAAGCAAGTGGTTAAGGTATAATAAAAGGCACACAAACATATTTCTCCATTTACATTTGCGAAGTCAGGTTAATATAACTCAGCAGTTTTGTCATCTGTGTCAAATTGGAGAGATTCCCCTTCAATCTGAGTTCCATAGCCACCACAGTAAGTTAGGGGAAATTCCAGGTAGCCACCAGGATCATCAGAATAGAAGTTCCCTCTGTTTCTCTTGCAGATTTGATCTTACTTTTGGTGATAAATGGTGAATAGGCTAAAAAGAGGGTGAATCGCCTCAACTGAGGCACAGAGGCTTCAATAAACAACTGAAATGTCAGTCATCCACTGCCAAATGAGACCATAATGCATTATCAAAATGACAAGAAAGTACCAGCAGCAGTGTTCGGTGGAACAGATTTTTTCCCCTCACCATCTATTCCATTGAGTACTGCGATATATATCTCTATAATTTTTTTTGGGGGGGGGGTGGGGGATTGGTCACTTCTTGCTACCGTGACAATAGGCAAAAAAAAAAAAAGGGGGTGAACTTCCTGTCCCATGACAGCTCCAGCTCCACTGCCAACAACTAAAGCAAAATTAGCCTTCGTAGGCAATAGATAAACCTCAAATTCTGCTTGCATTTGGCGAGTGGAAATAAGCTGAGGGCGAGTGTGGAGCAGGGGTGGACTGAGCCAATTGCCTCCCTGCCCCCCAGGCCGCTCTGATGCCTTGTAAAATAGGCTGCACCACTTCTGCCAGAAGCGATCAGCCAGAAAACTGTCGGCCTAGTCCACCCCTGCTCCACACTTGCCCTCAACTTATTTCCACTCGCCAAATGCGGTGACACAGCTTGGATGTGAAATGCCGGCCTCTGTCAAAAAAAGGTCTTGCCTCCTGGACCGGCTCTTATGATAGACAGCACACTGGTCCAATGCCGGGAAATTGAATCGGTGTGATCACTCATAGGAGCCATCAAGGAGGCGGGACTTTGATAGAGGCCAGGTTTTCAGATCCAAGCGTGTCACAGCGGGAGATGCTCTCTGTGTGATCTGACCGGCTCGCCACCTGAATCCTCCCTGTGATTCCCATGCAGTGATAGGCTGCACGGATGGCCACTGATGAGGTGGCACTCATATGCTGCACTGATTAGAAATGATAAGGCTGCACTGATATGCTGCACTGATGGGTACTGATATGCTGCACTGATGGACACTGATATGCTGCACTGATGCGTACTGGTATGCTGCACTGATTGCCACTGATGGGGCGGCACTATGGGCGCTGATAGGTTGCACTGATGGGTATTGATATGCTGCACTGATTGGTACTGATATGCTTTATGTTAATATTTTGTTTTTGTAACTTAAGTCTACATAAAACATTTAACAGTGTAATTTCATAAGATAATTTATGAGGCTGTTTTTAGGGGCAGGGCAGGGCAGGGTAAGAGTTGGGTGGGGCAACTGGGGGTGAGTAACTCTTATGGCCTGAATAGTACAGCAGTGGCCAAAAGTTTTGAGAATGACACAAATATTAATTTTCACAAAGTCTGCTGCATCAATGTTTTTAGATCTATTTGTCAGATTTTACTATGGTCTACTGAAGTATAATTACAAGCATTTTAAAAGCAGGTGTCAAAGGCTTTTATTGACAATTACATTAAAGTGTTGCTAAACCCACAAAAGTTAGGCCCCTTTCACACGGGGCGGATCCGTAATGATCCGCCCCGTGAACATCCACTGCTCAGCGGGGATCGCTCCACTGATCCCTGCTGAGCCGGTGGATGACAGGGCGGTCCCTGCATGCTGTGCAGGGACCGCCCTGTCAGATCTCCGCTCTCTCCCCTATGGGGGATTGGATGAACACGGACCGTCTGTGTTCATCCGATCCGCTCGGCAGACGGATGGAAAAATAGGGGTTTCCTCCGTCTGCAGAATGGGACCATAGCGGAGGCGGACGATATCGGGTGTCAGCGGATGCTCATCTGCTGACACCCGCTATCCCATAGGGGTACATGTATGTCCGTTTTTCATCCGAAAACAAATGGATGAAAAACGGACATACGGTCCGCACGTGTGAAAGGGGCCTAAGGCTCCATGCACACTGAAGCTCATAAACTGCAGTTTATTGGAGTTTGGGCATTTTTTTTTTTTTTAAAAGCCCATAAACTCCACTCTGTTAGCCTATGTGTCCATGCACACATGGACGTTTTTAAGCTTTAATGAGCAGTGTAGTTTATGGGCTTTTTTTCTGAACGCCAGAAATTCACGCCAAAAAAAGCCAAACGCTGATGAACGCTCATAAACGATCATGAACGCGCGTTAATTAGCGTTCAGCGTTCTATTTTTTTTTCAAAGCATTGTGGGAGTTTGGAATACATTGTGGGATTTTTGGAGTGTCCTCTGTGTATTTATTTTTATTAAAAACGCCCATAAACGCTAGAAAAAGCTTTTTTGAGCTTCAGTGTGCATGGAGCCTAAAATCTGTCTGTATATGCAGCATAGCAAGCTTGTTATACTCGATGTGGAACTTAAGGGGTTAATCATCTGCATTGTGTAAAAAGGCTGTTTTATCCTGTATGTATAGATCCTTCCCTCCCTGCACTATCTATCTGGGGAAGGCCAGCTAACACAGGCAGAGTAGCCGACCTGCACATGCTCAGTTGTGTCTTAAGCTGGAGAGCACATTTACTTGTTAATCAGAGCTAGCCAGGTCACATAATATTGACATCACAGATGTGGGCATGGAAATCTCCTTCCTGAACTCTCAGCACTGGAGAAACTGCAGTTTATCATGCAACCGTGTTATACAGCTCTTTCAAAAAGGTATATAGTGGCAGTATTTTAACCACTTCAATACAGGGCACTTAAACACCTTCCTGCCCAGACCAATTTTGAGCTTTCAGCGCTCTCACACTTTGAATGACAATTGTGCGGTCATACAACACTGTACCCAAATTAAATTTTTATCATTTTTTTCCCACAAATAGAGCTTTCTTTTGGTGGTATTTGATCACCTCTGCGGTTTTTATTTTTTGCTAAACGAATAAAAAAAGACCGAAAATTTTGAAAAAAAAAATGTTTTTTTTGTTTCAGTTTCAAAACTTTGTAAATAAGTACGTTTTCTCCTTCACTGATGGGCACTGATAGGTCTGCACTGATGGGCACTGATAAGGCGGCACTGGTGGGCACTGATGAGGTGGCACCAATGAAGTGGCACTGAGGTGGCATTGATGGGCACTGATAGGCGGCACTGATGGGCGACACGGATGGGCACTGATGGGCGACACGGATGGGCACTGATGGGTGGCACAGATTGGCATGGATAGGCGGCACGGATTGGCAAGGATAGGCGGCACGGATTGGCAAGGATAGGCGGCGCGGATGGGCACTGATAGGCGGCGCGGATGGGCACTGATAGGCGGCGCGGATGGGCACTGATAGGCGGCGCGGATGGGCACTGATAGGCGGCGCAGATGGGCACTGATAGGCGGCGCGGATGGGCACTGATAGGCGGCGCGGATGGGCACTGATTGGCATCCATCAGTAAAAAACAATGCTGCCTATCAGTGCCAAACAATAATGCATGCCAATCAGTGATGCCCATTGTGGGCACTGATTGGCATCCATTGGGGGTACTGTGTGTCATCCCTGGTGGTCCGGTGGCATACCTTTTTATTGCACATCCCTGGTGGTCTGGCGGCGTCCCTGGTGGTCCAGTGTGGGCATCCTCTGGGGGGCTGCGCTGATAATCGATCAGCACAGACCCCCCCTGTCAGAGGAGAGCCGATCGGCTCTCCTCTACTTGCGTCTGACAGACGCGAGTGAGGAAAAGCCGATTACCGGCTTTTCCTATTTACACTGTGATCAGCCGTGATTGGACACGGCTGATCACGTGGTAAAGAGTCTCCGTCGGAGACTCTTTACCAAGATCGTAGTTGCGGGGTGTCAGACTGACACCCCGCAACAACGATCGCCGCGATGCGCGCCCCCAAATCCTGAGGACTTCATATGACGTCCTGTCAGGATTTTACAACCACTTTGCCGACGTCATTTGACAATGGACGGGCGGCAAGTGGTTAATGTAAAAAGGTGATTTATAAGCTGTGGGCACTGTGGGGGGGGGGGGGGGGGTCGTATTAACCATTTTCATATTACTGGGTTTAGTAACACTTTAGGTTTATGCAGAGTCGATATTTGCAGTGTTGACCCTTCTTTTTCAAGATCTCTGCAATTCGCCCTGGAATGCTGTCAATCAACTCCTGGACCACATCCTTACTAATGGCAGCCCATTCTTGCATAATCAATGCTTGGAGTTTGTCAGAATGTGTTATTTTTAATTTTTTTTTGTTCACCGCCTCTTGAGGATTAACCACAATTTTTCAATGTGATTAAGGTCTGGTGAGTTTCCTGGCCATGGACCCAGCATTTTGATGCTTTGCTCCCAAAGCCACTTAATTATCACTTTTGCCCTATGGCAAGGTGCTCATGCTGGAAAAGACATTGTTTGTCACCAAACTGTTCTTGGATGGTTGGAAGAACTTGCTCTTGAAGGGTTGCTTTTGTACCATTCTTTATTCATGGCTGCGTTCTTAGGCAAAATTGTGAGTGAGCCCACTCCCTTGGCTGAGAAACAACCCCACACAAGAATGGTCTCAGGATGCTTTACTGTTGGCATGACACAGGACTGATGGTAGTGCTCGCCTTTTCTTCTCCAGACAAGGTTTCCGGATGCCCCAAACAATCAGGGGGTTCATCAGGGAAAATTACTTTACCACTTTACCCCAGTCCTCAGCAGTCCAATCCCTGTACCCTTTGCAGAATATCAGTCTTTCCCTGATGATTTTTCTCGAAAGAAGTGGCTTCTTTGCTGCCCTTCTTGACACCAGGCCATCCTCAAAGTCTTTGCCTTAGGCCCCATGCACACGAGACGCAGATGCAAACTCTGCTGAACGAGTGTTTTAAAAATCAGAAACCTGCGTTTAAAAACGCGCGTTTTGCTGTGTTTTCATGCCGCGTTTAGACGCGTTTGCGTCTATAAGCATTTGTAAAGATAACATCATATAGACCCTCCCCAAGCTCAGAAAGCATGTATTATTACTTATTTCTGCCAATTTGATCAGAGTGAGCAGCAGCAGCAGAGAGATCAGTTGTACACTTGCATTTGCCTCTCTTTCTGTGTTTTTTTTTTAAAATGGATCCCATATTGAATATATGTCAGGAAATGCTCCTGATGTTGCTCTTGATGCGGCAGCAACGTCGTCGCAAATTTGCATGAGAGGTCCAGAATCAGAGCTCGTCGATATTGGACCCATCCGTTGATGGCACAGCGAATGTCCGTTGGATATTTCACAAACATGTATGCATTTCACAAACATGTATGCATCAGTGAGTATATATGCTCTATGAACTATCTAAACTAATTACGACATTTTAAATAATTTTTTCTAGTATTTTTTATGGTTTACCATCATATTTCTGAGTTTTCTGCTCCAAAAAATTGGGTTCCTTTTAAAAAGGCTTATAAACGCAAACGCGGCTAAACGCAGGTGCCTGCGTTTAGCCGCGTTTAGCTGCGTTTTGCGTCTGAAAAGCAGAAAAGCAAAGTGTCTGAACGCATTTTTTTGCTTCTGGAAAAACAAGGTTAAACGCAACTGCATAAAAACGGGAAAAAAATAGACTGTGTACATGGACACATAGGATAACATTGCATGCGTTCAGGTGCAGTTGAAAAAAGTGTCCAACTGCCTCTGAACGCGCGTTTAACTGCGTCTCGTGTGCATGAGGCCTTACTGTGCGTGCAGATGCACTCACACCTGCCTGCTGCCATGCCTGAGTAAGCTCTGCACTGGCGGTCCCCCCGATCCCACAGCTGAATCAACTGTAGGAGACGGTGCTGGACTTTCTTGGGCACCCTGAAGCCTTCTTCAGTGGAAATGTGTTTTTTTTTTTTTATGGGATTAGGTTCATTTTCAAGGCTAAGGGACTTTGCAATTAATTGCATTTCATCTGATCGCTCTTCATAACATTCTTGAGTATATGCAAATTGCCATAATAAAAAAGGTAGCAGCAGACTTTGTGAAAATTAATATTTGTGTAATTCTCAAAACCTTTTTGCCATGTAGCTCAGGACTTGAAATTTTGAGCCCTGATGGAAAAAAAACGTAGGCCTGGACTGGCCGTAAACGATATTTTCATAACTCAAACTGTAATTTTCGGTATTTAAAACTAAGCAAACTTTAAAGAGGTGGTCCACCTGAATTTTTTTTTTTTTAAAAGTCAGCAGCTACAAATACGGCAGCTGCTGACTTTTAATAAATAGACACTTATCTGTTCCAGGTTCCAGCGGCAGAAGATGATGAGCGATCGCTCGTCTCTCAGCTGCCCCGCCGCCATCCTCTGTCAGGGAATCGGGAAGTAAAGCTTGCGGCTTCACTTCCTGGTTCCCTACTGCGCATGCGCGAGTCGTGCTGCGCGTAATTGGCCCCTGTTGTTTCCTGGGAACTGGGTTTCCCAAGACACAACAGGGCATCTTCGGATATGGGCGGGGCAGCTCCAGCTATCTCGTCCCGGAAGTGGGTGCAGATACCTGTATTATACAGGTATCTGCACCCCCCACCTCCCCCCTGAAAGGTGCCAATTGTGGCACCGGAGGGGGGGAGGAATCCGATAAGCGGAAGTTTCACTTTAGGGTGGAGCTCCGCTTTAAGCAGAAGAAACACCCAGTGGTTTAAGTTTAGGCTTGGATACAGTTTCAACCTTGTGGTCATACATTGTGATAGCAACATCTTCAAGCATTTGCAAAGTAAATTTTCCTGGGCCACTCTTTGACGGTAAGAAGTTCATTGAAGTTAAAAGTTTGTTCCCAAGATCAGTTTTAATTAACTTCAGAGATGAAAAAACACTTTCTACCTCAGCTGTCCCATGGGGAAGGAAAAGCATGTTCATTTCAAATTTAATCAGATGTGGGATTTTAGGTACTTTCAGATTGTTCTAAAGGATAATACAACTTTGTCCTACCATGTGCCAATGAGTATTATAACTGTCAGTCCCAGCTGTCTAGCGGCAGACAGCTGACCTTGTGTTTTGGTGCAGTTCACATGATCCAAATAGGGCAGCAGGTAAGGCGTTGGCGGCACTGGTGGAACAGGCTGGTCAATAGCAGTGGTGTAAATGGGAATCCAGACTCCAGGAGAACCTAACCACACAAAGAGTGAGAATAAGAAAACCAAACATGAGACTATTGCAGATAATTCATTGAAAAAGCACACCGTAACAAATTGTGTATTTGCTTAGTGTATGATATAGCTGTTTAATGAATCCAAAGAGAATGCTTCAGGAGTTGTGGCAGGCAGGGAGGCAGTACTTGTGCATGTAACGGCAGACAGCTGACCTTGCAGTTTACGTAATCCAAGGAGGGCAACAGGCAAAGCGTTGGCTGCCATGGTGGACCAGGCTGGTCAATGCAGTGGGGTGATTGGGAGTCCAGGGCGAACCAACTTAATGTGGGAGAAGGAGAAAAACGAAACAGGATAGTATAGTTGTCTGTGTTTCATTGCCCCCATGAGTTTTTTATTTATTTTTTTGCCCCCAGTAGTGCTAGTCCATATGCATGCATGTATCATGTTTTTTTTGCCTCCGTAATGTTGCTCCAATCCATATATGCATGCATGTATTTTATGTTTTGCCCCCCCCCCCCCCCCCCGTAGTGCTGCTCCAATATTCATGCATGTATTCATATCTTTTGTCACCAGTACGGTGCTGCTCCACGTGCATACATGTGGAGCAGCACTCCTGCGGGCAAAAAAAAATGCATGCATGCATATTGGAGAAGTACTACAACTCATCAACTCTGACCAGCTTCCCTGTCCCTGCTGAGGAAAATCATCCCCACAACATGATGTTGCCACCACCATGTCTTACGGTGGGAATGGTGTGTTCAAGGTTATGTACAGTGTTAGTTTTGCAACACACATAGCATTTTGCTTTTAGGCCAAAAAATTAAATTTTGGTCTCATCTGACCACTGACCAGAACGCCTTCTTCCACATGCTTGCTGTGTCCCCCACATGGATTCTCGCAAACTGCAAACAGGACTTCCTATGGCTTTCTTTCAACAATGGCTTTCTTCTTACCACTCTTCCATAAATGTCAGATTTGTGGAGTGCACGACTAATAGTTATGGTCTAGAGCCCTATGGCCGATATGAGTAACGATGACGTACAGGTATAACACAAAACTTACCAACATGAAATAGACCTGAAAGCGTGCCTTGGTCTATCGTATGGTACACCAAAATAAGGGGGCATACCCTAGATAAGGAATGATGAAAATGAAAGTAGCTATAAAATGATGTGAAATGAGTATTCCGTCTGGAGTAAGAATTCTTGAGAAATGCCCTAAAAAGGGGAGGGCGGGTGGGTATCTCGCACAGGAAACCGACAAAGACCGGCAGCCTTTGGGCTGCTTAAATACCCTCCGGGCTCCTCCCATAACTTCAGGCCACCATACTGGCCTTCCAATTTATGGTCTAGAGCCCTGTGTATATTGATATTAGTAACGATGACGTACAGGTATAACACAAAACTTACCAACATGAAATAGACCTGAAAGCGTGCCTTGGTCTATCGTATGGTACACCAAAATAAGGGGGCAAAACTTTCAGGTAGGGAATAACTTTTATTAATGGTATAAGTCACTGGGTGAGTTTGGCAAATGCCTGGGCCATCTCCACTTGTGGGTCAGGTATGTAGCGGGAGAAGCAGGCCGACTTCCACCGACCTAGCTTCTTGATTACGTGGTCCGGAACACCCTGTCTTGAGGCTGTTGTGGCCGCCCCGATCCGGAACGAATGACCGGAGTACTTGCTGGGGTTCAAGTGTAGATTGCCGAGGAGAATCCGGGCATGTTCCACAAACTGAGATAAATTAAGAGGTCTTACTGGAAAGGGTAAAAGTGGGCTGGTGTCAGGGCGGTCGGACAGCAGCGCCATCAACCGGCTCAACACAGCGACTGGGCACCAGTTGTTGTGGGTTTTGTATAGGTGAATATCCACTCCGGTACCTTGCTGCTGAGTTTTAGAAACCGTCAGGTGAAGGACGTAGTGATCCTGGTGACGGAAGAGGTTACTCTTAAGCAAGACTGGACAAGCAGGGTGGTTGCAAGTAAACTCGCTGGGCCGTAGAAACCCATAAAATGCCATGTGTATGGCAGCCTGTAGGACAGTACTGAGGAGAAGACTGAACGGGGACCTGTCCAAGATGTCGGACATGTCCCTGAAGATCTCTCCCGTAATCGGCAGCCGCTTGGGGCTGACTACAGGCTGGTGTTTTTGAACTCCGCGCAGGAGGGCCCGTACTGCGTGGCATGAGAACACCGAAGGCCTCGTGGGGTCCTGTAGGGACAAGTAGTGCTGTACTCCGGCCACGTACTGGCGTATCGTGCTGTGTGACAGTGCCAGGTGTGAGTGGCATTAAGCGATAAATGCCAGAACCGGCTTGACGCTGGAAGGTTCACCGGGGTGCTGGGGCAGGAACTTGTTGAATGCCGTCTGGTAGGCCCTACGGGTGTTACAAGCAAGTGAGGAATTAATGATGTTGGTAGTCGATTGTAAATGCGGGGCTAATCCAAGGTCAGTTGTGACCAATCCGGGATAGTGGCTGAGAGAGGGCTGGCTCCAGGCATCTGTTCAAAGAAAGAGATAAAGTTAAAACGAGAGAGCGCATCCGCTGCTGAGTTGTACTTTCCTGGAACAAACAAACAGTAAATGTTAAATTGATGTTGTGGGGACAACTGGACCAGTCTGTGAAGGAAGGACATGACGGGGTCTGGATTTGGACCTGCCTTTACTGATGATCTCGGCTGTGGCTAGGTTGTCAGTTGTGAATGCCACAGTCTGTCCGGACCAGCGGTGACCCCACAGGTGAGCGGCTGCTACGATGGGGTACAGCTCAAAGAGGGCCGATGTGGTAGTGAAGCCCAGTGTAGCTAGCGCCTGTGGAGGCCAGGGGGCGGCAAACCACAAATGGACAAAAATGGTGGCACACCCTGTGGATGCTGCCGCATCTGACACCACCTGTGGTGACAGTGAAGACAATACAGGGATGAACAGGGACACACCGTTCCGTTCCAATTGTTGAGGAAGTCTTCCCACATGGCCAGATCTGCTCTTGCAGCCGTATCAAGTCTGATAACCTGATCTGGATCCTGAGTGTAGGACAGATAAACTAGCAGCCGGGACACAAAGGAACGGCCCTGGGGGATGATCCTCATAGCAAAATTCAACATCCCGAGGAGGGACTGAAGTTGTTTCTGAGTACATCCCTCGACACGGGTGAACTCTTGCAGAACCATCCTGATACGGTCCAACTTGTCCGAGGGAAGGCTGGCCTGCATGACTTGAGTGTCTAGGTCAACACCCAAGAATGTGATCTTGTGTGCCGGGCCGTCGACCTTGTGTTCTGCAATGGGGACGTTTAGATTATTGAAAACGACCCTTAACTTGTCAAGGTCCCCTGGGGGAGCCCCGGGCGGCTCTATCAGTAGGAAGTCCTCCAAATAATGAATGACCTCGTGGCACCGTGCCTCGTGGAGGAGGATCCATGTGAGGGTCTCCGCAAACTTATTGAACAACCAAGGGCTACTCTTAGACCCGAAGGTCAACTTGGTCGCAAAATAATATTGCTCCCTCCACTTGATGCCGTGCCAGCACCACAGGGAGGGATGTATAGGTAGTAGCTTGAAGGCGTCAGATATGTCCGCCTTAGAGAGCCAAGTACCTACCCCTACCCTGAGAATGGCTTGGATAGCCATATCCACCGAAGCATACTTCAGGGAACTGGGAACTACGGAAGAATGGGGCGCTGACAAATCATAAACCAGACGTTTTTTATTTGAAAACTTCCCCTGTACAAGCCCGATAGGGCTGACCCTCCAGATGCTAAAGGGGGACTGGCTGAATGGGCCTATCATGAAGTCCCGATCCAGCTCAGTCTGGAGAAGAAGATTGATGGCTGGCTCATCCGTCGCTGCTGACCGCAGGTTCCTGCATTCATGGGTGGTGTGGGGCAGGGTGATGAGCCCGGTATGAAATCCGTCAGTGAAGCCTCGGATAAGATAGCTGGCGAGTGAAGGAGTGGGGTGTGAGGTCAGGTAGACATCGAGCCAAAGGACATTGACCCGGCTTAGTCACGGCTTCTTCTGCTTGACCTCACACAGGATCCTGGGGTGCGCCCTCTGACATAGGGTGCAGACGTGTAAGAGCCGGCACTGACTGAAATTGCAGGAGCCGTGGTTAAAGTTATTACAAATGGCGGCTCCCCCTACCATCCGTACTGGACGTCCCAACTTGTCCGTCTTCTGCCCTTGTGCCGGGGCCTGCTGAGCCTGACCCATGCTGGTAGAGGCCGTGCTAGCTGCCGGGTGGACAGAGGCTATATTGGCGCACCAGACAGCAGTGTGGGTTGCTGACTGGCAGACAGCACATAGAGGAGACCGTAGACCCGCAAAGTGGCAGCAAAACAGCTCCGTGTCGACTACACTCCAGTCGGTCGTCAGGTGGAATTGCAGGAACCTGGCCGCGGCTTTGGCCGAGAAAGACCGATGATAATCGTAGAACGCTGAGCCACCGTATTTGTAGCCCAGGTCTACGATTAAGTGGAGGTGAAGGTCCAGTTCCTCCCGTCTGTCAGGGGAGGCTGAGCACACCACGTCCCTGAACATGCCAAAAGCTAGAGTAAACTCAGGTACCGTGAGCTTCCTGGTCAGCCTCGGGTCTTTCGCCTTGAGGACCATAGAGACGTCCCCCCAGGTGTAGGCCTTGTTCTCGGCCAAATCGTGGACCGAGATCATGAGTGAGGCCAGGTTGATGTCTTTACCCTCTAATATGTCCTTCCTCACATTGGGTGGCACCAGGTGGGAAGGATGTATGGTCGAAGTGGCAACAACGCTACCTGCGGCCGGTACGTCGGTGGCTGGAACCACAGCAGGTTCAGTGGCCGTGACGGCCGGGCTGGTCTCCAGGCATGTCACCCTGTTCTGAACCTCAACGATCGAAGAGGACAGGAATGACACGAGGGTATGCAGCTGTGCGACGGCGGCTGAAATTGATTCCAGGGATGCCTTCTGGCTGCTGGACCCTGCCGCGGTAGGTGAGGGGAAGAGGAGCCTGAACAGCTCCGCCTTCCTGGCCGAGGTAGGGAAGGGTATCCCTCTGCGCCTCAGCTCGGTGGTCAGCCTAGGAATCGTCCATGCCCTAAGGGACTGGGCACTGCCAGTCTCGGAGGCAGACGCTGGAGACATTGGGGCGGTGAATTCATCGCTGCCGCCTGACGACATGACGGCTGCCAAAACCCGTTGCTCAGTCATCTGATCACGTGTCTGCAGGCTGGGCCTATGAAGAGGTGACACAAAGAGAGTTTGTGCTTGTAACCTACGGTGTACCTGAGCTGCGAATCCATGACACCCTCCCCCCCCCACCCCCCACCCCCCCTTTCCGTTTTTTTTTTTTTTTTCAATTACCTGCTGGAGCCTTGGTCAAGTTGGTGCAGGTGGACCTACTGAATCCGACTGACCTGAGAGAATGTGAGAAAACACTAATTTAAGAGCCTGTACTGTAGCCGTCTTGTGCGACGGAACCCACATATTGATGAAAACAACAGGCGTCAGTGACTTAGGAGTTGACTGGTATAACAGCTGTGGAATGAAACGACAGACAACAACACAAATAAAAGAAATGACATGTTGCCTTTGATGAAGTGAACCTCCCGTGACAAAGGCCTGGCCTGGTCGTACCGCATGCGGGTGACTGTGAACCGGACTCTGGAGCACGTACTGAAATGAGGCAAAGGTGAAATGATGCCCAATACCTGGGGCACGCTGGGCCGAATTGTGACATCAAAGACGCCACAGAATTCGAACCCAAGCGCTACTGAAATGATTGCACTCCCATGACAGAGCCTAGATCGCCATGCCACTTGTCTAGCGACTGCGCATGATCGGACTCTGGAGCATGTACTGAAATGAGGCCGGCCTAGGGCACGTCGACGCGAATTAGTGCGGGGAAGTGACTAAATTTGTGCCGGAGCGTGGTAAGGTGACACAGAAATGATATACCATGACAAGGACAAGAATCAAGGACGATCGAAACCTGCAATGTGATTCTGACCCTGGCGCATGTATCGAAATGAGGCCGAGCAGCTGGGCGCGCCGGATCGAACCGGTCGGAGCATCTGTAAATGCGACCGGACCCAACCGGACGTGATAAGTGACAGAAATGATGCCATGACAAAGACTAGAGTCAACGACTGGGAGCGGAACCAACTTTGAGGACTCTGTCTCTGGCGCATGTACTGAAATGAGGCCGAGCAGCTGGGCGTCCCGGATCGAATCGGTCGGTGCATCTGCGGACGCGACTGGTACGAACCGGAACGTAATAAGTGACAGCAAAACCCATGACAAAGACTGGAATCAAACGACCGAGGCAATTTCTAAATGAATCCGTCTCTGGAACATGTACCGAAATGAGGCCAAGCAGCTGGGCGAGCCGGTGCGAATCGTAGCATCTCGGATGCGACTGGATTCGGACCGAAACGTAATAAGTGACCGAAACCATGACAAAGACTAGACTCGGGCTCGCATCCGTACGAACGGTGAGCCAGTCTCTGGAGCATGTATAGAAATGAGGCCGTAGTCTGGGGCACCACGAGACGAATCAGTGCATCGGGGATGCGGCTTGATTTGAATCGGAGCGCAGCTGGTGACAGAAGTGAAATGATGAAATGATCGCCATGCTAGAGATGATGTGAAATGATTTAGCATGACCGAAACGACTCGAAATGACTAGCATGACCGGATGGCTTGGAATACAGGCATGTTAGAAATGATGAAATGACAGCCATATTTAGAAAATGATGTGAAATGATTGTCATGCTAGTAATGGTTGAAATGACTCGACACGGTCAAGTAATTCGTAAAATCGACCTACCCACCGCAATTCGGAATAACAGCGATTCAACATGATCTGCGGACACAGAAACAACTTGAACCAATGCGACGTGCCAGCAATAACGTGAACTGGCTAACCAAAGAAATGCTGCGGCGTGTGCGAACGGCACCCACGAGTCGCCAATGTTTGAACGATTCAAAGACTGTGCGACCCGACCGCGTGAGGTAACACACTAGCGCCGGATGCGGCGTCGGTCGGAATGTCATGGCGAGTGACCACGAGTCGTGCGTGACACCCGGTACTTCCGTTTGTATATGACCGAAAATGTGCGGGTGAAATGTTTGGTGTTTCGAGACAAGCTGTGCGTGGTTCGTGAGCTACGTATACCACAGTTTAGTGACATGAAAAACGGTGCATGAAAAATGAAAACATGGGAGCCGAAGCCCTACCTGCGACAGCCGAACCAGACTCGTTGTACGTAACCTACGACTCGGTAACACGAGTGCGACACGAAGGGAACAGCACGACTCACGAACACGGAACACGGGACTGCAACAAACACACGGAGACGAAACAGAGCTCACGAACCGGCACAAACAGCGCTTGTCTCGAACTAGTCGCCCCTTGATGTCTGACGTATCAGATATCTCGCACAGGAAACCGACAAAGACCAGCAGCCTTTGGGCTGCTTAAATACCCTCCGGCTCCTCCCATAACTTCAGGCCACCATACTGGCCTTCCAATTTGTCCTGCGGACAGATTCTCCCACCTGACCTGTGAATCTCTGCAGCTCCTCCAGAGTTACCATGGGCCTCTTGGCTGCTTCTCTGATTAATGCTCTCCTTGCCCGGCCTGTCAGTTTAGGTGGACGGTCATGTCTTGGTAGGTTTGCAGTTGTGCCATACTCTTTCCATTTTTGGATGATGGATTTAATAGTGCTCTATGAGATGTTCAAAGCTTGAGATATTTTTTGATAACCTAACCCTGCTTTAAACTTCTCCGCAACTTTATCCCTGACCTGTCTGGTGTGCTCCTTGGCCTTCGTAATGCTGTTTTTTCAATAAGGTTCTCTAACAAACTTCTGAGGCCTTCACAGAACAGCTGTAATTATACTGAGATTAAATTACACACAGGTGGACTCTATTTACTAATTAGGTGACTCTGAAGGCAATTGGTTCCACTAGATTTTAGTTAAGGGTATCAGAGTAAAGGGGCTGAATACAAATGCACCCCACACTTTTCACATATTTATTTGTAAAAAAAATTTGAAAACCATTTATCATTTTCCTTCCACTTCACAATTATGTGCCACTTTGTGTTGGTCTATCACATAAAATCCCACTAAAATATATTTACGTTTTTGGTTGTAACATGACAAAATGTGGAGAATTTCAAGGGGTATGAATAATTTTCCAAGGCACTGTATGTTAACAAGCTGGAAATATAAATGCCAAACGCCTGTAAAAGTGCTGTTTGTTTTGCCCAGTGTGCATGAGACCATATGTGAACAGGCCACTTATAACCAATATATTACTTTTGGACACACTGCTCCTTTAAATCTGCTTTGCAACAAACACAAATATCACTGTTGGGGTATCAAAGACATATAGGAAAACAGGGAACTTGTTAGGTCCTCCTTCTGTAAGTAAATCGTTTAGAAAAAAAAGCCAATGTAATTACTTTCTCCACCTCGCGACTAACTCTGCATACACAGCGCTCATTATTTGCAGGAATTTGTGGAATGTGCTTTCTAAAAAAAAAAAAAAAAAAGGCAGAACATGTTTTAATTGGTTGATATGGTAAGATTATTATGTTACCTAAGCAGGAATGGATTAAAAATCACTGCTACCAGCTACACATTATTAAAATAACAATATAAAATGAAGCACAGTTTAGATACCTGGGAAAGCATAACCAAGCAAATTTATGTATTGGGAATATTTGTTTGTTTTTCTAAAAAAAAAAAATATGTTTTCTATGTTAATAAGAGAAGTAGAGGAAAAGCAAACCGGAATTAATCTGTGTACTATAAGCATCCTAATGCCTGGTATGTGCTGATCCTGTCCTAGAGGTCTCTTTCTTCTAATTATGCATTACTTGTATTGACACGAACTTATCCAAGCAACCCATTTTCCGGGTTGCAAGAAGGAAGACCTCCTGAGCCCTGACAGACATCTGCTAAGGTAGGTGTGTTACTGGTTGTCAGGATGCAGGAAGTAGTCTTTGAGATTTAAAGCAAATAATAAAAAAAAACAGCCACCACGGCAACACAACTGATTTTGGTACTTGTTAGCAATTAGTTTTCCATCTCTAAAGTATTTACTAGTTTAGGAAAACACAGATGTGACTAAATCTATTTATTAAGCTAATGATTTGCCAGTTTCCCTGTTTACACAGTGAACAATTCATCTTTGTAAATGCTGTGTGACATTTTATTTTACATGAAGTTCCACTAATGACTAGGGATAGCAGATGGCAGGAGGAACATTACTTTGACACAGACGAGTATGAAAAACACAGTCAGAGCACCCTATCTACATATTAAATCAATGTAACTGGCACTCTCCCTTCGGCATAGGTGTGCGCGGCAAGACACGTGTGTGTGTGTTTTTTATATTTATATTTTTTATATATATAATATATATTATATTATATATTATTGATATTCCTGTGGGGGGGGGGATCAGTGAAAGGGAAGTGTGGAAGCACTTCTCAAATGGCAGAGCTGGTCAGTGAGAGATCTTTCCAATCTTCCCTTCAGCACACAGAGCAATAATGCTAATGCGCGGGGCTGAACCTAGACTGTCTTATGTGGGGGTGCAGTAAAAAATGTCAGAGGATGGGAAGTTAGCAGGGCAGCATACAGGGGGTCAGCAAGGCAGAGTATAGGGTCAGCAGTTTGTAGGGTAGTGTACAGGGGCTATTATTTTGTAGGACAGTGTACAGGGGTCAGCAGAGCCGAGGATAGGGGCCAACTGAGCCAAGGACATGGTTCAGCAGGGTAGAGGACCAGGGGTCTTTTTCCCATCTCTGCATCATACAGAGCCTGAGCATGGGCACTAAGATTCCTCCACTGTAGCTGAAATCCAGTTCCCTTACACACAGCCATGATCTGCACAGTGTCTAGCTGGCTACTGTGTTGCAGTTCTGACCTATGAAATTCCATGGTCGGAGCAGCAGCTTAGCTGTAGTAGCCAGCTACACGCTGTGCAGACCGTAGCTGTGTGTAACGGAATCAGATTTCAGCTACAGTGCGTGCTGTGTGGGGGGAGGAGATCTTAGTGCCTGTGCTTAGGCTGTGTACTGTGCAGGGATGGGAGATGGCCAGCACAGCGCCAGGGGTGGTGGTGCAAATGAAATATGGGAGGATGCAGCCCACCCTAGCAACCCCCTAGATCCGGCCATGGGGCAATTAGGCCAGGCACACCGCGTGCGAACACCTATGCCCCTTGGAGGGTTCTTCCTGACTTAGTGGAAGCAGCAGGAAATCCTGTATAAGGGTGGCACTGGCACATTACAACAGCCCTACCAAATTAAGTGTCCTTGTAAGTCACTGCTAGATGGATTGTGGCACATTGAAGATTGAGTCCTTTACCTGTATCAAAAAATATGTTAAAAAATAAACAGTCATTAAAACATTAGTAGCGCTTAAGAAGTTCTTATGTAGATATAAAGGGCCCTCTGACGAAAGCATTAAGGAAATGCGCATCAGGGCATGACCACACAGCTACCTGCACCGTTGATCTTCTGTGATACCTTACCTGGGAATACCGCCTTCTGCGGGTATAAGGTATATCGGGACTCAACGATCTAATACAGAGATTTAACACATGCTCATTTTATTTTTGATACGTTTTTCTTCGCTTGTCATGAGCTAAATTTAGATGGAAGTATGCAGAGTGCTCTGACAGCTATCCAAACATCCCTCTACGGATCCAGTTTTATTCAAGTGAATTAAACAGAGTCTGCTGATATCAAACCAGTGAAAGGCACACTGTTAACCCATTACCTTCTGGTAAGTGAATTACCTATAGGGGATTCCCATAGAAGCTATGTGGTGAAGGATTTAGCTGGGATTTTGATCTGCAAAGAGTTGGTGTTCAAAGTTTTTTACGAACGGATCAGCCACTATCCCACACCCTGCTTTGTATAATTAAAACACAAGTGGAACTTTATATCTACATATGAACTTAACCGCTACTAATGTTTTAATGACTTTGTTTTTTTTAACATATTTTTTGATAGTTTTATACTTTTTATAGTAGCAGCTTTAATACCTTATAATTTTTTGCATGAGTGCTGAGGGAGAAATATTTTGTATCTGTTTTGAAAATTTCTCATTGTTTTGTTTGAGTCCTTTACCTAATCTTTCCACTGATGACTTTGTGGCACAACCCATTCACCAGGCCCCATCTTGGAGCTACCTGTATCCTATAAGAACAGATTCCTAATGGATAACTGGTGGACAGTGGATAAAATGTTATTGTTTTATATATACCTCCTTGTTATATCTATGCATGTGCTGCCCCTTTATTGTTATTTTTATTATTAACCACTTCGCATCCAGGCCAATTCTGACATTTCTCTCCTACATGTGAAATTCATAATTTTTTTGCCCGAAAATGACATAGAACCCCCAAACATTATATATGTTTTTTTAGCAAAGACCATAGAGAATACAATGACGCTCGTTGCAACTTTTTATCTCGCGCGGTATTTGCGCAGCAATTTTTCGAACACGTTTTTTTCAGAAAAAAAACAATTTCATGCTTAAAAAAAAACAAAACAGTAAAGTTAGCCCAATTTTTTTTGCATAATGTGAAAGATGAAGATATGCCGAATAAATAGATACCCAACATGTCACGCTTCAAAATTGCACGCGCTCGTGGAATGGCGCCAAACTTTGGTATTTAAAAATCCCCATAGGCGACGCTTTAACATTTTTTACTGGTTACATGTTTGAGTTACAGAGGAGGTCTAGGGCTAGAATTATTGCTCTCGCTCTAACGTTCGCGGCGATACCTCACATGTGTGATTTGAACACCGTTTTCATATGTGGGCGGGCTTACGTATGCGTTCACTTCTGCATACGAGCTCGCGGGGACAGGGGCGCTTTAAAAAAAAAATAAAAACATTTTTTTATTATTGTTAATTTGACTATTATTTTTTGAGTTTGACAGTTTAAAAAAAAAAAAAAATTGATTACTTTTATTCCTATTACAAGGAATGTAAACATCCCTTGTAATAGGAATATTACATGATCGGACCTATTAACAGTGAGATATGGGGTCAATAAGACCCCACATCTCACCTCTAGGCTGGAAAGCCTAAAATTAAAAAAAAAAAAAAAAAAAAGATCACCGCTTCCCAGCGGAGGCGGCGCCGTTATTTGAATGCAGAGGCCGGGCGTGACATAACATCGCGCCCGGCCTCCGAACGATCATAGAGACTCCGGCGACCATCTGGTCCGGCGGATCCTGTGTCCGACTCACCGATGGAAGCGGTGAGTCGGTAGAAGCACCGGAGGGTGGGCGGGAGGGGGGGGCGTCCCCTCCCGCCGCCCATAAGAACGATCATATGCCGGCCCCCGGTCGGGAAGTGGTTAAAGGAAATGGTCACAGCACACACTATTATTTTAGAACATCAAATAATAGTTTATTTTGACAATCCAATATACAGTATCTCACAAAAGTGAGTGCACCCCTCACATTTTTGTAAATATTTTATTATATCTTTTCATGTGACAACACTGAAGAAATTACACTTTGCTACAATGTAAAGTAGTAAGTGTACAGCTTGTATAACATTGTAAATTTGCTGTCCCCTCACAATAACTCAACACACAGCAATTTATGTCTAAACCGTTGGCAACAAAAGTTAGTACACCCCTAAGTGAAAATGTCCAAATTGGGCCCAAAGTGTCATATTTTGTATGGCCACCATTATTTTCCAGCACTGCCTTAACCCTCCTGGGCATGAAGTTCCCCAGAGTGCCACTGGAGTCCTCTTCCACTCATCCATGACAACATCACAGAGCTGGTGGATGTTAGAGACCTTGCACTCCTCCACCTTCCATTTGAGGATGCCCCACAGATACTGGTTTAGGGTTTAGGTCTGGAGACATGCTTGGCCAGTCCATCACCTTTACCAGCTTCTTTAGCAAGGCAGTGGTCGTCTTGGAGGTGTGTTTGGGGTCGTTATGTTGGAATACTGCCCTGCGGCCCAGTCTCCGAAGAGAGGAGATCATGCTCTGCTTCAGTATGTCACAGTATATGTTGGCATTCATGGTTCCCTCAATGAACTGTAGCTCCCCAGTGCCACCAGCACTCATACAGCCCCAGACCATGACACTCCCACCACCATGCTTGACTGTAGGCAAGACACACTTGTCTTTGTACTCCTCACCTGGTTGCCGCCACACACGCTTGACACCATCTGAACCAAATAAGTTTATCTTGGTCTCATCAGACCACAGGACATGGTTCCAGTAATCCATGTCCTTAGTCTGCTTGTCTTCAGCAAACTGTTTGGGGGCTTTCTTGTACATCATCTTTAGAAGAGGCTTCCTTCTGGGATGACAGCCATGCAGACCAATTTGATGCAGTGTGCGGCATATGGTCTGAGCACTGACCGGCTGACACCCACCCCTTTAACCTTTGCAGCAAAGTTCATACATCTATTTCCCAAAGACAATCTCTTCAATATATGTTACAGGTACTTAGATAGGTACTTATATAGTCCTGTTAGGTACTCCTGTTATAAAGGGACTTATACAGTCCTGTTAGGTACTCCTGTTAGACCTTGCGCTCCTCCACTTTCCATTTGAGGATTCCCCACAGATGCTCAATAGGGTTTAGGTCTGGAGATATGCTTGGCCAGTCTATCACCCTTACCCCCAGCTTTTTTTTAGCAAGACAGGGGTCATCTTGGAGGTGTGTTAGGGGTCGTTATGTTGGAATACTGCCCTGCGGCCCAGTCTCCGAAGGGAGGGGATCATGCTCTGCTTCATTATGTCACAGTACATGTTGGCATTTATGGTTCCCTCAATGAACTGTAGCTCCCCAGTGCCAGCAGCACTCATGCAGCTCCAGACCATGACACTCCCACCACCATGCTTGACTGTAGGCAAGACACACTTGTCTTTGTACTCCTCACCTGATTTCCGCCACACACGCTTGTAACGATCTGAACCAAATAAGTTTATCTTGGTCTCCTCAGACCACAGGACATGGTTCCAGTAATCCATGTGCTTAGTCTGCTTGTCTTTAGCAAACTGTTTGTGGGCTTTCTTGTGCAGCATCTTTAGAAGAGGCTTCCTTCTGAGACGACAGCTCTGCAGACCAATTTGATGCAGTGCACAGCATATGGTATGAGCACTGACAGGCTGACCCCCCCCCCACCCCTTCAACCTCTGCAGCAATGCTGGTAGTACTCATATGTCTATTTCCCAAAGACAACCTCTGGATATGAAGCTGAGCACGTGCACTCAACTTCTTTGGTCGACCATCGTGAGGCCTGTTCTGAGTAGAACCTGTCCTGTTAAACCGCTGTATGGTCTTGGCCACCATGCTGCAGCTCAGTTTCAGGGTCTTGGCAATCTTTTTATAGACTAGGCCAACTTTATGTAGAGCAACAATTCTTTTTTTCAGATCTTCAGAGAGTGCCTTGCCATGAGGTGCCATGTTGAACTTCCAGTGACCAGTATGAGAAAGTGAGAGCGATAACACCACATTTAACACACCTGCTCCCCATTCACACCTGAGACCTTGTAACACTAAAGCCCCATACACACGGTCGGATTTTCCGATGGATTCTGTCCTATCGGACAATGTTGTCGGAAATTCCGACCGTGTGTAGGCACCATCGGACAGTTTCCATCGGATTGTCCGACGGACAAAGTTCTATCTCCTGCTGGATAGATTTTTTGACAACAAAGTCCGATCACACCAATTCCGATCGTGTGTAGCGAATTCCGACGGACAAAGTGCTACGCATGCTCAGATCACATTACAAGACCAAAGCTATTGGCTACTAGCCTCTACGTAGTCCCGTCATAGGCAACAAACGTCACCACGTTCAGAATGATCGGATTTTCCGACAACTTTGTCCGACCGTGTGTATGCAACACCAACATCGGACAAAGTACGACGGACATGATCCGACGGACCTGGTCCTCGGATAATCCGAGCGTGTGTATGGGGCATAACGAGTTACGAGTCACATAACACTGGGGAGGGAAAATGGCTAATTGGGCCCAATTTGGAAATTTTCACTTAGGCGTGCACTCACTTTTGTTGCCAGCGGTTTAGACATTAATGTGTTAGTGTGTTGAGTTATTTTGAGGGGGCAGGAAATTTACACTGTTATACAAGTTGTACACTCACTACTTTACATTGTAGCAAAGTAAGAACAGGGGGAAGCTAAGTCAAGGGCTTGCGTATTTTGTACTGTCTATAATATGTGTTAATTAAATGTGTTATATGTTTTTACAACCTCTGTTGTTATATTTGGGTACCGCAATAGTCCCTACCACCATTGATGCTTAAGGGTACCATTTGGAGTAGCCATTGACTTAGCTTCCCCCTGTTCTTTCTATACAACTATGGTACCTACCCCTATTTATGTTACAGTTTTTTTGAGACAACATTGTTTAAATTGTAGCAAAGTGTAATTTCTTCAGTGTTGTCACAAGAAATGATATAATAAAATATTTACAAAAATGTGAGGGGTGTACTCACTTTTGTGAGATACTGTAAGTTTACTTGAAAAATCTTCTTTTATGTTGTGTGTTGCCTGTCTGATGGCCATCTCTTTGCACACCTTCCTGGATTCCCTACATGCTTTGCAACATCTCCTCTGTTGCTTATGTTCAGTTTCTAAGGACTACATATCCCATGGTACATTGTTGCCTTCAAGCAGTGATTCCTGTACTGCCTCCGCCTCCTGAAACTTATCAGGGTCTGTGAAACGTGTGCCACAGCAGTATCTACTCACAGGACATAGGATATGTGTCACAGAATTCAATGAAATAAATGTGTGGGATCTTAACAATGTATAGCACTACGCCCAAAGGAGTCTCCTGGTGAGAGTCCTCTGCTCTCTGCCATGACTTAACCTGCTCGGTCCCCACAGACACAACTGAATATATCTTGGCAAGCTGAAAGGACCTTGGTTAGCTTAAAAAACACACACACACACACAAAATACCACCACCACAGTAAAGTGGGGTACACACTATGAGAAAAATCAAACGGTCATCTGATTTTACACGAGTTTGTTGCCACCTTCTTCCAGGTCGTTCTTTGCTTCTGATAATGCGTGTTTTTCTCTATTCGATTATTTTCATATGATTATTGTACACATTAAGCAAAAATCAGGCGTTGTGTTCACGTATGATAAAAATTTTAGAGCTTCAACCTTCCTTTTTTTTCTGTCCGAACAGTCGGAATGGACTGTCGAAAGCACTACAATAACAATCGGATAATTGACAGATCTTTCCGCATATCAAATTTTTCTACCAATTTTCTTATAGTGTGTACCCAGCTCAGGCTACTTTCACACTGTTCTGCAGCAAAAATGTGGTAAAAATGCATATGCGTTTTTGTCGCAATTTTACCATGTTTGTGGTGTGTTTTCTACAGAATATGTGATTGGGGAGGTGCATTTTTGTTGCGGTTTTTACCTGACAAATTTACCTCGCAATTTTACCATGTTTGTGGTGTGTTTTCTACAGAATATGTGATTGGGGAGGTGCATTTTGTTGCGGTTTTTACCTGACAAAATATGCCCAAAAATGCGGCAACCAGGATTTTTAACACTGCAACAGAAGCACAATAGACCAGTGTGCAGACATACAGTACATAAACTTTAAAGGGATGCATTTTTCTTAAGCTTTTCTTGTGCTTTTCAAAAAAAAAACTGAAGAGCTCAGGAGGAGTTGCTGTACTAACTATTTAATGTTAGTACAGCGATCTCACCTGCTGTGATATAGTGTTCTGGCAGGGGGACATCCCCCCTGCCAAAACATTCCTGTCAGCTCTCTGTGATTGGATGAGAGTGCTTATCAGGAGCCGATTGGCAGACCTTTTTCGGTCATACCCTTTCAACAGAAGCCGGCCAGCTTCTGTTGGACCGAGTACACATGGGCCAAATGTTGGCTGGCTTCTATTGAACCGGCTGATGCCTCCTCACATTCGGCCCGTGTGTACTAGGCTTAAAGTGATTGTAAACGATCACCTTGTTAAACAAACCATTCAGTTTAAAATAGAAATGAAAGGTCAAACATTTTTTTAAATAGATAAAAAATACACTATAAATACCCTTTTCCTTTTTTAATAAATGAGCACATTCCCTCTGTTCTCAGCTGGAGGAGAAACAGCATTACACTGAGTTTCCAATGAATAGCTGTGCAGCAGGGGGTGTGTCAGCACAAGTCTGATCATTGGTGGAGAGCAGGCTAAGTTCCCAGCAAAGCTATAGAACTGACCATGTTGTGCTCTCCTGCTTTGTGTGGTCAGTTTTTAATAGGAAAGCAGAGGGACTGGCAGGAACACCAGGGATTTCACATAAAGGAAGAATACAAAGTTTGCCTGGTGCTGCATTTTTTTGGGGGGGGGGGGCGGCGTCTGTACCCTGTTGCAATTTTAAAGCAGCTGGGGTGGGACAAATTTAAATGGAGCAGGCGCCCATTTTTAGTCTTGCCTAGGGCAGCACAAAACCAAAACCCGGCCGAGTGTTTGGATCGCGGGTGCACAATCTTTTAAAGGCACATACCTTCTGTTTCTATGTAAGTGCATTTCTTTTAATAAAATTGGCACACATTTATTCCTACACCATGAGAGCCCTACCTGTGTTTCTTTGAGGCCACTGGAAGCTGAGGATTAGAGGCCGAGGGCCATTTAAAGGGACATCAACCATCTAATACCACCAAGGAAAGCGATAACCCATTAAGATTTATGGAAAGGAAAGACCATCTTGTTTATGCCCCAGGGAGGAATAAGCGCATTACACCTAACAACGTATGTTATTAGGTCCAAGTGTTAAGCACACCGTAGATGATTTCATTTGTGGGACTTATTGTGTTATTAATATTATTGTTATTTTATGGATTTATAATGAAATGTGGAAGACACAGAAATATTATAAGCATGCGGACTGGTGATATATAATTCTGTGTCATTTGGATGCACAGTGATTTAGATGTTTATTGTCACATATTGATCACAGTGCCATTCGTATTTATTTTTGATTTCAATATAGAAGGTGCTCCGCATAGTTGTATATACATTTAGTAATGGAGAATTGTGGGGGATGTACAGTGCCTTGCAAAAGTATTCACCCCCTTGGCTTTTTACCTCTTTTGTTACATTACAGCCTTCAGTTCAATGTTTTTTTAATCTGAATTATATGTGATGGATCAGAACACAATAGTTTAAGTTGGTGAAGTAAAATTAGAAAAATATATACATAAAACTATTTTTCAGAAATAAAAAAATTATAATTGGCATGTGCGTATGTATTCACCCCCTTTGTTATGAAGCCCATAAAAAGCTGCGGTGCAACCAATTACCTTCAGAAGTCACATAATTAGTAGGAAATGATGTCCACCTGTGTGCAATCTAAGTGTCACATGATCTGTCATTACATATACACACCGAAGCAAGAGGCACCACTAACCAAACACTGCCATGAAGACCAAGGAACTCTCCAAACAAGTAAGGGACAATGTTGTTGAGAAGCAGGGCCGCTGATAAGCCAGTACAACTGGCCCTGCTGTACCAGGCCTGGCCACCAGGGGGGGGGGGCGAGCAATCTGAATAGATTGCAGAAGAAAGAAAAAAAAAAAGTCTTTCTCCAACTCCTCGGCTCCTCCCTCAGCAGCTGTTCAGCTGCTCTCAATGAGCACTCACTCCAGGCTAAACGTCTCAGAGGCAGAGAGGTGGAGCCTGACTGTGAGATCCTGTAGTTTGGAGTGGGCGGGAGGGGGTGTGGCCGGGCTTCCAGGATGATCGTTCCTGGCTTCTTCTGGTGTGCACTCTGCACACATAAGCTGCATTATGGTGGCAGTGGATCTGGATTCTCAGGGGACTGCAGGTTAGCCCAGTCCCATTAACTGCAATGAAAAGTCTAATGTCTGCTTTTTCATGTAGCACAGCTGTCCTGACTGTGAGAAATTGGGTTTTATACTGCACTGTCATATTTTTCACAGAAGTGCTACATGAAAAAGGAGATGCCATCAATGTCAGCAAACCCCACTTTTTATTACTTCTATTTACATTTTTAGATCACACCATGCCTGGAGCTGAATCACACCGGAATTTACTATGCATTCCTGTGCAATTCACATGTGGGTCTGTGCAGTGCAATTTCAAGCTCGTTCATTTTGAATGGGCTAAAATTGTAATGCACCAAATGTAGTGTATGCACTACTTTTTTACATGCACTGCAACCAGATCACATGGTGATCCAGGGCTGGCAGGTGCAGGGCAAACACACTACGTTTGCGACCTGCGTTTGAGGTTTCATTAACTTTTTATTGACACCTGCTGCAGATCGCAAAAGCAGTGAATGTTGCATACAGGTTGAATTGTACAGGAATCCACAGCACATTCCTTCGCAATTCAGATGCAGGCATGGTGTGAACCGACCCTTAGACATAATATTACTTCTCATTAAAAGTTTAGAAAATAATTTTTTTTTTTTAAAGTGGGCTTAGCTGACATAAATGGCATCTTCTTTTTCATGTAGAACTGTTTGACTGTGACAAATTGGACGGTGCCGTTTTGAATGCAGCACAGTATCATCTGCATCCTACACACAGTTATCTTA